>CM060939.1:90389917-90738792 GCA_030765085.1 Allium cepa | reverse complement strand
TCTCTCTCTCAATCGAACAACAGACGAGGAGGAGGGAGGAAAAGAGAGAGATGGATTCTTGCGCTGTGGGCCATGATTTTGATCTCGTTTTCTAGTTTGATTCACGCTCTCTCTTCGCCGAGCTTGTTTGTTTTTAACGTTCAACTGAACTTTTCCGGAGCTCTCACCGGACTGTTTGATTGCAACATTGCTTTGGATCCCTTCCGTACTCTGTCCTGCACCAGTTTGCTTCCTAGACTGTTTCGCGTCTTCTCTTCTCAGGAATTGAGCCGCGTTGGCGTGGAAACGGTCCAATGATGCAGGTGGTTTTCCAGCTAACCAGTTGCCAAACTCAGAATCGGGGTCGACCCCCTAAGTTAACGCCATAAGGATGGAGTTATCGTTCGGATTGCTGATCTCCGCACATGCAGTATGGAATCTCTCTAAGTAGTGTCTGAGCGTCTCTCCAGGAGCTTGGGTGACGCTGGACAGAGTGTTGACATCTTTTGGCCTTACGACGTGCATGTGGAATTGTTCAACAAATTTTGTGGCCAACTGGTCGAATGAAGAGATGGATCGAGGTGGCAGTCGAGTGAACCACATGGTAGCGATGCCCCCTAAGGATATGGGGAAACTACGACACTTCACTGCATCGTCGGCTCTGGCAGCGGTCGTCGACCATTCATATTTCAGAATATGTTGGTTGGTGTCGGAGTTTCCCTCGTACATAGGTAGAGTTGGCATCCTGAATCACCGTGGGGGTTCAGCAGTAAGAATATCGTCCGTAAAAGGAGTGTGGCTTCGGGAAATTCCCCAATCGTCATTCGTGAGTCCCTGGCTCTCACGGATCATCTAACATATCATAGTTGAAAGATCTGGCATTTGCGCGTTTTGTGTGGCTTGCGCCAGAGTATGATCACGTTCCATACTTTGAGGGTTGGACCGGATGTTGTCGACGGTCCAAGCCTTGCCTTCTTGGCTCATAGTCCTCTGGGACGTACGGTTCAGGAGTACGTCCGCTATGACGATGGTCCAGGTTCGATTATTCTTGGGCGCCGACCCCTGGTTCAGCCGCAACGTTAGTGGTGCAGTATTCTGCGGTGTGGTGAGGGACGGCACCTCCTCGAGAGGAGGGTCCGGTTTGGAAACTAGCTGATGGACCAACTCTCAGTTGTCCAACGGTCGGTGTCGGTTGATCTCCAGCGGCTGGCATGTGACTCCCATCTAACTGGGGTCGTGGAGATCGATTATGATAATCAGAAGATGAAGAATTTTTGCTGGAGGAGCGAGAAGCATGGTCTCTCTTGGATCTCTTTCACTTCTAGCGATCCAGCTCGTTGATCATCTCTGCGTTAGCTCGTAGCCGTTCTGCTAGTTGTTGCCGACTCTAGGTCAGCTCTTGGAGTAGCAACTGTAAGTCTTGTCGGGTAACCGGACCAGACGGTTCCGAGTGTCCAGTAGCATCTTGATTAGATGGAGGTAGTGGAGCAGGATTCTGTCTATCCTGTTCTTCTTGATTGACAGCGTTTGAGGTGGTTCTTGTGCTAACCATCTTGAAAGTTGAATTCCTTTCCTAGACTTTGTGCAAATCTGAATAGAAGGGAAGGAAGTTGGACTTGATGATCTGTATCTCTCTCTTAGATTTATTCAATCCGGTATCGATTACAGATCCAAAGAGCAGGAGAAAATCTGGGTTCTCTCAGTGAAAGCACCAAAGTGTTTGTACCAAAATTGGGCACAACACTCTTCGAAATTTTTTGAAGAGATAATAAATGAAGAATGTAAATTGAAAATGAGGATTATCTAACAAAAACTCCAAATAACAGCATAGTAAAGACAAAGACAAGCGATTTATAGTGGTTCGGCGCGTTGCCTACGTCCACTGTGAAGTTTTTGCAATTTTATTGATTCTCTTTCAACGTTTACAAGTGATTACAGCAAGCAACAGCAAGTTACAACTGGAAATTCGAAATCAACAACAAGAATATGATGTAGGATGATGGAGACCTCGATCCGGCAGAGTCTGGGCGCTTCAGAATCAAAAAGATCCTTTTTCTGTTCGCTCTGGAGCTCTATTTATAGGCGTTGGATGCTGATATTTTGCTAAAAATTCGGGAGACCACTTCTGGCACGTGAGGGGGCCCACACACCCGGCCTCAGGAAATTTGGGCCCACTTTGGGTTCGATTCGAACTCCATTCGAATCGATCAGAAACTCATCCAATCGAGGTGAAATTTGGTGTGGACATTCTTCAACATGTATGCAAGCTTCTGTGAAAATTTAATGGCATTTAGATCAATGGATCATGAGATACGGTCGATACGAAATGGGATTCTTCGAATGGCTGTCTGCTTCGAACCAATCCTTTCGAACCGATCGTTTCGAACCGATCAACTCACGTGGTCATTCGATGATGTGGCACGCATATCTCGAGCCGATCCACCTATTTCTCCGGTTTGGCTGCGTCACATCCATATATCTCGCCCCATTTGAAATGAAGACCGTTGCGTTAGACCAGGTCCTTTTGACTCGAACGAATCATTGGTCATGGGTTCGAGTGAGAGACTTTTGATGGATTCGAAGTAAGGTCCTCCGATGGGTTCGAAGAGCAGAGGCTCGATGGATACGAACTTAGGTTATCTGATGGATACGAAACCGAGGTCCACTGATGGCTACGAACTGATGTTTCCATGATGGATACGAAGCAGTGTCTATTGCTTTATTTAATGGAGGCGAAGCATGGGGTGTCAATGGATTCGAATGCGATCGAGTCGAACCGAAGCATCTGATGGATTCGAACTCGATCTATACGAATTGGATTCCCTCAACTGGTTCGAAGCTGCTGTTCCTCTGATCGATTCGAAAACCATCGATTCGAAATGAAGCTTGGGGATGGATTCAGAACCGAAGCCTTTTCTCTCAAACTGAACCGATCATAACTTGAGTGTATGAACTCGGATTGACTTGAAATTTGAGATGCTGACTTCTATGATCTTTCTTGTCATGTCCTATCAATTGTAGCTCAATCTGGACTCGGACTAAATTCAACGATATCCATGGTGAAACGAAGTATGACCAATCTCTGAGATAAATTGTCCTTTGTTTTCGATCGATCCTTTGGTATCATGACTTTGCCAAAAAGCGGGATAACAGGTGCAGCAAGGCTAAGTGAGTCACGCTCAACTAGGACAAGATTTCCCCTGTCTTGAGGTCCCTTTTTATTCGGCTATGTGGGTAGTTGGTGGAAACAACTACTGGGGTTGTCTTGTTCGAAACTATCCAGTAAGGGATGGTTCCGGCCTTGTGTTGCAGGGGATTTAGGGTGGATCCTCGGTACGGTGATCTAGGCCACGTACTGTGACGAGCGGTACCCCAGTTGCCTGCTATTGATGGAAACCCATTCTTCCTTCGTGCCCTTTACTGTTTTGATTGTATAACCCACTTTGTGGCTAGTATGCTGGAATTTAATCATGTAACAATTTCAGCTATTTCTTATTTACATGAAAACCCTAGATCCTATTATAATATAACTGGATTTCCTATCAAGTGTTTTGGTTATCGTAAGGTAAAAACTTTTCCGTGTTTATGTGCGGGAAGTCTTACGAGATACCTTTTGTTTTCAAAGGTTTTCAAAGTTAAGCAACATTAACCTGTTACTCACACCAGACCCATGTCTGACCCGTAGATTATTTTCTGTTTTCTTAAAGTCTTGGGTACTCAAATTTTTTCGAGTAGCCAAGGGATTCAGGTAAGCTTTGACGAATTCTGGAGGAAGTATGGAGCAGGAGGCTTCAACGTTCGTAGATATATAGTTTTCCGCTGTGTTGGTATCTCTGTGTTGTATTTGAGTTGTAATGACTAAACAAATGTTTATAACTGACTAGTATGTGATATATAAGCCGTGTAACTCTAATAGATGTTGTAAATTATGTAATACTTATGTGATTAATATAATTTATTCGTTCCGCTGTGAGATTCTGATATTGTTTGTTCTTTCTTTCTATCTTTTCTCTTTTCTATCCCTTTCTTTCGTAATGATGCGTCTTTCTATGGAATGAAAGGGGGGTCGTTATAGTTGGTATCAGAGCGCTAGGTTGAGTGAATACCAAGGCTTTGGAGTGATTTCTTTCTTGAGAGAGTGTATTTGTAATATATATATATATATATATATATATATATATATATATATATATATATATATTTGTTCCTATTTGTTGGGTTACCTGTTCGGGTTTTCCAACATGAGTTCTAGAGGTAGGAAGGTAGCGGTGTGTGTAGCACAACTACAAATGGATGGAGTCTGATTGTTGAGGTTGGAAGTATATCTGCCGAGGCTGTAGACCCAATACTGCCTCAAGTGCGCTTTGGAGAGGTATAAGGATTTCACCAGTCTCTGAAGGAACCTTTTTATGGTGCAGAGTCCATCTTCGAAGTGTAAGTTTGGATGAGTAAGAGTTTGGATCTGTCGTTTGAGCAGAAGCGAGTGATGATATCTTGGCAACTTCAGGAAGAAGCAGCGTGTGGTGAGACGCAGTGACTTTGGATGTATCCGAAGATGTTTCTTTTGGAGCAAGTTTAAGGAAGTGTGTCTACATCGGTGATGATACTAGGTTCAGCAGGGTGTTTGTGTTTGGTTTGGGGCCGAGTTTCTTGAGGAGATGTCTGCCCATCCCTAGGCTCTGTGTGGGATGGGATGTTGTGGGTTTGAGGTTCGAAGAGCTTTGGATAGGAAGTCTTTGGCATCCGTGTCAGCGTTGCAGCTCAAGGAGTTCTGTGTGCTGACAAGAAGGTCATCTGGTTAAGCAGTGTTCTAGAGATGGAGTTCAGAAGCAGCGGAGTGGACCCATTTCTTCGATGGATTGGCTAGATAAGAACTAAGTTGTTCTGATTAGTAAAGAGAGAACGATATCTTTGGAAATTAGGCTGGGTTGATCGCAAATGTGACTTGCGATAGTTGAGTGTCTCTTGGGTAATCTTTTGCTTGGGATCGAGGCATCTCTAGGGAATGTAGGAGTTATCGGAGTTGTCAGATATTTTCCGGATGTCTCCAAGGAAGTTAGAGGTTTGCCATAGCATCTGGAGATTGAGTTTTCATATTGACTAGGATTCTAGGAGTGATACCGGTGGTTCAGCTATGTAGAAGGATGATTTCTAGAAAGAGGGTTTGGTGAAGCAGCTCAGGATTTCGTGGTACTTCTGAGTTTTCTCTTTATGGATCTGACGAACCGTGTCTTCTGGGATGTATCGGACAAGTTTGCGCTCGTGTTCATCGATGGCATTCTCATCTACTTCAGATCAGAGTTGCGCAGTGGAGGCAAGATAGCAGCTGTTCTAGAGTGGAGGCAACCTTAGACTCCTTGGAAGTTCGTAATTTTTTTTGGATTAGAGGATTACTACAGGAAGTTTTTCAGGATCTGAAAGCGAGATTGGCGAGTGCTCCTATATTGTCTTTTCCAGATAGCAGAAGTTGGTTTTCTACTGATTATTGTGGAGTAGAGTTTGTGTTCTTGATTTTGGTTGATCTTGAGAGGATTATTTTGTTGGGTTGTTTTTGGTCTAGTTTGTTTCAAGAGTCATCAACGAAGGTTGAGCTGATCAGGAAGGATGAGCGTAGCCCAAGATCGTCATAAGAGTTTTGTGGATAAGAGATGGAGGAATTTGGATTTCGAAGTCGGAGATTTGATTTTGGATAAGTTTTCTCCGATCAAAGGAGCTATAAGATTTGGTAAAACTAGGAAGCTAGCTCCGAGATATATGGGATCTTTCTGTGTTCTTGTAAGGATAAGTGTTCTGTCCTACGGGATTGAATTGCCAGTTCGAAGACTAGGATTCAATGTGTGTCACGCATCTCTGAGGGAGTACGTGTATGATCCATCGCTGTTTGTGGAAACAGCAGTTCAGGAGGATTTTGTTGTTGAGTAGGACTTGACTATGGTCTGATATCCTGTACAGTTATGTAGATCCAGATGAGGAGGAGCTCTGTAGCTAGTAGCATAGATTGTTTGGATTCAGTAGAGCGAGTATTCCAGTGTTTGTACCTGGGAAACTCTAGATATTGTTAGGAAGGTCTATCCTGATTTGTGTCGGGATCATTATATTTGTTTGTTTGAGTGAATTGGTTGCTATGGTTATTAGCATATGGTTGATAATATATGCTTGTGGTTTAAAATTAAAATCTTTTAGGGTTTATTAAATTATCTTTGCTTTTAAATTTCGGGGACGAAATTCTTTTAAGGGGGAGGAATGTGATGACACAGAATTTTAGGCAATATCAATTTAATAATCTGTATTAATAATTAAATTGATTTGATAATTTTATTTTATAATTTTAATTTTAATTGGCAAAGTTTATTCTTTAAAAAGCAAATAAATATTTAATTGGTAAATTTTATTTTTTAAAACTAATAAAATGTTTTCAATGTATAATGTATGTATATTTGAATATATTGTAAATAGAAAAGCTTTGGTTTGAATATAAAAATTAAATCACGTTTTCAAATTCTAATATATATTGGTAATTTGGAAGTTATGATTAAATTTAATATAAATCTTTTCAAAGATTATTTAAATAAATAACCATATAATTTCAAAATACTTAAGGTAAATATTGAATTGTTTAAATTATATTTAGCTTAAGTTTGAATTCTAATAAGATTAACAAAAAGAGGTTTTTTGTATTTTCTTTGATAAATATGATTTGGAAATATATTTAGTTTAAAATACAATTCAAAAAACATATAAAACATATGATATATTAATTCATTTAGTAAAATAAGTAATTTATAAACAATGAGATAATATCTTTTACAAATTATTTAAAATTGGAAAAATTGTTATTTGTAAACAATAATAATAATAATGTGTTGTTTTTATATATAGGTGCAAATAGATTTTAAAGAAAACAGAATTATTATTTTCAAATTGAATTTGTGTTGTTATATGTGTATATATATATAATTTGACTTTAAATTGGATTTTTAAATTTAATTTGAATTTGAATTTGGATTTAATTTTGAAACTCAAAAGGTAGATATCTTAAAATATTTTGGATTTAAAAATATATGTATAAGATTTTATTTATATATAATTTAATTTATAATATTTTCTTTAAAGAAATTTATATATAAATTTAGATAAGTATTTATAAAATAGTAAATTAAGTATAAAGCTTTTTATTAACATTTAAAATAAATAAAAAAATACATATGACAAGTGTAATTAAATCAAGACACATTAATAACATGTGTAAACTAATTAACAATGCTATTGACAAATGTTGAGTTCTAAACAAGTGTCATTTTTAATTTTGATTTTTCTTTTATTTTTAATAAATCACAAATTTAACCTATAAACACATGCTTTCTTCTCTTCATTTCATTTTCTATTCTCTTTTCCAAGCTAAGAAACTCAAACCCTATAACTCAAAAACAAATATGTAACTCAAACATTCCTCAAACCAGAAAACTAATCAAAATCATTAACCTGTTAATCATTTTCAAAAATCAAAACCAAAGCCTGTACATTCTTCAACCTGAGATAAATCAAAAGTAAGCTCAAGGAAAACAAAGCATTTCAGTTTCAAAATCTAGAGCAATTCAAGTATTTTTCCAGATCTTAACATGAAGTTTTAAAAAGCAAAGGCATTCAAGTTTTTTTAAAATCAAAAGCATTTTTCAACAACTCAAGTTCTTTCTCAATATTCCAGATTTAAACTTAAAAGCCTGTGTACTGCTCTCTGTTTTTACATGCCTAGTGAGTAACATCTTTTTAAAAGCTTAAGTTTATGAATCTGGTTGCATGATAATTTCTGGAATAAAGTATATTTGTGTGTACATATATTGGTGAATTTTCTGTGTATATTTGGATGTATGGATGTGTGCATGCATGTTACACCTGTGACATCTTTGTTCTTAGTTTTCAAACTAAAATTTTAAACAAAATTCATTTTCTCTTGATTTAATATCTGTTAGGATTTAGGATTTAAACAAAATTTGTTTGTTTAATCATAGAGTAAGTTTAAAATTATATTTAAGTGTTAATTAAAGGTAAGTGTTTTTAAATAATGTGTTTAGGTAATTTATAAAGGAAATGTTTTATCTTAAACTTAATTAAGGTTTGATAATTAATAAGGAAATTCATGTATAATTAATTAATTCAATAAATTTATGATTAAGGATTAATAAATAAATAATTAAGGGTTGTAAATTAATTAATTTAAGGGTTAATTAATTTGTAATTAAGGATCATTATTTAGATAAGTTAAGATTATAAATTAATGATCAGAAGTTAATTAACTAAGTAATTAAAGATTAATTAAGTTACAATTAAGCATTAATTAATTAAGAAATTAGAGATTAATTAGTTGGTAATTAGGGATTAATTAATTTTTAATTAAAAATGGTTAATTAAAGTACAATTACTTAATGGAAGTAATTAAAGGAATTAATTACTTAATGTAATTAATGTGATTAGTTTAAGTTAATTAATCAGTTTAATTAATTTAAAATAATCACTAGATGATTGGTTAAGTATAATTACTTAATGTAATTTATAAAGTGCAATTACTTAGTGAAGTAATTAATGGGTAATTACTGGATGTAACTAATTAAAGGATGATTAGCTAATGGAAGTAATTAAGGTTTAATTACTTTGTGTAATTAATAAGAAGGATAATTACTTAGTGGAAGTAATTAAGAATCAATTACTTAGTGTAGTTAATTTAAGAATCAATTAATAAAATTTATTTAGAAGTTAATTAAGTAATGTAATTAATTAAGGGTAGTTAATTACTAAATATGATTAATCAAGGTTGATTAATGAATGTGATTAATTAAAGATTAATTATTAAATATGATTGATTAGAAGAATAATTAATTAAAGAAGTAATTAGAGGATCATTAATTAATATAATTAATGAAGTAATTAAGGGTTGATTAATTAAAGGATAATTAATCAATGAAGTGATTATAGAGTAATTAATTAATGTAATTAATTAAGGGTTAATGTAATTAGTTATAATTAGTTAATTAATGAGAGTAATTAAAGGTTAATTGCTGTGAATGGTTAAGGATAACTAATTTGTGTAATTAATTAAAGGCTAATTACTTAATGTAATTGAAGAATAATTAATCAAGGATGATTAATTAAGATGGATAATTAAAGGATGATTAATTAATTGGTTTGAAATTAATCAATGATTAGAAAGAAAGATTTATAAGAAATTGACGTAATTAATTTAATTATTTTAAATTAATTAGAGATGGTGTGATTAATTAATCTTTGCTGATGGATGGCTGAATGATATTGAATGCCTTGGATTGTTTGATGTCTCTGATAGAAGATATGTGTTAATCTATGATATGAGATGCTTTGGTTGAATTGTGATGATATGGATTATTTATTTGTGAGACTGTGAATTTTCTATCTGCGTGAATATATATAATGAATTGAATTGTTTTAACTTTAAAACGACTTGACCTTAAAAGATGGCGTTTTGGATTTCTATGAGACCGGGATCGGATTTCCATATTTTCATATCTGAAACCACATCGATCCAAATTAAACGCTAGGTCGTGAATCTCAAGAGAAGTTCGAGATGAAGATTCAGAGTGCAAGGGCTATTGTCGTTAACTCTGAGGGTGATTCTAAAACGAGTGTAACGAGATAGTTCCTTCGGTTTCGTTCGAACTTGGAACGAACTTGTATGGATTAATGCTTTCAGAACATCGTCATTGGAGGACGATGAGCATTCTAAGTGATGTGTTCTGATAAGGTAATCATAACATCAAGCCTCATCAACTGGAAATGGCTGAAACATGAGAGGTGCAGCAAGGCTAAGTGAGTCGCGCTCAAGTAGGACAAGATTTCCCCTATCTAGAGGTCCCTTTTATTCGGCTGTGTGGGTAGTTGATTGCAACAACTACTGGGGTTGTCTTGCTCGAGACTATCCAGTAAGGGATACTTCCGGCCTTGTGTTGCAGGGGATTTAGGGTGGATCCTCGGTACGGTGATCTAGGCCACGTACTGTGACGAGAGGTAACCCAGTTGCCTGCCAATAATGGATTTCCTATCAAATTTTTTGGTTATCGTAAGGTAATTTTTTTTTGTGTTTATGTGTGGGAAGTCTTACGAGATACCTTTTGTTTTCAAAGGTTTTCAAAGTTTAGCAACTTTAACCTGTTACTCACACCAGACCCATGTCTGACCCGAAGTTTATTTTCTGTTTTCTTAAACTCTTGGGATACTCAAATTTTTACGAGCAGCCAAGTGATTCGGGTTAGCTTTGACGAATTATGGAGGAAGTATGGAGCAGGAGGCTTCAACGTTCGTAGATATATAGTTTTCCGCTGTGTTGGTATCTCTGTGTTGTATTTGAGTTGTAATAACTAGACAAATGTTTATAACTGTCTAGTATGTGATGTATAAGCTATGTAACTCTGATAGATGTTGTATATTATGTAATACTTATGTGATTAATATAATTTATTCGTTCCGCTGTGAGATTCTGATATTGTTTGTTCTTTCTTTCTATCTTTTCTCTTTTCTATTCCTTCTTTCTTAATAATGATGCATCTTCTGTGGAATGAAAGGCGGGTCGTTATAGTTGGTATCAGAGCGCTAGGTTGAGTGAATACCTAGGCTTTGGAGTGATTTCTTTCTTGAGAGAGCGTATTTGTAATTTATACATACATACATACATACATACATACATACATATACATATATACATACATACATATACATATACATATATATACATATATATATATATATATATATATATATATATATATATATATTTCTACCTATTTGTTGGGTTACCTGTTCGGGTTTTCCAACATGAGTTCTAGAGGTAGGAAGGTAGCGGTGTGTGTAGCACAACTACCAATGGAAGGAGTCTGAGTGTTGAGGTTGGAAGTATATCTGCCGAGGCTGTAGACCCAATACTGCCTCAAGTGAGCTTTGGAGTGGTGTAAGGATTTCACCAATCTCTGAAGGAACCTTTTTATGGTGCAGAGTCTATCTTCGAAGTGTAAGTTTGGATGAGTAAGAGTTTGGATCTGTCGTTTGAGCAGAAGCGAGTGATGATATCTTGGCAACTTCAGGAAGAAGCAGCGTGTGGTGAGATACAGTGACTTTGGATGTATCCGAAGATGTTCCTTTTGGAGCAAGTTTAAGGAAGTGTGTCTACATTGGTGATGATACTAGGTTCAATAGGGTGTTTGTGTTTGGTTTGGGGCCGAGTTTCTTGAGGAGATGTCTGCCCATCCCTAGGCTCTGTGTGGGATGGGATGTTGTGGGTTTGAGGTTCGAAGAGCTTTGGATAGGAAGTCTTTGGTATCTATGTCAGCGTTGTAGCTCGGATAGTTTTGTGTGCCGACAAGAAGGCCATCTGGTTAAGCAGTGTTCTAGAGGTGGAGTTCAGAAGCAGCCGAGTGGACCCATTTCTTTGATGGATTGGCTAGATATGCACTAAGCTGTTCTGATTAGTAAAGAGAGAACAGTATCTTTGGAAATTAGACTGGGTTGATCGCAAAAGTGACTTGCGATAGTTGAGCGTCTCTCGGGTAATCTTTTGCTCGGGATCGAGGCATCTCTAGGGAATGTAGGAGTTATCGGATTTGTCAGAGATTTTCCGAATGTCTCCAAGGAAGTTAGGGGTTTGCCATAGCATCTGGAGATTGAGCTTTCATATCGACTAGGATTTCAGGAGTGATACCGGTGGTTCAGCTAAGTAGAAGGATGACTTCTAGAGAGAGGGTTTAGTGAAGCAGCTCAGGATTTCGTGGTACTTCTGAGTTTTCTCTTTATGGATTTGATGAACCGTGTCTTTTGGGATGTATCGGACAAGTTTGTACTCGTGTTTATCGACGGCATTCTCATCTACTTCAGATCAGAGTTGCGCAGTGGAGACAAGATAGCAGCTGTTCTAGAGTGGAAGAAACCCTAGACTCCTTGGAAGTTCGTAGTTTATTGGGATTAGGGGATTTCTATAGGAAGTTTTTCAGGATCTGAAAGCGAGTTTGGCGAATGCTCCTGATTGTCTTTTCCGGATAGGAGAAGTTAGTTTTCTACTGATGATTGTGGAGTAGAGTTTGTGCTCTTGATTTTGGTTGATCTTGAGAGGATCATTTTGTTGGGTTGTTTTTGGTCCAGTTTGTTTCAAGAGGCATCAGTGAAGGTTGAGCGATCAGGAAGGATGAGGGTAGCCCAGGATCGTCATAAGAATTTTGTGGATAAGAGATGTAGGAATTTGGATTTCGAAGTCGGGGATTTGATTTTGGATAAGTTTCCTCCGATCAAAGGAGCTATAAGATTTGGTAAAACTAGGAAGCTAGCTTCGAGATATATGGGATCTTTCTGTGTTCTTGCAAGGATAAGTATTTTGGCCTACGGGATTGAATTGCCGGTTTGGAAGACTGGGATTCAATGTGTGTCACGCATCTCTGAGGGAGTACGTGTATGATCCATCGCTGGTTGTGGAAACAGCAGTTCAAGAGGATTTGGTTGTTGAGTAGGACTTGACTATGGTCTGATATCTTGTTCAGTTTTGTAGATCTAGATGAGTAGGAGCTCTGTAGCTAGTAGTATAGATTGTTTGGATTCAGTAGAGCGAGTATTCCAGTGTTTGTACTTGGGAAACTCTAGATATTGTTAGGAAGGTCTACCCTGATTTGTGTCAGGATCATTAGATTTGTTTGTTTGAGTGAATTTGTTGCAATGGTTATTAGTATATGGTTGATAATATATGCTTGTGGTTTAAAATTAAAACCTTTGATGGGTTATTAAATTATGTTTGCTTTTAAATTTCGGGGATGAAATTTTTTTAAGGGGGAGGAATGTGATGACACGGAGTTTTGGGTAATATCAATTTAATAATCTGTATTAATAATTAAATTGATTTAATTTGATAATTTTATTTTATAATTTTAATTTAAATTGGCAAAGTTTATTCTTTTAAAAGAAAATAAATATTTAATTGGTAAATTTTATTTTTTAAAGCTAATAAAATGTTTTCAATGCATAATGTATATATCTTTGTATATATTGTAAATAGAAAAGCTTTGGTTTGAATTTAACAAATAAATCATGTTTTCAAATTCTAATATATATATTGGTAATTTGGAAGTTATGATTAAATTTAATATAAAAATTTTCAAAGATTATTTAAATAAATAACCATATAGTTTCAAAATACTTAAGGTAAATATTGAATTGTTTAAATTATATTTAGCTTAAGTTTGAATTTAAATAAAATTAACAAAAAGAGGTTTGTTTTATTTTCTTTGATAAATATGATTTGTAAATATATAAGGTTTAAAATACAATTCACAAACGTATAAAACCTATGATATATTAATTCATTTAGTAAAATAAGTAATTTATAAATAATGAAATAATCTCTTTTATAAATTATTTAAAATTGGAAAAATTGTTATTTTCAAACAATAATAATAATGTGTTGTTTTTATATATAGGTGCAAATAGATTTTCAAGAAAATAGAATTATTATTTTCAAATTGAATTTGTGTTGTTATATGTATATATATAAGTTGACTTTAAATTGGATTTTTAAATTTAATTTGAATTTGAATTTGGATTTAATTTTGAAATTCAAAAGGTAGATATTTTAAAATATTTTGGATTTTAAAAATATATGTATAAGATTTTATTTATATATAATTTGTTTTATAATATTTTCTTTAAAGAAATTTATATATAAATTTAGATAAGTATTTATAAAATAGTAAATTAAGTATAAAGCTTTTTATTAACATTTAAAATAAATAAATAAATAAAATACACATGACAAGTGTAATTAAATCTAGACACATTAGTAACATGTGTAAACTAATTAAAAAAGCTAATTACAAATGTTGAGTTTTAAACAAGTGTCATTTTTAATTTTGATTTTTCTTTTATTTTTAATAAATTACAAATTTAACCTATAAACACATGCTTTCTTCTCTTCAATTCTTTTTCTGTTCTCTTTTCAAAGCTAAGAAACTCAAACCCTATAACTCAAAAACAAATATGTAACTCAAACATTCCTCAAACCAGAAAACTAATCAAAATCAATAACCTGTTAATCATTTTCAAAAATCAAAACCAAAGCATGTACATTCTTCAACCTGAGATTAACAAAAGCAAGCTCAAGGACAACAAAGCATTTCAGTTTCAAAATCTAGAGCAATTCAAGTATTTTTCCAGATCTTAGCATGCAGTTTTCAAAAGCAAAGGCATTCAAGTTTTTTTAAATCAAAAGCATTCTTCAGCAATTCAAGTTCTTTTTCAAAATTCCAGATTTAAACTTAAAAGCCTGAGTACTGCTCTCTGCTTTTACATGCCTGGTGCGTAACATCTTTTTAAAAGATTAAGTATATGAATCTGGTTGCATGATAATTTCTGGAATAAAGTATGTTTGTGTGTATCTATATTGGTGAATTTTCTGTGTATATTTGGATGTATGGATGTGTGCATGCCTATTACACCTGTGACATCTCTGTTCTTAGTTTTCAAACTAAGATTTTAAACAAAATTCATTATCTCTTGATTTAGTCTCTATTAGGATTTAGGATTTAAACAAAATTTCTTTGTTTAATCATAGAGTAAGTTTTAAAATTATATTTAAGTTAACTAAATTTGAAATTGCTCTGGAAAACCAAAAAAAGAATAGATTAAGATAAGTGAAATTTCAAACATCCTAATTCATCAATTCAGGTATATAAACTGAATTCTTATCCAAAAACATGATTTTTAAAAATGAAATCATAATTTTTAGATGTGGGTCGAACGAGCAGTTCGAGTTTGTACAGAATTTGTGTTTTGGGTAGTTTCCGATGATCTAGGTGATCGAGGAGGTCGTGGTCTTTGTTGGAGGTAGTGGAATGGTGTGTGAGCTCGGCAAAAATGAAAGTAGGGTGTTCTAGTCACTGTGGCGACGGTATGGGGTCGGAGTTGTCTGTAACCCTAGTTTTGGGCTTGGTCGGAAATGTATTCACCCCGGCGCCTCTGGTGGATCGAGTTCCATAAAACTTTGGGGATTTGTAGCATGGAGGCTGGCGAAGGCGTGGCTAGAAGATCAGGTGCTTCGATGGTCAAAGGAGTGAGTTCGAGGAGGTTTTGGTGAGGTGGCTTATTCCAGGTTTGTGCAGGGATTACTCGAATTCGATTTCGAGTTAGTTTCAATGTTCTGATGATCGGAATCTGGTATGAGGGTGATCGCCGACATGTGAGAGGAGTCGTGGATGGTCAGAGGTAGCTGCATCGCCGGTGCATGTGCACGGCAATGGTTTTGTGTCAGTGTTTTGGTTTGTAGTTTGTCTCGAAAGGGCGCTCGTGTTTTTGAGTAGGTGACTCGAGTGAGTTCTCGGGGTGATTCGTGAGTGAATGGTTTCCAGATTTAAACTTTATAACTGAAACAAATTTTGTAAAAAAAGAAAGAAATGGGTTTTTCGTAGGTTAATGCTCGAGTAGCCTTCGGGTAGAACCCGAAGCAGGTTTCAAAACATGTGTTAAAATGTTTTTAAAAGCAAAGGGTTTTGAAATTTTTAGTTGAATTTGATTTCAAACTTTTCTGAATATAAATTTCTTTTTCCTTATCTAATGTGATCAAGAATTCTTTGAGCTTGCTATCTTTCCCCATTGATCCTAGCATATATCATTCTACTTAAGACATCTATTTGCTTGTTTATGTTTCTTTCTTTTCTTCTTTTAGCTTCCAGTTCTTTGTAGCGCTTTGTTTTCTCTGTATTCTCTGAGCTTGCTCATTGTGGTCTGTGTTGTAATCTTTCTGGTGCTGCAATAAAATGGTCGGGGTCCATCCAACCCCGTCGGCCTTGCCAAAAAAAATGTTCTTTAACATGTGATTAAGAATTATATGATTTGTTTAACTTAAAATTTGTTAAGTTAATCTTTAAGTTATTTAAAACTTAATTTTTAAAATATAATTAAGTGTTAATTGAAGGTAAGTGTTTTTAAATAATTTGTTAAGGTAATTTATAAAGGAAATGTTTTATTCTTAAACTTAATTAAGGTTTGATAATTAATAAGGAAATTCATCTATAATTAATTGATTCAATAAATTTATAATTAAGGATTAATAAATAAATAATTAAGGGTTTTAAGTTAATTAATTTAAGGGTTAATTGATTTGTAATTAAGGATCATTAATTAGATAAGTTAATTTTATTAATTAATGATCAGAAATTAATTAACTAAGTAATTAAAGATTAATTAAGATACAATTAAGCATTAATTAATTAAGAAATTAGAGATAATTAATTAAGAAATTAGAGATTAATTAATTGGTAATTAAAGATGGTTAATTAAAGTATAATTACTCAGTGGAAGTAATTACAGGAATTAATTACTTAATGTAATTAATTAAATAAAGATTAGTTTAAGTTAATTAATTAGTTTGATTCATTTAAAATAATCACTGGATGATTGGTTAAGTATAATTACTTAATGTAATTTATAAAGTGTAATTACTTAGTGAAGTAATTAATGGGTAATTACCGGGTGTAATTAATTGGAGGATGATTAGTCAATGGAAGTAATTAAGGTTTAATTACTTTGTGTAATTAATAAGAAGGATAATTACTTGGTGGAAGTAATTAAGAATTAATTACTTAGTGTAATTAATTTAAGAATTAATTAACAAAATTTATTTAGAAGTTAATTAAGTAATGTATAATTAAGGGTAGTTAATTACTAATGATGATTTATCAAGGTTGATTAATGAATGTGATTAATTAGAAGAATAATTAATTAAAGAAGTAATTAGAGGATCATTAATTAATATAATTAATGAAGTGATTAAGGGTTGATTAATTAAAGAATAATTAATCAATGAAGTGATTATAGAGTAATTAATTAATGTAATTAATTAAGGTTTAAAGTAATTAATTATAATTAATTAATTAATGAGAGTAATTAAAGGTTAATTATTGTAAATGGTTAAGGATAATTAATTTTTGTAATTAATTAAAGGCTAATTACTTAATGTGTTTGAAGAATAATTAATCAAGGATGATTAATTAAGATGGATAATTAAAGGATGATTAATTAATTGGTTTGTAATTAATCAATGATTAGAAAGCAGGATTTATAAGCAATTGAAGTAATTAATTTAATTTATTTTAGATTAATTAGAGATGGTGTGATTAATTAATCTTTGCCTATGGATGTTTGAATGATATTGAATGCCTTGGACTGTTTGATATCTCTGATATAAGTTATGTGTTGATCTGTGATATAAGATGCTTTGGTTGAATTGTGATGATGTGGATTATCTATTTGTGAGATTGTGAATTATCTATCTATGTGAATATAGATAATGAATTGAATTGTTTTAACTTTAAAACAACTTGACCTTAAAAGTTGCGTTTTGGATCTCGATAAGACCGGGATCGAATTTCCAAATTTGGATATCCGAAAACCACATCGATCCAAATTAAACAATAGGTCGTGAATCTCAAATGAAATTCGAGATGAAGATTTAGAGTGCAAGAGCTATTATCGTTAACTCTGAAGGTGATTCGAAAATAAGTGTAACGAGATAGTGCCTTCGGTTTCGTTCGAACCCGGAACGAACTTGTATGGATTAAATGCTTTCAGAACATCGTCATTGGAGGATGATGAGCATTCTAAGTGATGTGTTCTGATAAGGTAATCGTAGCCTCAAGCCTCATCAATCGGGAATGGCTAAAACAGGGGAGGTGCAGCAAGGCTAAGTGAGTCGCGCTCAAGTAGGACAAGATTTCCCCTGTGTAGAGGTCCCTTTTTATTCGGCTGTGTGGGAAGTTGATTGCAAGAACTGCTGGGGTTGTCTTGTTCAGGACTATCCAGTAAGGGATGGTTGCGGCCTTGTGCTGTAGGGGATTTAGGGTGGATCCTCGGTTTGGTGATCTAAGCCACATACTATGACGGACAGTACCCCAGTAGCCCTGCCATTGATGGAAATCCATTCTTCCTATGTGCCCTTTACTGTTTTGATTGTATAACCCACTTTGTGGCTAGTATGCTGGAATTTAATCATATAACAATTTCAGCTATTTCTTATTTACTTGAAAACCCTAGACCCTATTATAATATAACTGGATTTCCTATCAAATGTTTTGGTTATCGTAAGATTAAAACTTTTTCCGTGTTTATGTGCGGAAAGTCTTACGAGATACCTTTTATTTTCAAAGATTTTGAAAGTTAAGCAACTTTAACTTGTTACTCACACCAGATCCATGTCTGACCCGAAGTTTATTTTCTGTTTTCTTAAACTTTTGGGTACTCAAATTTTTACGAATAGCCAACGGATTCAGGTTAGCTTTGACGAATTCTAGAAAGTATGGAGCAGGAGGCTTCAACGTTCGTAGATATATAGTTTTCCGCTGTGTTGGTATCTTTGTGTTATATTTGAGTTGTAATGACTAGACATATGTTTATAACTGTCTAGTATATGATGTATAAGCTGTGTAACTCTGATAGATGTTGTATATTATGTAATACTTATGTGATTAATATAATTTATTCGTTCCGCTGTGAGATTCTGATGTTGTTTGTTCTTTCTTTCTATCTTTTCTCTTTTCTATCCCTTTCTTTCTTAATAAAGATGCGCCTTTTTATGGAATGAAAGGCAGGTCATTACATAAAACATCCTATGCAGTTGTCGAAATCAGAAAAATTTAATGCTAGGAGAATTTTATTTCAAATGAGACGTTGCATCTATCTCTTGAATTATGACCCAACCTGCAATGCCATAATTTGGAAGAATTCCCAACATCATGGTTTCTCTTGACTCCACATTTTTGGTTAACACTAGTAATATTCATAGATAACAGAGATTCACAGAAAGAAGAATTCGAATATAATTTATATAAATTATCATATATTAATCCAGAAGCAACAAACTTAGTGTTTTGATATAGTTTCAACTCATTATTTCCAAATGAAACGTAAAACAACATGCACCTAGTTTAGAAATAGAAATTAAATTCCTAATGATACTAGGAATATAAACTACATCATGTAACTAAGAATAAAGCCGCTCTTTAGAACCAATGCAAAGTTCCAACATCCTCGACTTCAGCCTTTAATCCATTGGAAACTTTAAGTTTCATTTCTCCCCTTTTGACGCAGCGGATAATTCGAAACAAAACTTCAATCGATGGATTGTAGCAATCGGTGAGTTGAAGATACCAAAATGCCCAAGTTCGTTGATCCAAAGATACCGAACTCTAGCTATCTCAAACACGTTGATAGCGCACTATACCGTGTTCAAAGATCTACGATTCTTCGCACGTTGATCTAGCGCACTAGATTCCGTGAATCGGCTTCAACAAACGTGGATTCGAGCGCACTCGAATGACGTAAGTGGAGATAGGAGATTACACTCAACTACCAATTGGTATGAAAGCACAAAGCTAACAAAAGAGAAATTTTATTCAAAATCAACAACCAAAAAATATTACAACTCACTCCCTATTTATAGCTTGACACAACCGGCCCCTTTAACCCGTTGCCGACTCATAGGCTCCGACTCATCATAAGTCGTTGCCGACTTAACATCGCAACACAGTCCATACGACTCAAAGATAACAACGACTCAACATACAACATAACATATACGACTCAACACGACCGAGTCATATACATTACCGACTCAACATATTACATACTGACCGACTCAAGCTATTTACAAACATATTACAACTTTACGACTCACGACTCACGAGACATCCGACTCATCAAATTACAACACAATACATCACCAACGACTCATCGTGAGCGACTTAAGCTTCCTCTAGGTCGTAGCTTGTTAAGTCGTAAACGACCTAAATTTCCTGAGCAAGTAGAATCTGAAGCCTTTTCCCTTCGACCTATGGCCTTGTTATCTCGGAACTTCTTCTTACCTGTTCCAATAAGTCGTAGACGACTCATGGATGAGTCGTTGACTCGTGTACGACTCATCATACTCGAGCACCACCAATTCCTGTTGAGTCGTATCCCTGTCCTCTTGGCATTGTTAGGTCGTAGCTCCTTTTCCTTAACTCGAGAACGATCCAAGTCTTCCTCCTTAAGTTGAGTACGACCTAGGCCTTCACCTTCCTTAAATCGGAACCCGTTAGGTCGGAATTCTTTATTCCGTGATTTCTTAGGTCGGAGACGACCCAATATGCTTCTGTTAGGTCGGTGACGATTCAATACTCCTCCGTTAGGTCGTGCCCATGCTTTGTTAAGTCGGAAACGACTTAAAATAGATGAACGACTTAAAATCGTGGCCTTCTTCAAATGACCGAAAGATCTTGAACACTTCAACCTTACTAATTTCATAGATCGTTTTGCATTATGACTTGAAGTAATCGAAACCTCCTCCTGGCCTACATCACCTTTGGAGCTTCCTTACGGAATGAAATCCCTGCAGTGAGTTCGTAATGTGCATAGAGGCACCAATGTCAACCCACCACGTATTTAAGGGAACATTAAAAAAAAGTTTAACAAATCATGAAATTTAAATCACTACCCTTTTAGCGAGCCAATCTTTAAACTTCTTACAGTCCTTCCTCATGTGTCCATGCTTCTTACGGTGTTGACACTTAGGAGCATGCTTGGGTTTTGTAACAAATATAGTAGTCTTGTTAATCCCAGTAGCCATATTCACTTTATTTTTACCTTTACCATTGTCCTTATTTTTTGGTTTTGGACTTTGAACAACAGTGTGTGCATAATCATGTTTCTCAACCTTAATCCTTTCTTCTTCTTCAACACGCATAATAATTAATTCGCTCATTTTCCACTTTTATTTCTGCATATTATGATTGATCTTGAAAGGACCAAATTATGCATAAAGAGAAGTCATAATGAAATGAACTAAAAAGCCTACAAAAATTGTCATATCCATGTCGTTTAATTTTGCAGCCGTATGATTCATCATCATGACATGTTCATGTACACCGCTTGTCCCATTATACTTGGTGGCAAGCATTTTCATTATGCGATTACTTTCATTTTCCTTTAAAGTGCTTTTAACTACTCTTCAATAGAAGCCAAACACTGTTTAGCAGTGAAAAAATTATTTGCACCATCCTTCTCACGAATACCTCTTCTTATAGCGGCTGCAATAGTACTTTTTATAATCACGAGGGACATGCGGTTTGACCACTCCCATTTTGCAAAATTACCCTTTTCATCATCACTTGTCGCTATAATAGTAGATTTATCCATTCATAATACCTGGTCTATATCCTGAACACCAAGACAAATCTTAATTTGCACTTTCCAAGTGGAAAAATTCAGTTCAATGGTACTACTCCAGAGATTTGAGCATGAACTTTATTCAATGCTGCATTAGCTCAAGAAAAATTGAAATGCTTACTATTATCCACTATAAATCTATAAATAGCATGACAACATTAAATCATCTATATATAGAAGGACTAATGGTTAATATAATGAAACAAATAATAAAACATCAAATTATATTTAAGTCCTATCACAACGGTTGTTGCATGAAATTCAATTCACATTACCTTTGGGCAGAAACAAATTAGATTGTTAAAATAAATAAATTAACTTTAATGACAACTAAAGTTAGTAAAATTACCATTCATAATCTATTAAATGTAAAAATATAATTTCATGAAAATTAATTTATATCACCACTATGCAGAAACGAACTAAATCATAATGGCAATTAAAGTTGCTAAAATTACCATTCATAATTTATTAAATGTAAAAACGTAATTTCATGAAAATCAAGTTATATCACCATTGGGCAGAAATAAACTGAACCACTAAAACAAATAAATTCACTTAATAAATCATAATGGAAATTAAAGTTGGTAAAATTACTATTTATAATTTATTAAATGTAAAAACGAAATTTTATGAAAATCAATTTGTATCACTATTGGGTAGAAATAAACTAAACCATTAAAACAAATAAATTTACTTAATAAATCGTAATAGCAATTAAAGTTGGTAAAAATACCATTTATAATTTATTAAATGTAAAACATAATCGTGACTTTAAATCATAAATTCATTTTAATAAAGACAATTACAATTCAAAGTTTATAGAAATTGGCAACAACCAATTATAGAAGATAAAAAACAATGTTATATGGTTTAAATCGCTTAAAAAATACAATAAACCTTAGGGAATAATAACGGATTCAAAATTCAACATATAGACGTATCGAAATTCTTGATCATGATCAATTCTGGACCAAAATTTCATACAAACTTAGTTGTATTAGATCCAATATATCAAGAGGAGTATGCCCATGTGATTCACGACATGATGCTTTTTAGTTAAAGGTATTTAACATTACATCTCCATGGAAAATACATTGATTAACATCTATGCGCTTACATAATAGAGAATAAAAATTCTTATTAAAATCATTCATCTAAAATTATAAGAAAATATTAGTACATAAATTAGTTGAATCTACATAGCTTTTATACGAACCACTGAAAACCAATTTCGTAAAAAAATTGCATCTTATATGAATAAACAATGGCTTTGACACCAAATGAAAGAGATTACAACATCGTGATATGTTTTGCAATTAGAACACAATCAATTCAAAATCCGTAAATCCAAAATAAAATAGCAAAAAAAATTAAATCTTACAAGTCTGAAGTGAAGACATTTTTAAGCAGAACGTTAATGCTAATCTTCAATGGTTTTCCTTAGATATGACGATGGAGACCTTTTTTGCTTTTTTTCTTCTTTCCTTTTCTAAACTTATTGGACTTAAAAAACATATCAAAAATGATCCCTTAAATACAAAAATGGGTAGAAGAACGTTTTAATTTTGGAATATCATAAGTCCAAATAAAGAAGGGATATATATTCTGAGGTAGAATTCAGGACCAGTATAATTATTAATAGCAATTTGAATTTTTCGATCAAACATTCAGATGCCTTTTCATTAATTCTTTAAATGAAATTGGTACACAATAATAACATAGGCTATATAATAAATAAAACTAACATAACAAGATTGTAATAATAATCTAACCGGAATAATATGGTTTGAGGGAAAAACCAAAATTACATTTGGGGTATAAAAGAGGAGACATATATATATATATATATATATATATATTATCACTAAAAAATGAAGAAAAATGTCAAATTATAAAGTGTCATCGAGATAATGCTACCAGTAAGTGCAATTGTCCGTTTTTGATCAAAGGTGTGTATATGGAAAGAGAAATTGAAATTGATATAGGAAATGACACACATAATCACGAGCATTCACATACAATAGTGGTTAATATTACATGGAAAACTTAATACTACTAAGCTTTTAAAAAAGAAGAATGTCCATATTGACAAAAAATGTGCATTCCGAAATATGAACCAAGAAACAATTGCACACTTATACTATGATTGTCAGTTTACTAACTCCACATTTTTGCACACCCTTAAAATATTTGGTTTTAATATTACCTTTAGTGCTATTAATTGTGAATCTTTTTGGTCCACGTCAAGATTCTACTTTACTTTTTGATAATGATTCTTATTAGACACTATTTTCACTATCATTGCTTGGTTTATATGGTTTGAAAGGAATCAAAGATTCTTCCATGTTAATAATACTTCTATAATAGATAAGTTGACCTATATAACTACTTTATCTTGTTGTAATTGGATTTCAAACAAGACCAAATAAATTAGCTAACATCAATGGTTTTCAAATGTTTCTCAAAAAAGCGAAATTCTGACTTGATGTCTTATGCAAGAGCATGGTTATTAACAATAGAAATAATAATACTATAAATGTCATGTTGAAGGAGGAGATCGCACACGGACATATCAAACCACTACTTTAGTAGATAACTAGATCATGTTTAAATTCACTGCCCTTGGTTTCCTTGGCACTCCTAGGCTACTATACAACATGTATGTTACTTCTTCTCCTCTTGCACACACACACACACACACACACACACACATATATATAAATGATTAATATATATACATAATTTTAAGTTCCGTATCGTTTGTTGAGTTTTGCAGATCTACTTATTAACGTGGGCTCTTTCAATCGGTGTTTCCCATTCAACGGTGTTTCCCATTCATTGAATGGGTTGGGAATCATTACTCTTCTCGGCCTTTTGCACATTCTATTGACTTCCTGAGAGCTATTCATTTTTTCCCCTTCCTTTACGGGGAAAGGACGAGGTCTAGCTTTCATCGACCCCCATCTCTGATGTTGCCTTTAGATTTCATTACATCTGACCTATTTTTATCTCCTTCTTATGCACTCTAATGTTTTCCTAGGACTTTTTTTGCTTCATTTTTTGGTGAGTTTTTTATTTATTTTAATTATATGGGTTCATAGGAAGGAGCCACCTACCAGGCTTATTGGTAGCTCCCTTTTTAGATGTGAAATAAAATTACATGAGTGCTCTCCTTCTCAAGAAGGATCATTCATATCAAAAAGCAATAGTAGGTCATCCATACACCGTAAAATTATTTAACGAGGGGTATTTTTTTTAGCCTACACAACAGTTTTGGATGAGTAACAAAGGAATGTACTTATTACTTTTAAAAAATAATTTCCCAAAAATACTTCAACTTTGAAAATAATTTATAGGGAAAAATATAAGATGCGATTTTCAACAATGAAATGTAGATCCACGATGCAACCATTAATAGAATTGCTTGTAGAGAAACATTACGTTTAGCAATCATTTGATTAATAGATGTGGTCTCATTAAGAATCTGCAACTTTATATAAATATTTTTTGTCTGTTTTATTACTTGATTGCACCTATAAAACAAACCATTATAACATGTTTTTACTGGAAATGGTTGGGACGACTTCTATAAGCCGAACGTTTAATATTACACATTTTGTTGCATATGAAAGAGAAAAAAAATTACAAATGGGTCGTAGCTTAAACATGTATATATACCCAGTAAATTACCCAAAGTGATAATCACTGATAGCTAATGAGCTTTACTTAATGGAGTGAAGAAAGTATTTCCCAATGCTAAATTAATGATGTGCCTATTTCATATGATAAATAATGTTAACAAATTGCAAACCATAATTTGAAAAAAGAAATATTTGAGATGTTTTTGCAAAGTTGGAAAATGGTTGATCATGCACCAACGGAAGAAGAATGGTGGATTGGTTGGTGTAATATTCAATAAGATAGGAATGGTTTCCCTAAAAGTAAAAATTATCTTCGGAAAGAATGGACATTGTAACGACCCATAATTTTATCACTTCGAATGAGAATACTTAATTAATTTTAAATATTCAATTGAATGGTTTAAATGATAAATAATCCATTTTAATAATTTTATAATGATAATAAGTGATTTATAATGGTTTTATAAATATATAAACTTATTTCATAAAGATATACAAACTTCGTCGCATTGTGACAGATCGGTGTCATACTTTAATTAATGGATTTTAATATGATTCAATATGATTTTATAGATTCAATAATCTTTTTTTAGTTATTTAACAATGATAAGAAATTTATCTCCAAGTTTTGTTTATATAAGTAAATAGTTTGATTAAAAACTGAAAATATGATCAGAATTCGGATTCCGAATTATCAACGATTTGACAAATAATAGTTGGGTCGAACGTTGTTATTTGAAATATGACATATATACATATATGTACATGCATCCATATCAACACATACAAATATACATTTAAATTTAACATATAAAACAAAAACGGTTTACTTTAGAAAAACAAACTTACACATCACCTTACAAGACAAATGGAAGGGGTGGGTTCGGCCGTGAGTTAAGGGGGAAAGAGGGGGGGCATTTCGGCAATTTCAGGTACAAGGATTTGTACCCTATAAATACACATGCATATCCTCTTCCTTCCTTCACAATTCATTCACTCACTCGCTCTCAAAATTCCTAAGCTTCCCCTCTTCTTCTAAGGCACAACAAAGGCCTCAATCTCCTCTTAAAAATATTTCAAAATTGAGTCAAATGTTCTGCCGAAATAATCATAAGATATAGAGAGATATAGCACTTTAAATTCAAGATCAAGTTAACAGTGACCTCTTTTTAATCCTTGCTTGGATGAACTCATCAAGATCTACAATCACCTCTCCGCCCACTTAAGTACAAGGTCGAGCACACCTACGGGTCCTAGGGAAGGATTCATAAGCTTCAGTATGGAAATGATGGAGCAATAGTCAATTTCGTAGCACTAAAAGTTAGATCGGGATAGCATGAAAGTGAGAACTATACGTCCATCTTATTAAAATTTATCTTAAAATTATTTATGATTGGTGCTATGCAAGTATACTTGGTCGATTAGCATAGTTTGGATGCTAAAATGATTGATTATTGGATGATTGGTTGCATATATTAATCATATACTGGCTTGGTTGAGTTAAGAAGAATTGTTTTGATAATAATGTGAAAGCCGTATCAACTAGAATTGAAACGATCACTTTAAATAGCCATGCTAAATTCATGAGAACTAATCCCTATTATATTATGAAATAATGTGTGTATAAGCAGTATCGAGCCTTTTTAAATTAAAAAGATATTGCTTTTGGAAAGTAGAAATGATTTTGAAAAAATAAAGAGGAGCATTTATTTTATTTTGGAACAATTAAATCATATGGTTTGATTTTCGAAATTATAGTTTAAAAGGTGGAAAATACATGAAAAAATATCATATGATTTAATATAAATGAATTTGGAATTAAAATGATGGAAGTTCAACCAATAATGGCGTCTGTTACTTCCGCATGCCATTTCGTCTAGCCGCGTATCAATCCTATGGCTTTCCCTCGTCTCCCCATCGCCTCCCGCCTCGTGTCTTCTCCTTCTTCCCTTCATGCCTTCGAAGAAAAAACCGGTGGTTGTATCGCCAAATCCGGTTGGGTCATTAACTCGCTCTGGTACATGCTTCTCTTCGACAATTGTTATTGTGGCATCCACGCCTTCATAAACGTCTGCAATTGTTCGTTCTGCGACTGCGACATTAAATCCAGCATCAGTTGCATCTCCATGTTTGGGCACTTTGGTCAACCGCCTAATGTCATCAGCCGAGGTAAACCCTCTTTCTAGCCTTGTAAATGATTTGGTTTCCACTGAAAATGCTGCTCCTCTGCTGCCTTGCAATGCTTATGAACCAGGTGAGCATCCCCTCTCCTTCTATTAGCCTCAGTGAATAGCAAGACGTGGTCTCAAGAAGTGATTGGTTTAGTCGATAATGAAATTGGGATGACAGTATTAACTGTAAGGAAATTTGACCGTTTTGTAAGGAAATTAATGCGAAAATATTAATGGACCGTTTCCTTCCTTATTTTGTGGTACATTAATTGACCGTTTCCTTCCTCATTATGTGGTACATTAATAAACCGTTTCCTTCCTCAAACGTTCCTTCCTCATTATGTGGTTAATATAATCTAAAGGGTTTTCCTATTAATATGCTAATAAATAAAACGGTTATAATGTAGTGCATTAATTTCTCTCATCTTGATCTTGATGGACGATCAAGATTAAGTCTACAAATCTGGAAAGTTGGTACTCTCTCTACCTATAAATAATAACCTTTGCCCATCACAAAGGAGATAGAAAAACACATAAAGAAAGATATAGGAAAAGAGAGAGAAACCATCTTCCTTTCTCCATTGAAACAGCTTTCGACAACAACCATTGCTGATTCGTATACAAGATGTCTGGAGGTATGTTTTATTAATTCATTACATATGTGGTAATCATGTAATTCTTGATCTTAGGGTTTATGTTATTCGCAAGATATAAATTACATGTGGTATCAGAGCAAGGTTTTAGAATTCATGATTATCCATCAATATATAAAACAGAACTAGCATAGATATATGATATGATGTTTGTAATTTTACTATGATGATGATAATGATTATTAGTGTTAATATGATTCAAGTTTAATATTCATATTATTTAAGTTGCTATAGTAATCATGGTTATCAATATTGTTCTATTTACTGTATGCTTAGATCTGGATCTGGAAAATTTATATTTCCGCAAAAGTTGATTTTTTCTACTTTAATGTTTGACCTACTGTATAATATGGAACAACTTATTGTATGCGAATACTTTTCTGAAAGTATACATATCAAATACAATTGTTTCCTAGTTTGACATTAAATTCATGACTTGGAACTTGTAAGATAATTGTCTATACATGATTTGCAAAATAATTATTTATATGTTAAATTCATGTATGGAATTTACTTGGAGTTACTAAACATTTATTATCCTTGCTGTGGATTACTTGAAAGAATGACAAATGTTTATGCAAAAAAAAACATTAATGTTTATCTCTTTTCTCTCTTGTTTTAGTTTTCACTTCCACGCTTAATTTCCTTGTTTCCTCTGGAGTCTGATGCATGCAGTCCGGTCCACAGGTGGCTGCTGCTTGCACAATAATGCATGAAACATTAATGTTTATCATTCTTTCATGAGTATGGTTCTACTGCCTACCCACAGGAGGCGCTAAACCTAACCTCTTATTATGACATGTGTTTTAGTCTAATAAAGAAGCCTACATTTCTTTTATATCTACAGTTGCAATGCCCTCAAACCTTAATTCGTACGCTACGTCTATCGTCAGACTCAATGGAACCAACTACTCAGAATGGAAAGAGCAAGTTGAGTTTTCTTTAGGCGTACTTGAACTGGACATGGCTCTCCTAAAGGAAAAGCCAGCCCCACTTACTAACACAAGTACGCCTGAGGAAAACAAACTCCATGATGATTGGGAACGATCTAATAGGCTCAGCATGATGTTTATGCGTGATTGATACCAACATCAAAACCTCCCTACCCAAAACTGAAAGCGCAAAAAAATATTTGCAATCCATTGAAAATCGGTTCAAGACTGCAGACAAATCCCTTGCTGGGAAACTTATGGCAAACCTTGTAACCATGAAGTTTGATGGTTCTCGCTCAATGAGCGCTCATGTCATTATAATGATTAACCTTGCTGCCAAACTTAAGAACTTGGGATTGGTTATGGACGATGCTTTTCTCGTCCAATTTATTCTCACTAACTTACTTTCTCAGTATGAACCATTCAAAATTCATTACAACACTATTACGGAAAAATGGAGTCTAAATGAATTGACTAACAAACTGGTTCAAGAGGAGTCTAGGCAAGGCTCGCAAGGCATTAAAGTTTCTTATTTCACCCAAGGGGTTGGAAAACAAGCTGGCAAAAAGAATAACTCACAGCATAAAAGAGCACCACCCAAATATGATGACGCCACTCAACCATCCAAGAAGAAAAAGGAGGACGATGTCTGCAAATTCTGCAAGAAACCTAGACACTTCCTGGCAGATTGCATTAAGCGCAAAGCATGGTTCGAAAAGAAAGGTAACCCAATGGGTTTCGTAAGTCATTTCGAATCAAATCTTACTAATGTACCTTCTTCTACTTGGTGGATTGATACTGCTGCTAACGTTCATGTTTCGAATTCTATGCAGGGATTCATTACGATCCAAACCACAAACCCAAGTGAGAATTTCATTTTCATGGGGAATAAAGATAAAGCTGCAGTTGAAGCTATTGGAACTTTTCGTCTTATTTTAGATAGCGGTTATCAGTTAGATTTATGTCAAACTCTTTATGTTCCGTCTATTTCCCGTAATTTGATTTCTGTAAGTGTACTTGATAAATTTGGATATTCTTTTAAAGTTGAAAATGGAAATTTTAGTTTATTTAAAAATTCTAGTCTTATTGGTTCTGGAATATTAATTGATGGACTTTATAAACTTCATTTTAAACAAAATGCTGAAATCCAACTCACCCTGCATGGAAAAGAAACTAAAAGAAAGTCATCCAAGAATGATTCTTACTTCTTGTGGCATAAAAAACTGGGTCATATATCCAGTGAAAGAATCAAGAGGTTAGTGAAAGATGAGTCCTACCGGACCTAGACTTCGCTAACATTACAACATGTGCTGATTGTATTAAAGGAAAAACTAAAAAAACACAAAGAAAGGAGCCACAAGAAGTACACAACTTCTTGAAATAATACATACAGATATTTGTGGACCTTTTGATGTTCCAACTTTTGGAGGAGAGAAATATTTCATCACTTTTATCGATGATTTTTCACGTTATTGCTATCTTTATCTGTTGCATGAAAAATCTCAGTCAGTGGATGCTGTATAAATGTTCATTACTGAAGTCGAAAGGCAATTAGAAAGAAAAGTGAAAATCATTAGGTCAGATAAGGGTGGTGAATTCTATGGAAGGTATGATGAAACGGGACAACATCCTGGGCCTTTTGCTAGACTTCTTCAAAAAATTGGAATTGTTACACAATACACAACGCCTGGATCTCCATGGCAGAATGGTGTAGCTGAAAGGCGAAATCGTACATACATGGAAATGGTTAGATCCATGATGAGTCATGCAAATTTACCTATATCATTATGGATGGATGCATTACGAACAGCTGTCTACATCTTAAATAGAGTTCCAAGTAAGGCCGTTCCAAAGACTCCTTTTGAACTTTGGAAAGGATGGAAACCTAGTTTAAGACATCTCCAAATTTGGGGTTGCCCAGCTGAAGCTAAACTATATAATACAAATGAAAAGAAATTGGATTTTAAGACAGTCAGTGGTTGCTTTATAGGTTACCTAGAAAAATCTAAAGGATATAGATTTTATTGTCCTAACCATAGTACAAGAATTGTTGAAACCGGCAATGCCAAATTCTATGAGAATGGTGAAATCAGTGGGAGCACAAAACAACAAGAACTGGTCATTCAGAAATAAGGGTACCCATTATCTTACCCTCTATTTCAAAAGATATTGGGAATCATCCCATTGTTGAACCTGTTCACAATGAGGAAAACCCAATAAATGATCAACAACTCCATAATGAAATTATCACCAATCATAATGTTGATGAAGTACCACAGGAGCTAGCATTAAAAAGATCTCAAAGACAAAGAAGATCAACTATTCCTGATGATTTTGTGCTTTATCTAATAAAATCTGAAGGAACTATGGACCCAATTTCTTATTCACAAGCCATTAAGGATGTTAATTCTATTAAATGGATTGATGCCATGAAAGATGAACTGAAATCTATGGATAATAATCAAGTTTGGGAAATCGTTCAATTGCCGCAAGGACATAAAGTAGTCGGTTGTAAGTGGGTCTTCAAGACCAAACGTGACTACAATGGTAAAATTGAACGATATAAAACTAGACTTGTTTTCAAAGGTTTTAATCATAAAGAAGGCATTGACTATAATGAAACTTTTGCTCCTGTTTCCAGGAAAGATTCTCTTAGAATTATCATGGCATTCGTAGCTCATTATGATCTCGAGTTACATCAAATGGATGTGAAAACAGCCTTTCTAAATGGAGACTTGGAAGAAGAAGTCTACATGCGTCAACCTGAAGGCTTCATAATTGAAGGACAGTAAGACATGGTCTGCAAACTTAAGAAATCAATATATGGACTGAAATAAGCTTCTAGACAATGGTATCTAAAGTTTCATAAAATCATTACCGCTTTCGATTTCACAGAAAACATAGTTGACCCTTGTATATACCTCAAGTTCAGTGGAAGCAAGTTTATATTTTTGATTTTGTATGTTGATGACATATTATTAGCTAGCAGTGACCTTGGTTTATTACGTGAAACTAAGAATTATCTCTCAACGAACTTTGAAACGAAAGATATGGGTGAGGCTTCCTATGTGATAGGAATAGAAATATTCCATGATAGATCACAAGGAATTCTAGGATTGTCTCAAAAAGCATATATTGACAAAATTCTTGAGAGATTTGGCATGACGAATTGTTCCTCTAATCCTGTCCCACTGCAGAAAGGAGACAAACTTGTTCTTGAGCAGTGCCCAAAGACTCCTATAGAACGAGAAGAAATCACCAAATATCCTTATGCATCTCTTGTAGGGAGTTTGATGTATTCACAAATCTGTACAAGACCTGATATCAGTCATGCAGTTGGTATGCTGGGTAGATTTCAAAGTAACCCAGGAACCGCTCATTGGAAAGCTGCAAAGAAGGTACTGAGATACCTAAAGGGAACAAAGAATTACATGCTCACCTATAGAAAATCAAGTTACCTACATGTAACTGGTTATTCTGATTCAGACCTTGCTGGATGTCCTGACACTAGGATCTGCACTTTTGGCTATGTGTACCTCTTATGTGGAGGTGCAATATCATGGAGAAGCCAGAAATCTGAGATGCTTTTCGGATCCACCATGATGGCTGAATACGTAGCATGTTATGAGGCTTCAATTCAGGGAACATGGCTGCGTAATTTTGTCTCATAATTTGGCACTTTAAGCTTTATCTCTAAGCCACTAACTGTCTATTGCGACAATGAAGCTGCAACCTTTTTCTCCAAGCATGATAGGATAACCAAAGGTTCGAAACACATGGACCTTAAATACCTACTACTGAAGTAAGATGTTAAACTAAAGAAAATTATTATTGAATCGATAAGTACAGACTTACAAGTGGTAGACATATTCACGAAAGGACTACCTCCAAAGTCCTTTCAGAGACATACTGATAGCATGGGTCTTGTAGATAGTTTCTAATTATCTTCTTATTATGACATTTATTTTGTACTTATCTAGACATGACAATTATTGAGCTCTTAATAATTTGGACATCTTTTATTTCTGTTTTATAATGTGTACACATTTATATTTAGATAAATGATAACAGAAACAGTCTTTTGCTTCAAGACATTATGTGACCATTAAGTTATTCTCATCTACGGTCTAGTTATGAAAGTTGTCAATGTCATAGTACATGGAAGTAAGCATGTTGTAAAATAACGTGTACGCGTCATGACTTCCATTGACCACTAGATTAGCCAAAACACTTATGATAACTGACTAAAGAAAAGTTTAGCATATCATGCGTGCCTTATGACCTTAATACGAAAACATTGATTTTACTATTGACCAAGTGGGAGACTGTAAGGAAATTTGACCGTTTTGTAAGAAAATTAATGCGAAAACATTAATGGACCGTTTCCTTCCTCATTATGTGGTACATTAATGGACTGTTTCCTTCCTCAAACGTTTCCTTCCTCATTATGTGGTCAATAGAATCTAAAGGGTTTTCCTATTAATATGCTAATAAATAAAGCGGTTATAATGTCGAGCATTAATTTCTCTCTTCTTGATCTTGATGGACGATCAAGATTAAGTCTACAAATCTGAAAAGTTGGTCCTCTCTCTACCTATAAATATTAACCTTTGCCCATCACATAGGAGATAGTAAAACACATAAGGAAAGATATAGGAAAAGAGAGAGAAACAATTTTCCTTTCTCCATTGAAACAGCTTTCGACAACAACCATTGCTGATTCGTATACAAGATGTCTGGAGGTATGTTTTATTAATTCATTACATATGTGATAATCATGTAATTCTAGATCTTAGGGTTTATGTTATTCGCAAGATATAGATTACATTAACTACTGAGCAGTCTCAAGCTCGTGATATGAGTGGAACGGGAGGACGTGATTTTGAAGTGTCGGGGCTCAATTCCATCCAATTTGAAAATAAGCAACCATGCAACGTTGGCGTTTGTCAAAATGCCGCTTTACCAAAACCTGTATCATCAGCCCACTGTGTTGCTGCCCCTGGAAATCGCAATAGTCTGGTGCCTACTCCAACTTCATCTGCTCCTTTATGGACATCTTTGTTCACCAAATTGCCTATAAATGCGGGTGTTCATTCCTCACGATGTTTTGATAATGTTGAGATTGATGGTTTTATGGTTCCTCCGAAGGAAGTTTTGGATGCCAGATGTAACGATCCTAAATTTTGAACAATTTAAATTGTGAATATTTAATTAATTTTGAATATTTGAATGATAATTTAAACTGAATTTCCGATATAACAATGAAATTGGTGATTAAATATTTAAAATTTAATCTATACAAAGCTGAAGAAAAAATTTAAACTTGACTTTGGAGTTGAAATTGAATATTTAATTTGTAATTGAAATTCAAACTAATAACTTAAGAAAATAATTTGGATACAAGAATTATTATTTATGTAAATTTATAAATGGATGGTTAGTTTGAAATGACATTTTTCTTTTCTTTAAAATAAAAAGGAATAAAATTTTAATCAATACGAAATAGATAAATAAATACACATAGTTAAAATTCAAACAACATATTTATAAACTTTGAAAAATATTATGTAACTACATTGGAGAAATTTCAATAACATAATTTAAACAAAACAAAACAAGCAAAGTAATAACAAAACCAATTGGAATTGAAAATGAAGAAAAATAAAAGAAAATTTGTTTAAGGAATTTTGGGCTTTAAATTTAATCTCGGCCCATAGTGTTTCCTTGTTTGGTTGCCGTATTAATCCAAGACCCCATCCCTTTTCCTTCATTTCGAAAACCCTAAACTAAATAACGTAAAAAAAAAATGGCGGCCGATACCCCCTTCATCATTTCAGCAGATCGAAAAAAAAAAAAAAGAAAGAAAAAGAAACCTAAATCTAAAAATCAAGCGAGGAAATGATATACGGTGGCTCGTCTTTCGGCTTTGACTTCAAATCGTTCGTCTTCAGTAGCTCGCGGCTGCTCCAATTCGTGATAAGGTGAGTTTCTCCTCACGATTAATCTTCATGCAAGTTTTTAGATTTGTTTGAAGTGAATTCCTTGGTTGCATGCTAGGAATTGTGGGTTATGCATTATCAGTTGCTCGGATAAATTAATCTAAACTGTTGAACCAATAAGTACTTGATTGCATGCTTTGTTTTGGTGGTTTGTGGTTTTCAGTTGCTCGGTTAAATTTGAATTTTAAACTAATAGGAACAGATAACTCACTGCATGTTGGATTGTTGGTTGCTATTCGTTATCACTTGCTCTGATGTTGTGTTTTTGTACTGTTAAGATCAGATTCTACTCAATTTTTGATTTTAAACTAATAAGAATAAATGCTATTTGATATTTGTTTTAAATTGGTAAGAACAGACACTGTTTAAATTTTAATTTAAACTGATAAAAACAAATGCTATGAATAACCTGATGAGAACAGGTGCTTCCAAATGTTTGATTTCAGATTGTTGTTTTGAAAATTTGTTTTTCTTAAAAACTGACTTGAACAGATGCTATAAATTTAAATTTTTTTACTGTTGAGAACAGATGCTATCATTTTAAGAATCTGATGAGAATAGAGGCGGTCAGGGCGGCGGGTCGTTACACCAGAGTTGATTATAGGAAAGAGTATTTGGTTGGTTTCTTCCTTGATACCAACCCCGCTTATCACCTTGTTAAAGTGCGATGCAATCAGGTTTGGAAAGCGAGAGGGGGTTTGATTGTTCATTATGATAATTCTACATTCTACTTTAAATTCTTTCGCTACAGGGAAAGACAGCGCATTCTATCTGGAGTCCGTCGGTTGATTGGGCAATTGATTAGGTTTTATCTATTTCGGTCTGGGCACGCTTTTCTCAAATCCCTTTTGTTCTTTTGCTGCTCATTGTGGTGATTGGCTTGCTGGCCTTGTAGGTAAGGTTATTTGCTATGATGGTAACATTATGACCAGAAAGAAGCTTGTGTCTGCCAAAGCACTGATCGAAATAACTCCTGCCAAACCCTTACCTTCAATGTTAAAAGTCAGACTCGATGAGGGCCATTTTGCCGAGGTCAGAGTCCGCTACAGTTGGAACCGAAGATATGTATTTCATGTCAGTCATTTGGGCATCTTGCGGATGCATAATGCAGATCAGAATCCTCTGGCCTTGTTCCTATCTCTGATCGATCACCACTCCCTCGTCCCTCGGCTTAAAAATGGGTTCCAAAGGTTGTGCCACCCTCATTTGACCCGATTTCCCCTGTTGCCACATCGCCGAGACACCTACTGATGACGCTACTGACGCTCCCCCATCTCCCAGTAAGTCATTTTCACTGATTGGGGCTGATACTACTTCTTTGACTGACTTTAATATTTGGAATCCTGTTAAGCAGGTATGGCTGCATATTCCTTTTGATACGCGGTACTCTCCTATGAATGACACCTACCATGCCTTTATCAGCGATACCGAGGGAGAGAGTCATAGTCTTACTTATCACATTGAGGGTAAGGGTCTGACCCTTACTAGGGTTGGCGAGATCGGTGAGGCGATCAAAAGTCATTTTTATGATGTTAGTTAGGACAGAAAATTTATTTACTCTTTAGATTCTATGGGCTACGATTCGATTCTGGCTAATATATTCTCCAGTTTCTCGCATGTTTTTGGTCTAGTGTTGGAGTTAAGAGGTGGTTGGTCCTCCTCTTCTGAGGATGCTTAGTCTTGTTATATTTAGTAGTCTAGATACCTTTACGTAGCTCCTGTGCTTTTATATTATGTGGTTTAGTATCTAAACCGCGTTAGCTGTTCTGTGCATGTACATAGCACCTGTTTTCTCATTTTTATACAGTGGCATGATCCACTAAAAATCCGGCTAGTTTTCCTAAAAATGACGGAAATTGAATATTATAAAAATTGGTTTGGTATTAATTAATATTGTATTAAAATGGTTTAAAATTGTTTTGGACAAGTTTTACAAAATTTGATTAAAATGTGAAAAATATGCCCTCGGGTTTCGGTCGCAATTTCATGACTTGAAAAGTTAAATCAATATGCAAAATGAAATATGAGTCAGAATTCTTTGAAATAAGAATTTTCCTGACCCTTATGATCATGGTTTTCGAGTGGTGTCTTCATTTCTTTTCGTATAAGAAATCAAATCAGTAAAGTTAAGATAATGCTTGGGTTCAATTATTTACTCTCTCTTTATATGATTATGATATTAACATTATGTACGTACATCTAATGCAAAAAATTGAGACCAAATATACTACCCATACAATGCCTTGCGGGCTTATGTGAGGGGAATACAGAGCATGATGAGTGTACACACAAGTGTGTACATCAGACTCTAGGCGTTTGTTAATGTTATTTTTATATACATACACCTAACTCAAAAAACTGAGGTCGGATATACCACCCATGTACTGCCTTGCGGGCTTATGTGAGGGTAATATAGAGCAGGGGGAGTGTACACACAAGTGTGTACTCCCGAGTCTAGGTGTTAATAAAATATACACAAACATACAATTTTATTTTAAGAAAGAAAGAGAATTATGCAAAATCATAGTAGCACAACTTAACACTAATGATTTAAAATGTTAACTCGTATACTTTAATTCAACCACTCTTTTAAATGAAGACTACAATTTAGAAAACACTTCATCATCATCACCTATGAGTCACCTATATACTAGTTACACCAAAGTTATTATATTTAAACTTTTCTTTTTATTATTTGTTGAGACAGGTAATTTTTCAAAAATTCCAATCCAATGACCAAAACTGTATGCTTGAACGTGCCTATTCAAAAGTAAATCAAAATGCTTATTTTTTTGTAAAAAAAAGGAAAGTAAAATGCAAAAATCAAAATAAACATGAGAACCCCCATCCCCACACTTGTTTTTGACTGTGTTCCCACAATCAACCCAAGTGAAAAGAGAGAGATAGAAAAGAAAAACAAAAACAAAAATATATCCTCTATTTACATGAAAATAAAACAATTATTATTCACACTACATCATTAAGTATGCTATCAAGGAGTAAATGATACATTTTTCTAAAGACCAATTCATTTGTCTCATCAAGTACGAGGGACATAGTTTAAGCTCCAAAAGCTAAACCACAAAAGATTTCAAAATTAAATGTTTATTTGGAAAAAACGAATGTTATTTTATTAAATATTTTATGAGTTGTTTTCTTTTCGATGATTTTTGGGGTATATAGAATAATTGGCTGAAGTTCATGTTTATTTTCGTCAAATTTAAATTCAAGCTTACCATCGAATTTTTTTATAATTATTGATTTTAAAATCAAAATGGTGATTTAAATCCGCTCCTTCAGAATTCAACAACCCGTCTTTGAAAAGTCTGAAATTTTGTGTTCACTGAATTCATCTTCTTTTATTGAACTATTCACAACTTCATCATTTTCAAAATTTGATTTTTGAAATTTATCATGATTAGAAAAAAAGATCGAATTTAAAATCGAGTTTCTCATCGTCAAAAAATTCGAAATCCAAATAAATTACCGCATTTTCAACAACTTCATTAAGATTGTCGTTTTCAATTTCAATTTTTTTATTGAAAATCGTCAGTTTAGTAAAAGGTGGATTATCGTTTGACTCGTTGCAAGTTGGGATTTGATTTTGTTGCTCACGTGTTTTATGCCGGTTTCAAACAACAAATCCATGTGAGTTTTTTGATTTTTTTTCATTTTCTCAACTAAATCAAATTCATATTATTTATTTGAGAATTTTCAATTTGAAATTGTTGAGAACAAAAATATCAGTCGCACCATAATTGAAACTATTCCATTGCCAAAATCATTTAGAAAGTGGTTCATATTTCCATTTTGATTTTGAAATTCATTTTGGAGTTCAAAATTTTATTGACATGGGTTATAATCAAAATCATTTGAATTTTGAAGTGAATTAAAATTTTGATTATTTTGAAACCTTTGATTTTAGTTATTGCACAGATATGAATTACACAAATTGTTTATCATTTGATTTTGTTGTGTAGAAATTTAAAGTAAAGATTCAATAGTTTCAATACTCTTTTCAAGAGTAGAGGGTTGGCTATTATTTGAAAACTTTGAGGTGCAAATTTTGAATTGTTTGCACAATATTTGTTATTAAAATATCCACAATAATTTGATGTGAAACCATATGAATTATATTGATTTTCCCACCTATTGTAAAATTCTTGCGAGTAAGAAAATTTGGACATTTTAAAAAATATTTTTTCTAGATTTTTGCTTTTTTTTTGACTTTTTTATATATGCATGAAACTAATGCAAAGGTCTAAATTAGAAATTTTCTATCCTTGATAGCTCCTAACCCAAAATTATATAGTCACACTTTGACTTAATTCAACAAAATAGTTCTTAACCAGGTAACAGACATGGGTTATTAGTGCACCATGAATTACCGTAGCAATGCAGCTGAATGTTTAAGTACCTTTAGAGAAACAATCATTATAATATCTTATGAATAACAATAATAATTATAAATGATTATTGTTTTGTCGTTTCCTTAGACACTAAGAAATAATTTATTAAAAGAATCAACTTGTCAAAATACAATTTCACCCTAGACGAGCCCGTGACACCCCTAAGTCCAACGTGTATTCTTTATTATCGATTCAATTTCATATAATGAAATGAAATTTGTGGACCAAGGAAAGGGTGATGAAATCCCCCACCTTATATAAATTTGGGTGTTGCCCTTAGAAAATAAAAACAAGTATGAAATGATGCAAAACAGAAATTAAATGTGAGTTAATAATGCAACTATGAATGCAATTTTATTTTGTTTTTGGTTTTTTTAGAAATGCAAGCAACCAACAAAGCAAGAAACAAAATTAAAACATGGAATAAGAACACGATACCAAAGCGTGCGGAATTATATATTTAAAAGCTATGATTTTTTTAGTGCAAGCAAAGCAGAACAATTATTTTTTTATCAAGCACTTCTTCTTTTCTACTTTGGCAACCTGAAAAATTGTAGAACAAGAATTTTTTTATTAAAGGATAAAACGAAAATAAAAGCAAATTTTCTTTTGTAAAGTCGAAAGAATGAAAGTTAAACAAAAGAAAACTTAAAAAATAAAAAATTAAACTCAACCCGAGTCACCCTAAGCGAAAACAAAAGCGAATACATATAATTTATTTTTTCTTTTGAAAATTTTTTTTAAAGCAAAAATTAAGGGAAAACCTTTTTATGAATTTTTTTAAGGGAGATTGTTTTGTAATGCAAATTTTCAAACAAAAATAAAAACTAAAATTAGAAATAGAATTTTTTTCACTAAACTAAACAAAAAATAAATACATAGATTCCTACAGTCCAAAGCAAAACACACATGCAACACCAACCAAACACAACTAACACAAGGATTAAACAGTTTTTATCCCAAACCAAATTCAAGATGAAAAATTCGCACAAACCAAATTTCTCAAATCTAAAGATTTGCAAACCAGAATTTCGCACCGCCCACACCAAAAAAAAAAAATTCAAATTCAAATGTCAATTAGGTGAAGGCGATTTGTTCAAGAGATAAGGTTCGGATTGGAAATGCGGATGGATGTAGGAGTTGGGTCGCAATTTGGTTCATCGATTCGGGTTTGCTTGATGGGCGGTTAAGTTTGCGGGTTTTAGGGAGTCGAGGTGATGGTGGTGGCCGTGGATTTGGGAAATGCAGTTGTTGGTGATTTGCAAGACGTACAATCATAGTACATATGCGAATACGGGTCGATTCACAAGGAAAGCACTAATTTTAAAATTACCCAATAAAATTATCCCAATTTTTTTTAAAAAATATGTTAAACTTAAGAGAAAGGAAAAATAAAACTAGAGGAAAATGAGAATAAAAATAATGAGATTGAAAAGCAATTTAGAGGTAAAACAACATTCAAATTTTTATATAAATCTACACAACACAAATCTATAATCTCTCTATTTAATCATTTGTGGAATTGGTGGATGTATTTATTATAAGTATGACCTAATTGTGTTATTAACTAACATAACTTAAACCATCAAACTCTAACACACCCCCTTTAACTCACTTATCAACTCTTATGAAAATGATATGAAATTAAACATAAAATCCATTTTAAGCACGATCTATTTACTATGAATTAGTAACATAGAGCATTAAAGTTTGATTCTACTTTTGCTTTCATTACAAAAATTATAGTTAGATGAAAATGTAACTTGTGTTTAAATTTGATTAGGTATAATCTGTTTGTTATTAACAACATATGCTATCAAATTCACTAGTAAACAACAAACTTTAATTAATGTATAAAATTCCATTAAGCACAAAAACAAGATACTATGAATGAAATAATTATGTTAGTTTGTATGATTCATGAAAGCTTCATTACCCCTAAATTGAAGGGGTTTAGCTTCTCATACCTGAATTTATTTCAACACAAATGGATTTCAACATAAAAAGAAAAAAAAACTAACTAAAGATAAAGAGAACTAATTAATTGCAATAAAATAAATCTACACTACTTGCATGAAAGAAAAAGAGAGCATAAAAGAAAAAGACATGAATTAAAGTGCATAAAATAAGAGACAAGGCCAAGAACCCATTGAAGAGAAGCAAATTTTTATTTCGATTTGTGGCTACGTTACAAATCAAACTAATTAAAGATAAAAAGAGCTCCATTAAATGAAACATAAGGGAGTATTTATACATGCTCAAAACCGTAATCAAAATTTTAGAGGACAACCAAAAATGCCCTTGAGTTTGTGTAGCCTCCAAGTAAGCATTAAGAATTAACTAATCTCCATTAACACACGGTTTTGCTTTTGATCTCCACTAACATGTGCATTTGCTTTTAATTATGGTCCATTGGTTAGTGGGTAGGTGGGCTCCTCCATGTTGCATGAATTCTTTTATTTCATTCTTTTGCTTTCAACATATGTGCATGCATACATCCATGAAGACCTTTATATTTGCACTCTATTTCCTACAAATTAAAATCAAAATGTGCAAATAAATATTCTCAAAATTAATTCATACACAAAATGACTATTTTGCTTAGATGTAGATGAGTGAATGATGGTTTGAAAATATTTTTGTACTTTGGTTTAATAAATGTATAAACACCCTGATATGTCTATATAAAAGGAGAGTAAGTATAAGGTTAAAATATACATTCTTACATGCACATCAGTTATCTTTTATTAAATTTGTTTAATTTAATCAAAATAGAAAGATAAGACATTTAGAGAATAAATAATTATGAAAAGTTTATTATGACAAAGGAAAGTTATTATAATATAAGATGCTTTTAAAAGGTACATTTTATATTAGTATGGTATATAAAAATGATTTATAAAAGGCATTTTATATGTAAAAAGGGTTTTTGAGAATTTAAATCCCAAAATTACATACAACGATTTCAAAAAGATTTTGAAGAAAAGTAATGGTAGTGTTACTTGGAAGTATTTATGAGAATAAATATTTCAAAAAAAATTTGTAATAAAGATACATTTTCTTTGGATAGTTTGGTGAAAACAACTCGATTAATTTTGTGATATTCTAAATAATCTTCTAAATAACAATTGAATATTTTCTTAGGCGAACGTTGTAGTGCACATAGTAAATTATTCTCTTTATCATTGTGCGATCGAATCCGAATGAACACAAAGCGAGTGTTAGTAAATAAATTGTTAAAATTATTTTGTATTTAGAAATATATGTAGTATGATTTCAAAAAGATTTTGAAATAAAAACAGAGTATTTAATTCTTGCGTTTCCTTCAAGAAAATTGATTTTAAATAAAAGGTATTTTGATAAAAATAGTTTTGATAAATGAAATTTGTAACTGTTGGATAGAAAAGAGATCATTTTACTTAAGTTTTTAAATAAGTTAAATTGGATAGAAAGGTTCAATAAGCGTTATTTTATTAAAATCGTAGTTTTTGTTTAAACATCTAAGTTATGTAAACTATTTATGTTATTAGGCTGTTTGAACCAAAAATGGCACAAACACCCAATAGATTTTTGAAGAGATGAAAATTAAAGAAAATTAAATGATAACGAGTCAAAAATAATAGACACAAGGTTTATAGTGGTTTGGCCGATCAATGCCTATGTCCACTTAATGTTTCATTTTATTATATTGTTGTTTTCCAAGTGTCATTCTTATGGTTCGGTACCGCTCGATAAGTAATTAGAAGAAAGTATGCAAATATAGCAAGGAAAAAGATCCCCTAAAAATGAGCCTCTACCGTCTATTTGTAGCCGTAGACCATCGGAATACGCTTTCCCACGATCTTTATCACTTCTTCCATGGTCCAGCATCAACTCTCTACTAACAAACATGGCTACATCATTAGATACTATGGATTGGTACCAATCTATAAGCATTGATCGGTATCGATCCATAAGACTTGCCTATGGATTAGTTTGAACTTTTTGTGATGAAGAGACTTGTTGTTTGTTTTGTGTTGCTCATCTTGTTCGGAGTGTTTGGAGCTTGCTTCTTGGTCAAAGTGATGGATCGATGGTGGAGTGAAGCTGTTAGTTTTAGCTATTGAGGAGATTGACAGTACGTTGCATGAGATCGATGGTTTGAAGCTTGAAGAGGGCTACTGGCATCATGACTCGAGAGTGTAAGAAGTTTGAGGTACTTTGGGCAAGAGTCTATGGATCAATATAGATCCATCACTTGTTGATTTTTGGTCTTGGAATTTTTGAGGTAAATTTCTCTTTGCCTTGTTATTGTAGTTGTGCTTACTTTTTTAGGCTTCGTAGTCATCTCTCCGGGTTTCCTATCTTGATACTTTCGAGTTTGATTCGACAGGTCCATTTGAATACTATCTAGTCAAAAGGCTAGATTACACTTGCTTCTCAAATTATGCCTTGTAAATGGAAGGTATGCTTTGTACAAGAAAATGAATCGAAGTTAATGGAACATCAATATTTGAATTTTTTTGGTTATCAGCTAATCGAGCCATTGCGATCATCCTATTCTTTTGGATTCGTCTGTAAATCAAAGGTCATTCTGGATCAGATAGCTAAGGAATTGTTTCAAGGTCTAATGGCGCTCAAAGTCAAAGTCCAGATTTTATTGTCTTCAGGTCATGCGTTCGATGAATGATTCAGTTTCTGACCATAGATGATTAATTAAAAGCTTGATCCATCCAGATCATTAGTAGAAATTGATCCCTCTGGATCGTTTACCAATTCAGTGGAAATTCTGGGCCAATAATCGAATCCATGGACTCTTCGAACCATTAATTTAAACCACGGCCGTTCAAGGCCTATAATCAAATCCATGTTCTCTTCGGACTGTTAATTGAAACCATGGCCGTTCAGGACTGGTTATCAAATCCATAGTCTCTCCTGACCCTTGCTTACACCAATCCACTCGCTCTTTGACGAGGGACTCAATGGTAAGAAAGCCCATATACTCACTCTCCATTAAGGGGACTTACTTCCTGCACTCTAGTCTTGAACCTCCAGTTGGGACTCAAGGCGATTAATATCATACATTTTCATCCACATGCTCTTCGACTGGGGAACTTGCACCTTGTAGTGGTCACTCCGTATCTTCGATCGAGGCTACCGTGATCAATATCGATCGTCGGAATTAAGTGGATAAAAGATGAAGCATTCATTTATAGGGTTCAAACATAAACACCAAACACACATCACACCATCCATCCAGATATTGCAGCCTTGCATCCACTTAGAGCGTGCCTAGGAATCAATCGGTATCCCATACATGAGTAAGTGGCGCAACTGCGATACCACATCATTTATTGGAACTAGGAAAGCAAAGTAAGGGGATCAAACCTAAGTCTCTTCCATCTTAATTTGGAGATGACTATCCTCGACCTCGACCCAAGGCCATTTCCATTTATTGTGGACGATGGCTGCTCTTTTTCCACTACCACCACAGCTCGGCTTTTCACATACTATTGTAATTGGTTGTTTCTAACCCGCTCTTTGATCAGATCATGTAACTACCTGCAGTCATGCATGTTATGCCCATCCGACTCATGAATAGGCAATATTTTTTGGACATCCTGTCATGGTTCGTAGGGTCTTTCCTTACTAGATTTTGATATGGGATCTTACCCCTCGTACCAAGGTAAATCCATTCTAGGGTCTCGTTGAAATCTGTGTAAGAGGAGTATTTTGGTTCCCTTCTTTGCCGTTTTGATCCTTCAAAGCTATCATCCATCTTTCGTTTTCCTTTGTCTTTGCTAGATCCTTCTCCGGGCAGTCCCCCACCATCCATAGCATTAACATCTTCCTACTCAGCTTCCGCATCCTCTTGACGCAAGTACCTTTCGGCTTCATGATAAAATTAATGAGATCCATCCGTAGATCCTATTCCAAAGCAACCTTAAAATCTGTTTTACTAGCCACTCCTAAAATTGGCGCCATCAGAACCACTAACGGGCCTGACTTATCTACCGTGGTAGCCGTCACATTAAATTGTCAAAAAACTACAAAGGGACTCACCAGCCCTCAAATTTCTACTTATTAATGTCGTAACATTCTTGGGTCGTGAAATATGGACCCAGAACTGCTCCATGAATCAGTTCACTAACTCGACCCATATGCTAATGGAACCATTCTCCAACTGTTTAAACCATAACACTGGTAAATCTCTTAAATATAAAGGGAAACACCATTCCACGACCTCTTCAGGCGCACCCAGCACCTCCATGTGTTGGATGTACATCAGTAAATGAACAATTGGATCAATCTTTCTATCATATGTCTCAAACGTTAACAGCTTAAAATCAGGCGGATTCCTAGCGTACCAAATGTTTGGAGTGAACGATCTCCTGTTCACGTCCTCTAGGCTCTAGTTAGGAAATCCTCTCCTCATAGGTTGTGTCACTATCTCGGAAAATCTATCATCATCATTCAAAGGAATTCTCAAGTTTTCATCCACAACTTGCCCCTCATTTCCATGAGGTAACTCTCGTGCGTTGTGTTTGGAGCTTCCTTGTTGGTCAAAGTGATGGATCGGTCGTGTTGTGAAATTGTTAGTTTCAAGTGTCGAGGAGATCAATAGTAGGTTGCATGAGATCGATGGTCTAAAGCTTGAAGAAGGATATTGGTGTCATGACTCGAGAGCGTAAGAAGTTTGTGGTACTTTGGGCAAGAGTCTATGGATCAGTACCGAACTATAGGCACCGATCCATCACTTATTATTTTTGGCCTTGTAATTTTTGAGGTAACTTTCTCTTTGCCTTGTTATTTTAGTTGTACTTGGTTTCTAGGCTACGTAGTCATCTCTCCAGGCTTCCTGCCTTGACAACTTTCACGTTTGATTTGATAGATCCATCTATATACTGCTTGGTCAATAGGCTGGATAACATAGGCCAACCCATTAATATCTTTCTTAGAACACTCTAAGGTAAAAAGGTCAAAATAGTCGACTCGGTTTTAACACCCATATTTTGGTTAGGCCTTTATTTGAATTTTGAAAAATAAAAATAAATAATAAATAAAGTAAAGTGAAATTAGTGTTTTGTATGTACTCTTAGAATATATATAAGAGTACTATACAAGTAAATAAAAGTGGAGTAAGTTTTTAATTCAATGTTTTATAAAGATGTGCCTTTATAAATTGTTTATAAATTTAATGAAAATTTATGAAGTAATTCATAAATAATTTTAGTATTGAATGAAATGCTATAAAAAAATGAAAGTGATTTAGAAAAAGATTGGTGTAGTTAAGAAACTAATAAGAGTAAGCATATAAGTTATACGTAGATCATTTTATTCGCACGGTTCTTGATCTATGAATTGAATACATGGCTTCGAGATGATTCACACTAGTCCGAAAAGGTATTCTCACTTGATTCTTGATAGTAAAAACTGGATTTGGATTCTTGATGTGATACAGAGATTTTATATCATTATATATGGCTATGTAAGGATAAGGAGGTTTTTAATTAAGGAATCTGATCAGAGTCCACACTAGGGAGGTCGAGCGAGCAATACTAGTTCGAAAGTAAAGTCTATATATCCAAACAAGTGAATAGATCAGATATTGCATATGGGTGATTTACATATATCATACTGGCTTAAATATATATGTATGCTTGTCATATGGCTTAGGGAAGTTTAGAAGTGTCTTTTAATTTTTTTTGAGGGAGCTTAGACAATCTTTAATTAGTAACCAAAGGTTAATAATTATCTATATCCTATAATGATCGAGAAAGTTGTGAACCTAAGCAAAATTCTAAATATTGTTTGTTAGTCATTTAACATTTTAAATAATGTTAAGTGTTAGTTTATTCCTTTATGGAATTTGATTTGATTGTAGTGTGATTTTATATACTATGGTTTATAAAGCCTAAATTTATAAACAAAGGATTTACAGTTATTGTTTTTTAGGATATAAATCCCAGTGCTTTTGAAAAGTGATTTCGAAAGAATTTGTGAAAGAAATAATAACATTATGATTTTGAAAACTTTGGTGAAGTATTATTTATTCAGGATATTTCAAAGGAGTTTTTGTGAAGTGGTTTTTCAAAATTTTGTTATGACTAAAGTAGGGCAATTGGGATTCACTCGATTTGAAGGATTCGCCAGGTATATTTGTTTTCTCTAGTTATTGTTTTAGAAGGAGCAGGAATACCACTGGATGCTCCATGTTGTTTTGATTCTAGAGTCATACAGTAGGAGAAGCACACTCCTTGTTTGATTTTTATTTTGATATATTTCTCTTTGGAGGAATTTGAAAGTGTATTTTGAATATAAATAACCGGGCATTTAGTTCAAAATTTATCTTTTGGAAAGGTTGGATGTATATTATTTTATTATAGAGTAATCTCTGTATTTTTTTGCACATGGTTGTTATATTGTTTAAGTTGCTTGTGCTTATGATAGGAATAACTAGCGTATTGCTCTTTTTTTAGCATGATTCTCTTTTGGATTATGTAAGTATAAGATAGGTACAGCGAAGCAAAATATTTCTGTTTGATTTCTTACGCACTTGCATTTGTATTAAGATAGTAAGTTGCATGCTCAAAATCAAACTCAAAAGGGATATGTAGTAGATTTAGAAATTGTGATTGATGATAATTTTATGCCCTAGATAAAAAGGACCACTTGGGTTTTGTTTTCTTTGTTGATTTGGACCAGTTGTGACGAGTTATAGTTTTCTAGATCTAGCCGTGCAAAGGAGGTACTGTCCAAATTTTCCATAATATAAGTGATGCAGCGCACCAAGACTTGAGTCTCCTGAGCGACCTAACGAGTTATGCGAGTTATGCAGGATACGCAGTGGAGGATGATACAACGATCTAGCGAATTATAAACTGCGAGTTATACCGCATTGCTTAAGTCGCCCATCTCATAAGTCGTAGGTCGTATGCTGTGTTCAATAAGTCGTTTACAAGGCCGCATTCTTCTTAAGTCGTAAGTCGCTAGCATCTCTTAAGTCGTTCGCGAGCTAACCAACCTATGCCGCATTTCTTAAGTCGCTCTGATAGGTCGCTGGTTTCTTAAGTCGCTTCCTTATGCCGCAGACTTATAAGTCGCTCAGTTCCTTAAATCACTCACTCTATGTCGCTGTTCCTTAAGCCGCATTCCTTATGTCGCTAAGTCGTCCCGAAGCTATGTTGAATTGTTAGGTCGCATTGTGTTAAGTCGCGTGATGTTGTATTGTGTTAAGTCGCGTGATGTTGTATTGGGTTAAGTCGTATTGTTGTTATGTCGCTTTGTTTTAAGTTGTATGTCGCATTGTTGTATGTTGTATTGTAACTCGTATGTCGTGTGTATATTGTTAAGTCGTGTATGTTGTAACTCGTGGGATGTTAGGCCGTAGGTCGCCGTGGTTGAGTCGCATGGTTGTGTTGTGTTGTGTTGTAAACTCCTATAAATAGGGGGTGTTATTTGTAGAAAGAAGTTGATTTTTGAATAAAATTTGTCTGTGAGATGTTTGCCACCATTGTTGAAGTTGAGTGGGATCTCCTTCTTCTTTCCTTCTTCGGGTTATTCATGCGCGAATCAACGAAGTAGAAGCCAATTCTCGGTATCACTTACGAGTGATCAACGATCGAATTGTAGATCTTTCAACATGGTATCTTGTGAGATCAACGGGTTGGAGATAGCTAGATTCCGGCATCGTCACGATCAACGAAATTGGGCATTTATCGTTCTATCGGTTTAATTGACACGAAATCATCATTTCGTGAGAAAGAAAGCAGCGTCAATTTGTATCAAAACTTTATTAGCACGTCAAATTTATATCTGCTGCGTCAGTTTGGTATCAAAGCCTAATTAGATCAAGGCCGGATTGAAGCTAAGCAAGAGCCGATTCAGATCCAGTTCAAAGCCGTGCAGTTTATATCAGAGATAGAGCCAAGTCAATCCAGAACAAAACCGAGCTAATCAAAGCTGAGCGAGTTAAAAGAAGTTAGATCGGAGCTAAGTCTAAGAACCGAGATTGTTTGAAGATCATGCCTCCGAGACGTGCTAATCACTATCATAATGTTGAGGATGTGTATAGAAGACAAGAAGCTGAACAGATGGAGCAACATATCAATGAAAATTTCAATGAAGGTATTGCAAAGTTAGAAAAGATGATGAATGACATGAATCACAATCAAAGGAGAACGTCACCAATTTCGAACCATTGTAGAAACAGGGTTTCACCATCGGTTTCGGAAGAAAGGAGGATGTCACCCCAGTCTTATCAAGATAGGAGAGAATCATCAGTTTCAATGAGAAGAGAACACCATGAGTATCAAAATGAAGAAAGAAGAACCCCACGTGAGTTTGACAATGAACCTTATCGTGATGTTAAAAGACAGGGTAGAAGGGACATGTATGGTCAAAGAGATGTAGATGGTCGGGATCGATATCGAAGTACATATGATTTTGAGGAGGATGGTGATGGAGGTAGTATTCATTATCGAAATCGAGGCTAAGTGTGAAATCAATATCTTGATTCAGACAATGATCGTAAATGGGAATCAGGTATGAGAATGGAAATTCTAGAATTCAATGGTGGTATGCAAACAGAAGAATTCCTTGATTGGTTGTCTAATGTTAAAGAAATTTTGGAATTCAAAGAAGTGCCTGAGAATCGCAGAGTTCAGTTAGTTGCTATAAGACTAAGGGGAAGAGCTATGGCTTGGTGGTAGCAAACTAAACTAACTCGGGAGAGAATGGGTAAATCAAAAGTTGTCACTTGGGAGAAGATGATAAAGAAGATGAAAGCAACTTTCTTGCCGTACAATTATCAATCTCTTATGTATCAACGTTTACAGAATTTGAGACAAGGGACGAGGACAGTGAATGATTATACTGATGAATTCTATCAATTGATTGCAAGGAATGATATTATGGAAACTGAGGAACAGCTAACGGCCAGATATATTGGAGGGTTACGAACGCAAATTCAAGACATGGTTAATATGCTCAATCCAATGTCTGTTGTTGAAGCACACCAGAAAGCTCTAGCTTGGGAGAAACAAGGGAGACGAGGAAGTGGTGTGTTTGTGGGTTGTAACAATCAGAGTAAGGGTGCTAGTAGCAGTGCTAATGTTCCCAAAGCAATCAGTAAACCAATTGTCAATGAAGCCGCCAAAGCAAAGGTCAATAACAGTGTCAAGTGCTATAATTGTCAGCAGTTTTGCCATAAAAGTAATGAATGTACGAAGCCAAAGAAGAGATCATTAGTTGTAGAGGAATGTGAGTACGAGGATGTGGAAGCTGAAGTTGATTATTCTCAACCATCGAAGTTTGATGAAGACAAAGAAGTTGTGTCAGGAGACGAAGGATGTAATTTGATGATAAGAAGGTCTTGTTTAGTGCCAAAGCATGAGAATGATTCTAGTTGGCTAAGAAGCAACATTTTTCGGTCTACATGTACTATCTTGGGGAAGGTTTGTCGATTTGTTATTGATGCGGGAAGCTGTGATAACATTATTTCTGAAGAAGCCGTCACGAAGTTAGGGTTAAAGACTGAAAAACACACTAGACCTTATAAACTGGCATGGCTAAAGAAAGGTGGAGAAGTTACAGTGGGAAGATGAGCATTTGTTACATTTTCTATTGGGAAGAAGTACAAAGATGATATATGGTGTGATGTTGTGGATATGGATGTGTGTCATTTACTATTGGGAAGACCATGGCAATATGATAGAGCTGTACAACATAATGGTCGCACCAATAGCTATAGTTTCATGTTCGAAGGAACTCAAATTACCTTAGTTCCTAAGAAGCGTGAACAAAGTGAAAGCAAGCCAGAGAAGAAAGTGGAATCAACTAGCCTATTATCTACGAGAGAGTTTGTTGAAGAAGTGAAAGATAGTGCTGAATTGTTTATGTTGATTGGGTATGAAACAAGTGAAGATGTTGAAATTCCTGCGGAGGTCAAACCGGTATTGAATGAATTTGAAGATTTCTTTCCTGCGGAATTACCTAAGGAGTTACCGCCATTGAGGGACATACAACATCAAATTGATCTAGTGCCAGGTGCTGTTTTACCGCATAGACCACATTATCGTATCAGTCTGAAGGAGCATGAAGAGTTGAGGAGACAGGTTGAGGAGTTTCTTAAGCAAGGGCGTGTTCGAGAAAGTCTCAGTCCTTGTGCTGTACCAGCTTTGTTAGTGCTGAAGAAAGATGGTTCATGGAGAATGCGTACAAATAACAGGGCACTCAACAAAGTAACTGTCAGATACAGATTTCCTATGCCAAGACTTGATGATCTATTAGATCAACTTAGTGAGTCTGTAATCTTTTCGAAGATCGATCTTAAGAGTGGTTATCATCAGATTCGCATTAGACCAGGTGATGAATGGAAGACAGCATTCAAGACTCGGGAAGGATTATATGAATGGCTGGTCATGCCATTTGGTCCATCTAATGCACCAAGTACATTTATGAGGGCGATGAATCAAATTTTCAGATCTTACATCGGGAAGTTTGTTGTAGTTTACTTTGATGATATCTTGATATATAGTGCGAGCACAGAGGAGCACATTCAACATTTGCGAAAGGTGTTAATTATTCTTCGTCAAGAACAGTTCTCTACAGCGACAAAGAAATGCGTGTTCGTGATGCCAAGTGTTTTATTTTTGGGTTATGTTGTGTCTGAGGAAGGGATACAAGTGGACCAGAGTAAAGCAGCCGCAATCAGAAATTGGCCATGTCCTAAAACTATAACAGAAGTCAGAAGTTTCCATGGGTTAGCTTCATTTTATCGAAGATTTATACCACACTTTAGTAGTGTGATGGCTCCTGTTACTGATTGTATGAAAGGAAAGCATTTTTCATGGACGAAAGAGGCAGGATCTGCTTTTGAGAAAATCAAGGAACTTTTAACCTCAGCACCGAATCTAGTATTGCCAGATTTCCAGTTACTATTTGAGTTACATATGGATGCATCTAAAGTTGGAATTGGAGGAGTGTCGAGTCAGAAGCGACGTCCAATTGCCTATTTCAGTGAAAAACTTTCTGGAGCAAAGATGAGATACAATACTTATGATGTGGAGTTTTATGCTATTGTGCAGGCTGTGAAGCATTGGAGACATTACTTGTTCCACAAGAATTTGTTTTGTATACGGACCATGAAGTTTTGAAACATTTGTAAGGGCACAATAAAATTGCAGCTAGGCATGCATCATGGATAGCCTATGTAACGACCCGTAAATTTTCGATAATTAAAATAGCTAATTTAATAAGATTTCGTGATTTAATGTTAGAAAAAATTTGTAATTCATTTGGAATAATAATAACTAGAATGAAATGCAACAAATTTATCTAGTTAATTATTTATGAATTGAATGAAATCCCAAATCAATTGAAATAATATGTAGTCAAAGGTAATTGATTCGAAGTAATATAGTAAACCGACTGATAATGAAATTTTATTTAAAATTCCAATATTGAAATCCGTCAAATATTAAACAATTAAATTGTTAAAATTTAATATTTGGAATTTATTGAATAACGGGTTTAATATGATATAAAAGGATTTGTAAAATTTTATTTTATCATACTTAAGTTAGAATGATGTTGTAGAACTTTTAAAATCGAATTAAAAGTAAATTTGTGAAAATTGAATATTTAATATTTAATTATCGACTGGAAAATAGCCAATTTTTGAACAGTCTCAAAATTGGACAAAACTAGTTCCATTGGATCCGTAATAGTTAGTTATTATCGGATTTCAATTTTCGTAGCAATCGGAGTTGTCGTTTGACCGTGGCAGCTCGAAACGCGTTGAAATTGTTTTAATATTAATTTGGCGAGTTAAAATAGTCATTTTTCAAACGGTCTCGGATTTCGATGAAACTAGTTTCATTGGATCCGTAATATGATATTATTGTAAGTTTTCAAATTTCAAGTCAAACGGATTTACCGTTTGTCCGGGGCAAGCCAAAACGCATAGAAAATCGTTTAATCGGTTTAATTTAAAATTTATCGTTTATTGCCGTAACTCACACATACGATCGAATTAGCTTCCGAAACACGTTCCATTGCGTTCGGAACGTGGGGTAAACCTTAGAAACGCCTGCCGGCACGCTTCGTTTGGAGTTAGAAAATTTTTCGGTGATTAGCGTTTTTGCAATTTTCTATAAAAGGACCCATCCTCTTTCATTTGCTCCAAACCCTAACTCTTTTTGACCAGCCGCCACTTTCATTTCAATGGCCTGAAAATTTCGAAACTTCCTCCTCATTTTCCTCTCAATCCATCAACAATTAGCAAAAACTCTCAACTACAAAGTTGTAGAGCACGATGAAAGCTTCAAATCCATACGGAGATGATCGAAAAAGGAGCCACGGATCAACGGAAAATCGAGCAAGAAGGGGCTGCGTTTTTCACGCAATTCGAGGCAGAGGATGAGGCCGAGCTTGGAGCTATTTGGGGTGAAGGTGGAGTAAGGCGGTGGCTTCGAAGTGGTGTAACCTGATCGTCTTCAAGTTGCTCGGTTTGGTCGTGAAAAATCGATGAAGATGGCGGCTGATGGGTTTGTTTCTTGCGTTCAAACCTGGGCATTCAACGTGAAGAGGAAGAAGATGCAGCAATGGCTCAGATCTGAAGATGCAGAAATCGATGGCCAGGATGCAGTTGAGGGTTTGATATTTAAATTAAAAGCTGAAATTGTATATTTAAATTCGTATAAACTTCAAAAATACATATCTTTTTCATACGAGGTCGAAAACGCGCGAAACCAGTTGCGTTGGAATCGTATAGACGAGCTCTTCACTATGGAACTGGATTGGAATCATTTGGAGCTAGAGAAAATTTTGGGTTAAATCGAACGTCGTTCGATTTGATTTAAATCGTAAAAATCAAGGTGAGTGTTTTATAACGCTCACACCGTACTAAATATTTTATGCTAGTTAAATTTGATATTATGAAGTGTTATGATTTTATTTGTCGTTGTTTGGTAAAAATTTAATTGTCATATAGCTTGTCATTTGCATTAACCGTTGAAAAATTAAATTGACAGTTAAATTGAAATTAAAATTGAATTGCGATTAAATTACCTGACATTGATAACTATGAAACCGCCATGAATTGTATTGTTTATTGGATGATGTATTTTGATGGATGCTATTGGTTGATAATTAAATGTTTGGATGTTTATTTGCTTATATAGATCCTGTTATGCATACATATGATAGTGAGATTTAATTTAAGTAATATATACTCATCCCTGACATTTAATTGAAATAAATAATTACTTGGCCATAGGATAGAAAATTATATACGGACACCGAATTGGCTAAATTAATAAATTTTGAAATCGTCGATTTGAAATTTATTTAAATGTTTCGATTTAAAAGTGATAAATAGAAATCAATTTATAGAAATCGAATTTGTCGAAAATTTGAGTTGGAATGTTGAAATAAATTTTGGTTAAAAGAAATTGGTAAATAATTTAAGTTGTGACTTTAAAATTTAAAATTTGGATATGATTGAATTTCGAAAATCTATTTATTTTAAAGATTGAACATTTTTCGAGCTTTGAATATTATTAAGTAAAAGTGATATGAAAATGATATTTTGAAATCGAGTTTGGAATTGAATCATATTTGGAATTTGGATTTAAACTTGAATATTGTTGGAAATTTTGTTAAGTGTTATAAATTGATATTTTGAGAAATCAAGCTCCAAATCGATATAAATTGAAATTGAATTAATTAAAGGTGAATGTAGAATTGAATTGATTGGAAGTAAAAGTTGACATTGTTTTGAATTGAAATCGAAATTGAATCGGTAGAATGGAAGTTGAAATTGATTTGAATTGGGAAGTTATAATTGAAATGGATTGATTTTGAAGCTGTTTTAATTTGTTTTCCAAATTACTCTGTTATATAAACCATTTTGAATACTTAAACTATTTTAATCTATTTTAAATCTACTTAACCCAATTTAAATTATTTTAAACTAATTTATCTATTTTAAAGATTTTAAGTGTTTTTAACTATTTTAATTATTTAAAACTACTTTTAAACTACTTAAAACTATTTTTCTAAAATCCTAAGCTGGTCAATAAGGTGAAATGTTTATATTTAAATCTTGAATTTAAATATAAAATCTGATATTTTGAAAGATACGATGATATTTGAATGGATTTGATTTTTGAAGCGAATATGATATTTTGATATCAATTATGAATCGATTTGAAATATAAAGAGCCAAAGGTGTAATAATACGTAGTTATTAAAGAGACCGGGATCGGATATGAACATACTCTCTGTCAATACCGAAAACCACTTTAATAACTATTATACGCGGAGTGATGATCCAGAATGAAGTGATTGTTTGGTGAACGCGTTGACTGAAGAAAGAGAACGATTATTGGATGACCCCTGACATGACTAAAACAGGAGCCGCGCCGGGCCATTGAGGTTCGCCACCTCTAGCGGACACACTTCTTCGATACCATATCTATTACATTTGTGATGCGATTTGGGTGCACCCCTTGATTTCGGAGTGTTGTTTCGCGGTGTTGGGGTAGCTGCTGGCTATGCCCAACATCAGTCCGGATCACGCAACTACTAGTATCCTAGTTGGTATCGCCTCATGTACCTTGTCATACTGATTATCCTATTCGCGACCACTACGTTTTGATTTGTACCTTGAGTATATGGATTGCCCTCTGGTGACTTCCGGTTTTGGGGAAACTACGGTCTTGTATATGCTTTTGGGAATATAAAATGTGTTAAGGGGGATTATGGTAACGCCTTAACGCTATTTTGATACTTTATATTACTGATAGACATTATCTACTTAGCGTATATTACTACATAGTAGATAGTTTCACGGATCCTTGAGAGATGGAAAATCCCGTAACATCTCTTGAGTTATTGCACGCACGTTGACACTGGATATGAGATGTCAAACCCCGTAAACATCTCTGACGCCGTTACACTCATATTTATTTACGATTGATTTAACTTTCATAAGGATATTTTAGTCCTGACTCGAGTGTTTTGTCTTTTCATTACGCTCGGGTCAGTCCTGAGTTTTCAGATTTTTGAAGATCTATTCTGAAGGACGAAGACGAAGATTTGGTATACTATTACTATTATTATCCGTGCATCATGTTGTCTGCTGCATTATTTATTTGTTCTGTTGTATATGTGTAACTCTGATAAATGTTGTATAATAATAATCAAATGTATTCATTTCAAATGTATTCATTTAATTAACAGCTTCATGAACTGTTATTTTATTATTATACTTTAGCCTTCCGCTGTGAGATTCTGTGTTGTTTCATTTCCTTTATTTCCCTTCCTTTTCTTTTCTTAATTACCCCAATAACTATCTGCCCTTTTAATGGTTTGGAATCGACATGTGTATTTGATCATCGGTTTAAACTGTCCAAAAAGGCGGGTCGTTACAGCCTATTTGTAGCAATTTACATTCGTCGTCAAGCATAAGTCTGGAGTAACTAATCGCGTCGCAGATGCATTGAGTCGGAGGAATACTTTACTAACAACCATGCGAGTAGAGGTGATGGGTTTTGACTTACTTCCAGATTTTCTTACTTCAGATTCATATTTTTCCGAAATCCTAGGCAAAGTCAAACAGGGAAGCATGGATGGATATGTGCTGGTTGATGGTTTTCTATTCAAAGGAAATCGGTTGTGTATTCCAGATTGCAGTTTACGAATTAAAATTGTCAAGGAATTACATGAAGAAGGACACGTGGGCCGCGACCGTATGCAGTTGATCTCAAAGTCTTATTTTTGGCCGTCAATGAGGAAAGAAGTTGAAAAGTTTGTTCAGAGGTGCCAAATTTGTCAAGTTTTAAAGGGAACCGCGACAAATGCAGGTTTATATATACTGTTGCCTATACCTACTAAACCATAGGTGGATGTTAGTATGGACTTTGTATTGGGTTTGCCGAGAACGCAACGTGGCAATGATTCTATCTATGTGGTGGTTGACCATTTTTCAAAAATGGTACATTTTATCGCATGCAAGAAGACTGCAGATGCAGTTAACGTCGCACAGTTATACTTCAGAGAGATCTATCGTCTTCATGGATTGCCTGAATCTATTGTATCGGGTGGAGACACTCGTTTTCTGAGTCATTTTTGGATGAGTCTATGGAGAATGGTCGGGACAAAGCTGAAATTTAGTTGTGCTTATCATCCACAGACGGATGGACAGACAGAAGTTGTGAATAGATCCCTAGGTAATCTATTGAGATGCCTTGTGAATGACAATTTGAAGAGTTGGGATTCCAAGCTGTGTCAAGCTGAGTTTGCACACAACCATGCAGTTAATCGTAGCACTGGGTTCAGTCCATTCCAGGTCGTTTACTCAACAATTCCAAAGGGACCATTAGATTTATCTATGGTACCATAACAAAAAGGAGTTATCAAACGAGCTAGTGATTTTGTAAATGAATTGCAAATGTGTCACAAGGTTGTGCAGGAACGATTGCTTAAGGCGAATGAGAAATATAAGCAATCCGCAGATATGAAACGACGAAATGTTGAATTCAAAGAAGGAGACTTTGTATATCCAGTATTGAGTAAGAATCGATTTCCTATTGGTGCTTACAACAAGCTAGCTACTAGAAAGATTGGTCCTTTGGAAGTCGTAAAGAAGATTAATGAGAATGCTAATCAGTTAAGACTGCCGGATCATATCCATACTGCTGACGTTTTCAACGTCAAACACTTAATTCCATATCATGAGAATAAGTATGTCGAAGATGAGGAAAGTGTGAATTCGGGGTCGAATTCTTTTCAACCAGGGAAGGATGATGCAGCACACCAAGCCTTGAGTCGCCTGAGCGACCTAACGAGTTATACGAGTTATGCGGGATATGCAGTGGAGGATAATACAACGACCTAGCGAATTATAAACTGCGAGTTATGCCGTATTGCTTAAGTCGCCCATCTCATAAGTCGTAGGTCGTATGCTGTGTTCAATAAGTCATTTACAAGGCTGCATTCTTCTTAAGTCGTAAGTCGCTGGCATCTCTTAAGTCATTCGCGAGCTAACCAACCTATGCCACATTTCTTAAGTCGCTCTGATAGGTCGCTGGTTTCTTAAGTCGCTTCCTTATGCCGCAGACTTATCAGTCACTCAGTTCCTTAAATAGCTCACTCTATGCCACTGTTCCTTAAGCCGCATTCCTTATGTCTCTAAGTCGTCCTGAAGCTACATTGATTTGTTAGGTCGCATTGTGTTAAGTCGCGTGATGTTGTATTGTGTTAAGTCGCGTGATGTTGTATTGTGTTAAGTCGTATTGTTGTTATGTCGCTTTGTTTTATGTCGTATGTCGCGTTGTTGTATGTTGTATTGTAACTCGTATGTCGTGTGTATATTGTTAAGTCGTGTATGTTGTAACTCGTGGGATGTTAGGTCGTAGGTTGCCTGGTTGAGTCGCATGGCTGTGTTGTGTTGTAAACTCCTATAAATAGGGGGTGTTGTCATTTGTAGAAAGAAGTTGATTTTTGAATAAAATTTGTGTGAGAGCTTTTTACCACCATTGTTGAAGTTGAGTGTGATCTCCTTCTTCTTTCCTTCTTCGGGTTATTCGTGCGCGAATCAACGAAGTAGAAGCTAATTCTCGGTATCACTTGCGAGTGATCAACGATCGAATTGTAGATCTTTCAACACGGTATCTTGCGAGATCAACGGGTTGGAGATAGCCAGATTCTGGCATCGTCACAATCAATAGAATTGGTCATTTATCGTTCTATCGGTTTAATTGACACGAAATCATCATTTCGTGAGGAAGAAAGCTGCGTCAATTTGTATCAAAACATTATTAGCACGTCAAAGTTATACCCGCTGCATCAATAAGGAACTTTAAAAACCTAAGGGTGTGAGGACATTTTCTTCCTTTGGGATTTTCGGGGACAAAGTTCATTTAGGGGGCAGAATGTAACATATCAAAATTTTATCATTTTAATTTTTAACATTTAATTAATTTCAAATATTTAAATAATTGACTTTTAAAATATAAATAACTTATATTCAAACATAGGGATTATTTAAATAGTTGAACTATGAATTAAATATTAATTAAATGGATTATTTGCTTTATCTAACTCTTTTTAATGATTAAATAATAATGGTGAACTCATTTTTTAAAATTTATTTACAATAATAAATAGTTCGAATAAATAATAAGAAAATCAGTCGTTAATAAAATAACTTGATTTTAAATATGTATCTCTAAATGAATTTATAGGATTTTTCCATAATTTTTAATTTAAAAATATTAAATTTCCATTTGACATATATTTTGGCAGACAAAGTTATTTTTGAAATTATACAGAATAAGACAACCAGTGTATTTTGTTGTTATTTTGAGATCATATCGCATTTTTATGCACAATCGTATTTTTATTTCTATTATCCGTGGTTCGTACACAAATGGAATGATGTCTAGCGGGATACCAAAATTTAAAAAATACAATAAGCAAATAACTTAACCAAGTTTAATTCTTTATATTTCCCTTTTTCTTTTTTTTTTCCTATTTTCCTATAAACATAAACCTAGCCGCCACTTTCAGAAGTCAAAATCGGGTGCTGTAGTCAATAAAATCAAACAAGATTGTATTTGTTGTGCTCACATGAACTAGGGTTTTAAATCTATATTCTCGAAATTGCATACGACTTGGTTGGAGGAGATCGACATTAGTGGCCATTAGGGTTCCACGTCGGCATCGACTCATAAGGAATTAGGTGAAGCAGAGGTTGGTGTTGTGTTGCTCATGAGGAGTTGCACCTTTTGGCATCGTTGATGGAAGCTTCGACCTCATGGAGAAAATTGGGTCATTGTGGTATGGTGATGAGCATCATTCAATCGTGTTTTGTTTTGTAAGGCTAAGCTTGGGGTTTTCAAGTTTGAGGCGAAGAGCTAGTGTAGTGTGATCCGTAGGAGGAATCGGTTCGTTGAGAGGTGGAGGAGAAAGGTAGAGAGAGGATTGACTGATATATGTGTGTGTTTAATATCAATGTGCATGAAGAATATTTATTTCGGAAAGAAGGTTTTAAATGTGATTAAGATGATAGTTATATAAATTAAGTAATTAATTAATTTGATATATACCAAATATTACAAAATCAATATCTCACTCATACAAGGTCAGATTTGGACATGGTCTTTTATGTTGGACTCGTATTAATGTTATTCATGCATTGGAGATAGATATTGAATTTGAAGCTAGTGAAGTTTTGGACTATCGAACCGGATCGTGAAAGCGTCAACTATAATTTTGGTGAGTTAACTCGCCTAAAATGAACTATTTGATATCTGTTTTTCTATAGATTATTGTTAAATGCTTTGATGATAGTTTATGTATTGTCGTATGACTTCTTGTTTGGATTTGATCCCCGCTTAGAAGCACATGGCATAAATAACTATTTTGCTGCAGGGAACAAAAATAAGAGGAAATTCAATGTGTATACGTAGTGACTAGGTCGTTACGGAACACTTCGAAAAACACATACGTATATGTGATTTACATGGGACTTCTGTTGACAGACCCTAAGGGGTTTCTCTCCAATATTGATTTGCTTATATCTTATGTTGCTTATATTGATGTTTGGTTGAAATATTTGTGACTTACTGTTTAATTTTTGTAAGTGTCATTATAGCAAAAATCGCTATACAGTCACTTACGAAATATTGTCTCCTTAAACCTTTGTGTGTGTTGAACTTGTGCTTGTAATTTTAAAAATTAAATGTTTGGTTGCGTTTTTGCCCTTTGAAAGCTTTTTAAAACTACATTTTTAAGTGCTTTTGGGAATTTTGAAATAAAGGGTAAGCGTTGTTAAAATTTTATAAAAGGAGTTATAAATTTGATTAATTATCTTGTAGGATAATTAATGTTGTTTTAAATTTATAAAATGATTATAGATTTGATTAATTATCATTCAGGATAATTAATGTTATTCTAAATTTATAAAAAGATTATAAATTTGATTAATTATTTTTCAGGATATTCAATGTTGTGTAAATTTATAAAAGATAGTGTGAAACGGGTTTTAAACCCATCAGAATTCAACAAGAGTTAGAACATTCAGACTATGCTAGAATAACTCATGACTCAGCCAAAACAACCAAGCGAACAAGTCAATAGGACTCAAGGAAAATCAGCCAATAAAACACTAAGTAGATGGACCACTAGCAATCCATCACTCATGGATCGCTAGCGATCCATGGGTAAGCATCATGAGTCCCCCAAACCTCTTGCATAGATTCATGTCCATTTCTAAGCATGCTTGCCAAGTTTCATAGCATGCCAAACAATCTAGATCGAGAAAGCGAAGATTTATCATATTAAAGCTGTTTGACCAAAAGTAGCTAACTTAAAATGGAAGTAAAAAACTCATACGGAGTCGGATTGACTTGAAATTTTCAGAGAACACTTGGAAGACATAAAAGAAGGATCATACAAAAAATAGGATCATTTGGAGGTTGTTTGATTGATTGTTAGCGACCTAACTATATGGATCGCTAAGGATCCATCTATATTGGTCCCAACTACTTGAAATTTTTATGTTGGGTCCCACACACTCTTGAAAGAGTACCTTTAATGTTTGGTCTGGTTTCGTTAAGTTTTGACCAAGCTATGGGTAATTCCTCTTGACCCATTGACCTATGAAGACGGTTAATCAAACTAACTCCAAACGACTTGTTATTTTGATAAAGCACTTAGATAGGAGATAAGAAGACAACCAAACTAAGATCACTCAAAAATATGCTAAGTGGATGGATATCTAGCGATCCATCCCCTATGGATAGCAAGCGATCTATCAAGATAGGTCGGATCGCCCTCAAACTTTTCGAGCTCCTTCGTAGCACTATGTATAGGCTTCTGGTAGAAAAATATGATCAGTTGATTGATAGCTAGCGATTCATTCTCTCTGGATAGCTAGTGATCCATAAAAATGACTCAGGTTCATTTGAGGTTTTTGATCATGACTTGGCACAAAAACCGAACTCTTTTGCATTTGGATTTCTTGTCCAATACTCACTAAATTCCCCTATAAATACTCACCTACCTGCCACTAGAGATTGATTAAATTGGACGTAGGCCAGAGTCAGCTAAACCACAATAAAAATTCTATATCTCTTTTCTTACTTCTGCTTTTTATTTATTGTTTATCTGAGATTTGTGCTGCTGATTTTCTGCAATGGCGCTTTCACACTCGATCCGGGGTGTTGATCCATTTTTTGGGTTAACAGATAGTTTAATGAATAAGAAAATCTTTAAAAAGGAATCTTTAGAAATAAAGCTAAGGGTAAATTATTTTGGGTTTATAATAAATAATGTTTTAGCGACATTTGTTTTTTTACCCTTCTTTTTAATACACTTAGAAATATAATTTGCTCTTTAGAAAAAATATTATAAATAGTGTTTTAAAAGTTTTTTTTACAAATATTTATGATGTGAAAATCAAGCACAAGTGTGAGTCAAATGTTTTAAGAGATTTAATTTTCATATACAACCATTTTTTTATTCTCAATAGTTGATTTATTGACTATTGATCCTACTATCTTCTTTGTGTTCGTTGGTTTAAGATTATTGTGTTGCTCATTTAGGACATCTAAACTCTTGCTATTCTTAGAGTTAAGAACATTGTCAAGTCAAGATAGGAAGCAACACTACCCTATCGTGTTTGGATTTATTATTTTCCCAAGGATCATTCTAGTTTTCTTTCGATGGTTGATTCATCGACAAATGATTTTGATATCCTTTGCTAAAAATGGCCAAAACCAAAGAGTGAGTGGACGCCAAGCTATGAGTGGTTGCTCATACTAGCGTATCTTTAGATCTATCCTAGATTGGATTCAGTTATATGCGTGCAGAGATGTAAAATACTCGGATGGTTGGTAAGGTTCGTTGGTCTGACTTGTACATTTTTCGAAAGCCATCACAGCTCTCAAGTATGTTTTCTAGGGTTATATTTTCCGTAAGGAGAGTGCACCTTCCTAGTCATTAGTGGAAAAGTTATTTTTCCTTATTTGATTCAAATCTTTGAACCGTTTTCTTAATTGCATCGAGAAGTGCCTAGAGCTCCTCTCGATGTTTAATTATTTATGTCCATTCTTACAAATCTTATTTTGTTCCAACTTTTTTCCATTCTTCATCTGTGGATGTATTTTTATTAGGTAAACTACATTCCGTGTTTAGCAATGTGGTCTCGTAGAATTATTATATGTTTACCAAATTTCTTGAGTCTTCTCATGCTAGCTTTCCAGACTAAACTGGATGTTATTTTATTATAACACATGGGTCAAACCAAGTTTTTTCTAGGTTATCGCTGGTGGAACATGAAGCTCATGAAGTTGAGCTAGTTGTTCACCTGTCGTAGTACTTTTATTTTCCACTATCTTATTATGTATAACCATCAGCAATTGTAAAATCGGAAAGTTAAAACTGTCTCGGTTGATGAGGCTTGTTTTAACTTTGATATACCATGTATCTTAGGGTGACAGGTTTTAATGTCTTTTTTATATTATATTTTATCATTTAACTGTGAAATTTTATCTCCGTTTATTCTTTTTGTTTTTATTTATCCTAGCAATCCGCCTTTCGGGCACTTGGATGCTCAGCCATTGAATACCATGGATGTATTAAGTGCCGACTTTTGAGGGTCGAAAAGGTGGGTCATTACAACATCCGCAGTGATAGACGACGGCGAGGTACCAATCCTCCTTTGTGATAGACATATTTGATTGTGTAACATTATATTTGATATAGATATCTTTATGGCATTGGTGTTCCTTTGTTGTCCCGATGGAAAATTATACAGAATACACCCATCATTCTCTTTTGTAGAGATGTAGTGTGAATTGGTTAAGAAATCCATGATGCCCAATGGGGAAATGATGAAAACCATCCATGAGTTGATCATATATCACTTATGCTCAATGATGGGTATGGTGATTTGCTCGTATGTTTTGAGTAAATAGAGTAGATCATATGTCACTTGTGCTCACTGTGGGTGCTATGAGATCTACACGAGACCCATCATCGAGGATGTAGCTTGGGATCTATGGTACACTGAGGTACTGACTCTATTTATTTTAGAACCTCAATGGGAATCATTGGACTATGATCGAGGTCTAACTCGCACTCAAGTTTCAAATATATAGAGTAGGCCACATATCACCTATGTTTACTATAGGGTATAGTAGGACTTACATGTGTTCGACCAAACTGGAGGTGACTTGGGGCCCAAACCACTTAGAGAGTTGTTGAATAAGCAAATCGGTTGTTTACAGTTACAACAAACAGGAAAGAAGAGCAGTCTCAGCTGTCTCATCTGGTCAATATCCCGCACAAACAAGAAGGCAAGCACCTGCCTGCACTGTACCCGGAAGAGAAAGAGTGATTTGATCCCTCTATAGACGCCTTAGATTATCATTGTCACCGGGGTAATGATTCTATTTATCTTGAGCATGAGTACACCACAGACTGAATTCTTCAACAATAACAGTATCTATTTATATTCTTTGTTTATCACTTATTGCTTTATTGCATGTTATATTAGTTGTTTGATAATATTGTCGTGTACTCTAGGGTATGCTTGTATCATGATATTTGCAATTGTCTCTGCATTTATATATTGGTTTACCTTAACATGACACACTATTACATATCAGCTACATTATATTCGTTGTGTTGACTAGTTGATTACAGAAGATGAGTAGGTTATGGTATGATTCCCTATTTTTGAGAAGTTTGCTTTACTTGTTTGTGGACAGTCTGAATTATCCCCGAGCCATGTTTATGGAGAGGATATGATGTACCTTAATAGCTCCTGTTCTATAAGTGTATAGCTTAAATATACAATATTTTGAGATAGTTCTCCTCACTCCAGGCTTTACGTCTAACCCACGTTTTATATTTTATGCCATGAAAACTCTTGAGTTCTCAGTTGAGTTGCTTGGGATTGAAGTTCTTTTAGGGAAATGCTTTACGGAAAGCTGGAGCATCCTATGGAGGCGATGTCGATGCTTTATGTGTTTGTGTATATGTATATATTTGATATTGTAATAGTACATACCAAGTATATATTTATATATTAGATATTATATTCAGGATTCCATCTATATATAGTTTGAAGTATTTTGACTTTCTGATTGATATTCATTTATCAGTTATTTCTGCTAGTGCAGTATCTTATATATACTGTTATCTTATTTTGTTCATGAATATTTAGTATATTATATATTATTATTCCGCTGTGAGATTCTATTGATATGCCTTAGTATAATGTTTTTTAATTTTCTTTCCTAACAATCTGTCTTTTCTAGCATTCGAAAGTCTGGCATTGTCATTCACTGCTAATTTCATGGTATTACAAAGAGCGGGTTGTTATATTTGATATCAGAATTGAGGATCAACTCAAACCAAGTAGATCGGTATAAGTTAATCAATCTAGTAAAAGGAGATAGATACTTAAAATTTTCAAGTATATTATACTGTGTACACCACTTGTCTCTAGACTTTGATTTATTTCTATCGCTGGTTACTAAGGTATCTTCGTCAAGTAATCAGTATGAGCAGACGGAGTACCCGAGCGACTGGGAGTGTGTAGTTAGAGATGCGTGATTAATTTAGAAACTATTTAGCTACCGCAAGGGAAGTTCCACTTCTTGCGAATATTTCTCGCATTTGTGGTTGGCGTAAGAGGTGTTGTGGCCCTTGGGGCTCCAGTATTTCTAGCTTCACCAACTTTATTCTCTTTGAAGATGTTTTAGGATTTCATTAGCCTAGTGGGAAGCCATATTTGAGTCTAAAGACTGTTGCTTGGATACAGACTTAGACATCTGAATATACAGGGCTTCCGTCGATATAGGTTTAGAGAATGTACTCTTAAGGAGATTGCTTCTTAGCATCTGCAAAGGGAAGACTTTGGTTGGCAGACAAAGTTTTTGTATGGTTGATGAGCATTCCCATGACTTAGAATGAATTTAGGCATCATTTTAATTCTCGGTTCATTTCTAAGTTCGACAATGGCGTGTAGCTTAAGAACTTCATCCGTTTTGTGAAGGGCAGCTTCTCGGTGAAGGAGTATGTTGATCAATTTAATCTTTTATATTTGGGGAATGAGATAGTCAGTACTCCATTAGTGTAGGCAAAGGAGTTTTCCTTGTGTCTTGAAGCATCAATTAGCGATTCATTGCTTATTTTTACCCCAGTTAGGAGCCATTTTAGAAAGTCTCGTTGGAATGGTACTCTTCCATGAGAGCACCCATGAGGTACTGTTTAAGGTAGCGAACGTGGAAAGAAAACTGAAGCTCTAATTGAAGCATAAAGACTAAGATACAAGGGAAGATCGAGCTTATACGAAGAAGAAAGTTTTCCTTGTATGTCACTCTTGTGGCATGTAGAGGCATTTCGCTAGGAGATGTCATCTAGCTAAACCGATGCATAAGTGCTTCAACTGCGATCGATTTGATAACGTGAAGAAGGATTGTCTTACGTTGCTAAGAGTTGCATAAGTGATGATGACTTGTGCCTTATGGGCAATACCAAGTCCTAGCAGGTCTACTGCTTTGGAAAAAAATAAAAGGAGCTTATGCAGTGAGGTGCTCTATTTTTGGAGAACTCACTTATGTTCCTTTCAATATTTGAGCAATATAATTATCTATTGCTCGCTACTTAGTAGAGAGGCTAAACTTAATGCCTTTCATAATGAGTAAATTCTTTGGTAAAGAAAAGCCTTGTATAAGTACCCTTAGTTGCAAAGCTGAGGTTAAGAGATCGAGAGTACTACCATTCGAACCTGATGCATGGGCTTTTAAGTTGAGAGGGATTGATTGATGAAGTGTGACTTGGATTTATATCCAAATAGGGTTTGGTGGATGCCCAGTAATGAGCGAAGACCGAGTAGTTGACTTATATGAGCTTGCCTAGAGTCGTTCGTATTAGAATTGCTTTTCTTCGTGTTATTAAACCTTAGGTGATGGGAGTAATCTTACATATCATAAGGTACATTTTCTAAAGACTAGTCCATTCACATGTCAATTCTTAACGCTAGTTCAAGGATAGAGTTTCTAAGTGATTTGCAGCAGTTAGGAAAGGGTTTTCAACTTGATTCTTATAGGCGAGCACTTGAGTAAGATTCTTGAGCTAACTACAAGATTTTTGAAGCGCGATCTTTGTCATGCGAGACGATTTCAATAGTCAAGTTAAGGAACCTGATAAGAGTTTACAAAAGAAGGGACGGATGGCTAAACCTAATTTAACAACAAAATCTTATAAGCATATGAAGGGTTGGAATGGACATATGCCATTTTGGATGATCTTTGTTAGTGTAAATTTTAGTGCAGTATAGTCAAGGTTGCTTGGGATAGTCGAGGAAAGATTTCCTAATTAGTTCTATGGTGATTCAAATAATCTAAGTAATCAGATGATATTTTCCTAGATGATCGTCATAGTGCACTTAGTATATTAATTTTTATTAACATTGTGAGGTTGACATGAGTTTGAACCTAAGAAAACCCCAGCATTAGTAGATAGTTATTTACTGATGACATATTCAGTATATTTTTCTTCTTCGCAGAATGAGTTTTGTTTGTAATAAAAGGTGAATTGAGTCTTAGGTTGTTATGTGCTAATATAGACTCATTTTGCATGTTAGTTATTTTTTCTTATATTGCCTGGTGCTGCTTGATGATTAATTGTTGATGTTTGTCTTTGCTTTATATTCTTTTTATTGCTTATTGATTGGTTGCTTGTATATTAACTGTTGATTGTTGATGGTTGATGTTGCTTATTGTTGTTTTTCATTACTCATGTTTGCTTGCTACCGTTTAATGTTGTTTATTTTGGTTAGATTAATTTTGTTGTAGCTGATGTTTATATTTGTTAATTTTGTTGCTTGTTTGCATGTTTGATAGTTTGTATGCTAATTATTGTTGCTTATCATTATTAGCTATTGTTTGATGGTTGCTTATTGTTGATTGTTGTTGATTGTTATGGACTGATTTTTGCTTGTCTTATGGGTTTGATTGCTTGTATGGTAGTTATAATTTAATTATTTAAGTATATTCAGAGAGTGATAACGATATCTATCTAGAAAAGATCGCATATCATCAATGACCACTGTGGGGTCGAGATGGGATCTATTTGAGTCTAATGCCTTTTGATGTGACTCAAAGTCTATGGTAAACTTTGATACTGACTCACTTAAGCTTACTCTCCAATTGATTGTCATTTATGATTATGATAGTGTCGGTTACTATGCTAAGATCATACACGTATGAATTTTGTATCATTGTGTTGGTACATAATCCTCTTGGTATAGTACAATTGGGTGCTTGAGAGCCGAAGAATGGATATTTAAATGCTTATTTGTTTATATTTGCATTTAAATGGTGAGAATTTTTCTTTAAAAGGGTTTGTATTTTGGGAAACATGGAATAATGTAGTTGATCACATATTTTCTAATTGTGTGATGCATTCTAAATTGGGAGTTTCTTTAATGCTGATAGCAGAAGGGGAAGTATGAAATTTTCCAAAGTTGAGATTGGGTATTTTGGTTAGTCCTGTTGCTTTCTCGTACTCATAGGGATTTCGGGAACGAATTTTTTTAAGGAGAAGAGAATGTAACACCTCACAATTCTAAAGATCGAATATTTAAATAAATTAACTTAAATATTTAATCATTAATTGACGAAACACTCATTATACTCGATTTTTCAAAGATGGATGAATTGGGTCTTGAGATACACGTAGTTGAGGCCACTTTTCCGATGCGAGCAAAATGAGTTTAAACTTGACTATGTTTGGAGTCGATGAATTTGGGGATGAATATTGATTTCATGAGAAAGAAATGAAAGTGTGCCTAGCCCATAAGTTAACTTATAAATGATAACCACTTCATATTTTCATTTCATTCTCTCATTTCACGTTACTTACTCTCCTAATCTTTTTATAATCGTCTCTTAGTTCCTTTTTAATCTCCAAACCTAATACACTAATAAATTTCTAAATTCAGACTAAAATTACAATAATTCCTCTCTTCTAATTCTCTATAAAACCTATCAAGGAATTAGCATGAAGTTGTGTTTGGAGTTAGATCGCAACTTTACAAAGAGCTTATAAGTGGGTTTTTGTGAGTTTTATCTTGGTTTGGAGAAGAAAAGGTGAGTGGGATGATTCTCTTACTTAATTTACATATTATACTTCATATATTTATTTTTCTGTGATTATAAAGTTATATGGAAAGATTTAGAGAATGTTACTAATGTAATTAGGCTTATGTTTATGCCTTAAACATGTTTATATCATTACATTATTTATTAGAAACCTTAAAGACCATGTTTTGAAACGTTTGTAAGCTTTGGATTTTGTTTTAGGTTGATTAAGGTATTGTGAATGATTGTTTACCCTTAATATGTGTTATAGTATAGTTTGGTAATTAAATAATAGTAATGAAATTATATATAATCGTTTTAAGAAAGTTAGTAGGCTAATTAAGTAGTTGAAGAGCTCCACACCTATTATTAAAGTGATTGGAGGCATAATAAAGCATAACTAGTACTTATTAATATTATTTAAGTAAAGAAATAATTTTATAAGGGAAAGATTTATTTTATATAATAGAATGAGATTTTATAAAATCATATAAATGATACAAAATATAAACTAGAATAAGATTGTATAAAATAGTATATATTTTATAAAATAGAGGAGATTTTATAAAATAGTATAAATGGTATATTTTATAAAATAGAATGAGATTTTGTTAAATAGTATATATGATAAAAAATTTAAAATAGAAGGAGATTTTATAAAACGGTAAAAATGCTATATATAAAATGATATGAGATTTTATAAAATAATACAAAACGATGTTTTACTTTTTTTGAAAAGATTTAGTAAATAACAGTAAGTTTTGATTTAAGTAATAATTGAAATACTTATTTACATATACGTGTATGTGTATGTAATAAGCATATGTATACATGTATTTGAAGTTATATAATAATCGATATAATTCAAGTATTGTAGTAGAATTGTTGAATGGTTTGGATTGCAGATAATGATTGTTTATTTGCATGATTAGTTATATGTGTGCATGGGAATATCCATACATGTATATAAACATATTATGAGAATTTCATGTAGCCATAACGAATACCGAGTGCGCTAAGTTGGGTGAGAGAATACTGGGTCGAATGATCGCTCCGGTGAAGCTTGAAATGTGATTTGTGTAGAAAAAGCATGATTGCATGTAGAAGTGTGCAGATGCGTTCACAAGTAGGCATATCTACACATGTGTAATCATCACCTGAGGCAAGAAGGTCAGTTGTGTTCATTTTGGCATGTTAGAGGAGGTCAGGTCGAAAGAATTACCTCACTGAACTCTATGCGTAAACGAGTGATTTTCAACATCGAAATCGTTTTTCGGATACTTAAGAAACTACTTCCAAAATATCAGTTAATGGACTTCGAAAGAGGTTCGTTGCAGCAAAAGCAGGCGATGGGAGCTTGGAGACTCATCGGGTGAAGTAACAGTGAGGACAAGCTCGTATTCAGTGGTTTGTGCGACTCAAAGGCAAACTGCCTAGGCTTTATTGCCTAGGATAAGCTACCACCGGTCGAACAGTGATGCACTAACATGGGCAATAAAGCTCAGATCAGATGCCATTTAAGCGAGGATTCTTCTCCGTTTCAGGATCGATTCATTTGGAGCTTTGATGCAACTTCGAGTAAGATAATGGGCCACTAAGGAGGTGGAAATTAAAGTGAAGCTTGGGATCCAGATGCGAATGTTAAGGGATTCCTATTGGATCAAAAAAGATCGGGTACAATATCAGCATGATGATTTGTCATGTGATTACGTCCGATAAGCATGTACGATCGAATGGAGTAAATCCGTACCTTTAGGCTTTGTCCTCGAGGTATGTATAGTTTGTTAAATCGTATTGACCTTATGTTATTGACTGTACATAGTATCGATCTCATATTTGGGATCATTCACTGTATTGGCCTCATATTAGTGGCTATGCCTATTATTGATCATATAGTAGAGGACTACTATATTGATAGATGATGATGAGATATTAGTCCTCGTTTGTGATAGGCATATTTGATTATTTAACTTTATATTTGATATAGATGTCTTTATGGCATCGACATTCTTTTGTGGTTCTGCTGGCATAATATATAGAATATGCCCATCGTTATCTTTTGTAGCGATGTTATGCGAATTTATTAAGAAATCCATGATGGTCGACGTGAAGGTTATGACGATCGTCAACGAGTGGATTATATATCACTTATGCTTACCAAGGTGTACGATGAGATCCATGTAGGTTTCAAGCAAATAGAGTAGATCATACATGACTTATGCTCGCTGAGGGGTACGACATGATGTACACGAGACCCCTCACTAAGGATGTGGCTTGGGTTTATGGTACATTGAAGTACCGACTCTATTTATTTTGGACCCTCAATAGGAACCATTAGATTGCAATCGAGGTTTAACACGGACTAAAGTTTCTGATATATAAAGTAGGTAGTATATCACCTATGCTCACTGAGGGGTACAATGAGTCCTGCTTGAGTTCATCCACACTGGATGCAACTCGAGGTCTATGGTATACCGTGGTAATGAGTCTATTTAACTTGGACATGAGTCTACCGTGGACTGCATTTATCAGTAATGATGAGTATCAATTTATATTCTTTGTTTATCACTAATCAATATATTGTGTGTTATATTAGTTGTTTGATAATATTGTTGTGTGTTCTAAAATAAGCTTGTATTGTGAGATTTGCAATTTTCTCTGCATTCGTATATTTGGTTAGCTTTTCATGATATACTGTTACGTGTCAGCCTTATTTTATTAGTTATGCTAACTCATTTGATTAAAAGAGAAAATTAGATCATGATATGTTTTCTATTTTTGGGATGTCTTTACGTTACTAGTTTATGGACAGTCAGAGTTATCCCTAAGTCACATCTATGAAGAGGACTGGCCGTACATTAGTAGCTCCTTTTCCATATGTATATAGTTTTAAGTATTTTAAGATAGTTCCCCTCACATAAAGTTTTTTGTATGAGCCATATTTTATCTTTGTATATTTGTGTCATGGCAACTCTTGGGTACTCGACTAAGTTGTTTGAGAGTCTGATGCTTTTTGGGATATGCTTTTAAGGCAGTTAGAGCATCATATAGAGGGGATGTTAATGATTCATGTACATATTTGATACTGTAGTAGTACATAACATATATGTATTTATATATATGACTTGATGTGTCACATATTATATTGAAGACTCTGTTTGTATGGAGTTTGACGTATTCTTACTTTCCAATTACTATTCATTTATCTTTATTTTCACTAGTGTAGTCTCATATATACACACACATATATATATTGTTATCCCATTATATTCATTCATATTCAGTATATTATATATTATCATTCCACTATGATATTTTTTTGATATGCCTTGGTATAATAATTTTTGTAATTTTTTTTCTAGATAATCTATCTTTTGTGGTATTCAAAAATCATACATTGTCACACGATGCTGATTTCAAGGTATTACGAAGGGCGGGTTGTTACATTCATATCGAAGTGTATAAATGGACAGCTAGTAAGGATGAGAAGAATAATCCGAATGGTTTTCTATAATTGCTCAAAGTTTCCCAATGGGTATAAGGAATAGATATCCATGGACTTCATCGATGGGTGATCGTGGGCTAGAGGATGGAATGATAGCATTTGGATCATGATTGATAGATTAATGAAGAGTGCTCGATTCATTCTTATTAAGTCCAATGGGGCATCATAAAAGATAGCTAAGTTGTACGCAAAATAGGTAGTATGCTTCCATAGTATTCCAAAGAGCATTATAAGCGAACGAGACTCGTTATTCGCAAGCATGATGAGTTTACAAGAGCCGCTAGGGACAGAGCTGCATTTGAGTACAACTTATTACCCATAGATTGACGATTAGACTGAGAGTGTCGATCGTATCTTCGACGATCTCTTGTGGGTACGCATATAGCAAAAGTTAGCAATCGAGCATAGGTATAGCACCCTTTGAGGAATTATATGGCCAACAATGTAACTCCCATTCATGTTGGTGGAATGTGAGAAACTAAAACTTGGCCTGAGATGATCAGAGTGGCTTCGAAGAAGATTGAGATCATTCAACAACGAATGAAAGCTACTCAGTATAGACTGAAGATCCATGTAGATAAGAGAAGACATGATTTAGAGTTCTCTACTGTGGATACAATGTTTGTTAAGATCATAACATTGAAGAGTAAGTTTGGTTCTAAGGGTAAGTTGGCACCAAGATTCGTAGGTCCTTTTTTGATGCTTAAGATAATTGTGAACCTTCAACATAGAGTCGACCTATTTTAGATGATGGCATGCATGCACAACATGTTCCACGTTTCATATCTCGAGAAGCTTTGTGCATATGACTTAGGCATGATTGTGACACTAAATCTTTTAGAGGATATGGAAGTTGGTCTTAAAGCATCAAGGCCTCAAAAATCAATTCATATAGTCGAGCGGGGTGCGAAGTAGCTTAGGAGGAAGACTATGCAATTAGTAAAGGTCGTTGGAATGAAAACAGAGGTGATAGCAATTAGGAGATCGCAGATTACACGAGGACCACTTATTCAGAGCTCTTTACAGGGTAAGATTACATTTCTACCATTAGCTTTCATATATAGCTTTTTTTTTTTGATAATTTAGTACCTTGCATGCTAGGGCATTTGCATTCATTTATTTTTGTATGTGCATGTGTGTGATATTTTATATGCTTATTTGATTATTAGGCATGCTTGGTATCTACGTTGTTTGGTTATGCTTATTTGATTGGAATTTGGGGAAAAAAATCCTAAACGAGTGAGAATATGATGACTTAAATTTTTACGCATTAGCGGAACATAAAAAAATTTATTTTTATAAATAAATTTGGACTAGGTTAGGCTATAACTTTGTGGAATGTTGAGTATTGATATTTTTAACCCTTGTTACTTGTATTGGATGGTTTTGACCTTGAAAATATGTAAGAGCTATAACTTATTATAACAATTGAATTAAGGTCTTGAATCACTTTAAAATGAAAGATATTGCAGTTTCTCTATCTATAGAGTGGTCATAATAGATTTATGGCCCTACAACTCAGGAAAAATGGTCATTTGACGTTAGACATTTTTTGGATAGATTAATGAATCAATAAACTAAGCACATAATAAGCCCAATAAGCTATTTTGGGATTTGAGTTAATTAGATCTGATGGTATGACCCTTGACCATTACCAAACTTCCCAAAAACTATCTAAATCTTTATTAATCGTATTCCTAGCTAAAACCATCTTAAATCCATACTTTACTTCGCCAAATCAAGAAACTAAAGAGAGATTAAAAAGTGGATTAGCTAATTACTGCTTGGGTGCTTTGGAATTTGAGTTGTTTACTGTTCATCGGGAATTTATCACTATTTTCGTTCTAATTGGGATCTAGGTTAATGATTTATGTCTCTTACTGTAATATATTTACTAATATAGTGTTAAATAATGTTTTTGAAATGATTTCTAAGGAAAAAGCTTAATTTTTACCAAATTCGAAATTACCTAGAAAGTGAAATTAGATGGATTTAGATCTAAAGATTGCATATGTTCTAATGGATGTGATATATTGAGTTTTGCCTTGATTTTGATATCATGATGATTGTATTGTTTATATTATAGTGATCGCTTCTTGTTTAGTATTTGGTGTGTTTGTTTACTTAGGTTAGGATATGGTGTATCGATATGCATTCTAGAGTATCGATTGGTTATAGAGTGCTTGTAGCCATATCGATGGAAATAAATTGCATGTAGAGTTAAGGCAACTAGATCGGAGGGGGAACCAACTCAGAAAATGCAAAAAAGAAGACAAGTTTTTGAGGTATTTGACAACCACTAATTGATCAAAGTTTATTGGAATGGCATGTGATCAATATGAAGGGTTCATGATGGTGTAAGAATGTTATATAATCAGCAACATAGTGATTGGATTGGTAAATATGGAGATATGATAAAAAATTAAACAATTTAAAGCTAAGTGTTAGAGTTTCAGTTAAAGTCTTAGTTGCTTCGAAGTTTTAAAGAGGAAACTTTAGGCGTTGGAAAGGAAGACTTAAAGCTTGTTCGAGAAGAGGAGGCTTTTGATATGGAGTTAAATTTAACCAAATTTTAGCTAAGTCCTACTCAAATAATTTGGAACCAACTGCATACCGAAATTTCTACGAGTTTATTTTTAAGGTGACTTCAAGGCTGGGTGGGGAGTACTTCGAGGAGAGTTTGGAGAAGAAAAAATGTTGGGTAAGTGTTTTGGCCAGCGGGTAGTATTGAATGATTAAAGGTGGCCAGATGGAGCTGCGAATGATATGGTGGGACCATGGTCGCAAAGGAAGCTCGGATGATCGTTTGCAAGGTGTTGGGACCTTGTGATATGGATTTATGTTATTTAGATGATCGATATGATACTTGAAGGAGGATATAGGGATTCATTCCCTAGGTTGACTTCAACCATGCATAGGGAATGTGATGGTTGCTACGAATCACATTTAGGGAAATCTTAGGAGCCAAGTAGGGTGTATCGAGCTTCGACAAATCGACAATATGAGTCATTTGAGTGATGCACTTCAAATAGGACGTGTTTGTTGGACTTACTGATGGACCGAGGAGACACGTTCGACAATTTTAAATGATAGAGTCGAGCATAGTTTGTTTTACGTCAGGATTTGTGCTGAAGGGACCGTTGGTAATTCGAGATGTGACGTGTGCTCGTTGAGCGGGGGTATGTGGTAGTGCAAACCTATGCACCTTAGACCTTAGTGATGGGCTCACCTTAGTGACGGCGGTATCTTAATGATTGTGTGTGATCAATCGTTGGCCTTGGTGTTGGTCATATGAGTTATCATATATTTGAAAGCATCTTAGTTGTGATGCAAGACCGTAGTGATGGTTGCTACGATAAACTTGATTATTTTCTGTGTCATAATTGTTGCGTTTGCTTTGATCGCTATGTGATGGGGATTGATGTCATGTGATTTAGGTACCACTATGTTAGATACCTTGACAATCTATACTGTACCTAGTGTAGCACAACCATATGATGATAGTATAAAATATATAGCGGTGTGTGCTAGCTAGTTGGATTTAAGGGCATGTCATGTATGATTCTCCATACCTTGTGTTCATCTTTATTATTTTTAATACCCTGAGATTATCACTCGTACTAGAATGTTAACTGACTCGAGATTTTATGCTATGCTTTTTATTATCTTGGTTATTCTTAAATGAGCAAACTAGATAGCAGGAATGAGATAGCACATGGAGCCATACAGAGAATGAGAGGGAGGCTACGCTTTTCATATATCTAATTTTGAAGCTTATTCGTTATATTTACACCGTGTAGCATCCTGGATTTCTATCATTGCTATGCTATTACTATTTAGAGACGGTTTCTATTTGATTTTATTATTTGATGTATAAACTACATTTTATGTTTTGTATAATTGTAATGAAACTACTATGCTCTGATTCTGTGGTTCATTCTAGTTGTATTATAGCCTTTATTGTTTTTTAATAAGGTTCAAATTTCCTTTATTAATATAATAATATATATGCATGTTTACAAAGGAGAATGTACATGAGCCTTTATAAAAATAGCCATTGGGCTACATTGTGAAGTACAAGTAAATGAACCAATGAAAATACTGCTATGACGAACTTGGGTAGAAACCCAAACCCCATTGTAGAAGCATCCATTCACCTCTTTGGAAGAAAAATGAAAAGTAAAGTATCTTTAAAACATTAATTCCGATCCCTCCTCTTTCCTCAAATAACAATTTTAGTGAAGGCAAGCTATTTTCTATTCTACGCAAAACCCTCTTTAATCCAACCCATGCTAAGAAAAGAAGTATACCATTATCTATCACAGCGGATCTAAAATAAAATATCACAAAATTCATCCATGATCTAATCTCCAGCGTGTTAGAGACCTAAACAGTCACCTCTCTTCCATTATAAATCCTAAGAATGGAAAATTTATGCGGATTTGTATGAAAAGAAAACAAGAACTAATAGGATATTCTCTCATCTCGAGCAAGATAAGTGATTTGTTGTTCAATTTTTTTTTCATGTTCTCTATGTCCATACAAATGTAGAAAAACTAATTTTGCTAAGTTTTCGAGTTGGAATTAGGAGAGTGATCGAGTGATCTAAATGACTTCATAAATGCACCACCTGCCAATTATTATCTTTTCTCCATCTGCTACACCTCATTAGATTTTAATTTAAAGTTTGTTTTTTCTTATAGGTTTTGGGATCTGACATCTTCTTCTTTGTTACTTTGTAGCAGATACTTGCATTGTTAATTTGGAGATAAACAATCAAATGTATCCAGAAATACAAGATTACTTGGCCTGATATAATGTACCGCACTTTCAGCCCTTGAAATTCGGCACTTAATACATTCATGGTAGTCAAATGCCAAGCACCCAAGTACCGGAAAGACAGAATGTTTGGGTAAAAGGAAAAAATGGGGAAAACATAATCTGACAGTGGAACGATAACATATAATATGATAAAGATAGTAAAAGCTATTACTCTATGATATATGTATATCAAAGTTAAAAACAAACTTCATCAGCTTGAACAGTTATAAATTCATGTCCTTACAATTGCTGATGGGTGTGTGTGTGTGTGTGTGTGTGTGTGTAATATGTAGTGGAAAATAAAATACCACGGCAGATGATCATCTAGCTCTACTCTATGAGGTCCATATCCCACTAACGACAACCTAAAAAAACTTGGTCTAACCAAAGCATTATAATAAAATAACACCTAGATTAATTTGAAAAACTAGCGTAAGAAAACTCAAGAAATATGGTGAACATATAATAATCTATGAAACCACGCCACTAAACGCAGTACAGGTTTTGACTCACAAGAATAATGCGTGTACATGGAAGAATGAAAACAAATAAGAACAAAACCTAAACTTGAAGGAATGAGCTTAAATAAGATCAAAATCCGAAGTTAAAGAATGGACATAAATAATTAAATGTCGAGAAGAGCACTAAACACTTCTTGGTGTAATAAAGAAAACAGTTAAAGGTATGAATCAAATAAAGAAAGGTAATTTTTCCAACAAAGACTAGGAGGGTGCGCCCGTCTTGCTGAAAGCATACCTTTAGGCAATAACTTGAGAGGGTCATATACTCTATGACTCTCTTGAAAAATGGACAAGCCAGACCTTGCTAACCTTACCGAATATCTGAGTATTTCGCATGCCCACATGCATACCACCAACTCCAATCTAGAGTAGATGTGAAGTCACACTAATAGGAGAAACCCCACATAGCTTGACGTCCACTCGCATTATGGTTTCAGTCATTTTCAACAAAAATTATCAATGCTCAAATGAGCAGCAAACCGTCTCAGATTGACGAAACTCAAAAAAATAGCAGAATCGATAGTTAATTAATCAACTATCAGGAATAATAAAAAACGATCATATACGAAAACTTAATTTTTCTTATACTTATCACAATCGTCGATGCCGAACTAGCACTACCTCTGGCAATACAATGAAGTGGGATAAGTAAGGGCAGTGTTCCTTCCCATATTATCACGAAAACATTCTTAACTTTAATAATATCATGTGTTCCTTTAATATTTAACACTAAACATAAGACTAAATATTTTCTATAAATGAATCAAACTTTTAAAACATTTGACTCGCACTTGTGCTTGATTTTCACATTAAAAATATTTGTAAAGCACTTTAAAAACTCTCTTTAAAATATTCTTATTAAAGAGCTAATATTTCTAAGTGTGTTAAGAAGAAAGGGTAAAAAAACAAATGTCATTAAAACATTGTTTACTATAATTCTAAAACAATTTACAATTAGCTTTGTTTTTTAAACATATCTTTTAAAAAAAAATATTATTTATAAACTATCATTTATAAAATAACTTATCATTATCTTTAAAATAAAACTCCTCCAAAGATTTAAAAATATGAATAGTTATTAAATTAAGTAACAGGTTTTCTTAATAACTTTACAAAATCATTTATCACAACAAAAGTGTTATAATCCATGAATTATTTTCTCAATTCCTAAAAAACATTTATTACAATAGTGATATTGCAATCCATTCTTCCTTTCCACCTTTCAATAATGTAACAACCCAAAATTTAACCCTTAATAATTAATTCATTAATTAACTAGATAATAAAATAATTTTGTGAAATTATCAGAATTAAGCTACGGAAGTTACACCATTGTGTCATTGGTAATTTTTTGGTTAATTTCCATATATAGAACGTCAAAAACCAAGCTAATATGACTAAATTGTAAAATAAACAAAATAAGCGGGAAACGATATATATATATATATAAGGTCGTCTGGCCGATCGGCCTGGGCACCAGGCGGTCGATCGCCCGGTCGACCCGCCTGCTGTTTTGGGTGCGAATGAACGATTGCTCGTTCGTTCGAATGATGATATGATTTTTTTAACCGACTAACGTGTTTTGCATGCTTCTTACCAATCCGATCCATCAATTTTTGCATCCGACGGCTCCTATTCAGCCTATGACGTGGTTGCATCTTATTCAGTCCCTAAATCCAATGGTCCGAGATCCACTTCTACCCCTATAAATAGACCCCTAGACCTAACAATTTTTCTCATTCTAGGTTTTCTCCAATTGGGTTCACCTTTCTAGGAAGGATCCTAAACGGAATAATTTTTCCGAATGAGAAAATCGTTATAAATTAAATTATTTTACAATTCCAAGTGGATCTGAGAAGACCAAAGGAGGACCGGAGGTGAGTGATTGTAATTATTTTAAGATTTCTTTAAGTAATTTAAAATAATAGGGTTTCCAATAGTTGTAGTTTTACTACGATTTTTGGAATAACCTTTTCAGTAGTATATTTACAGTTTTTAGAATTATTTTCAGTCTATTTCCTTACAACTATTCATTTCAATAATATTAATTTATTTCTGTTGATTATAGGTTTTCCTTCTTTTACAATTTATTTATAGTGTTTTAGTCTATTTAATATTATATTTACGTAATCTACATCTTTTTCTACGCTTTGGATTTTCATCTATTTTTAGTTTTCTTTTATTCCTCCTTCTTCATCGCGTATGGATCAGAATAGGATTAACGCGAATATGGATTAAATTGTAAGAAAGCTGAAATAATGGAATATAAAATGTAAATTTTCAAAGACTGTAATATAAATGAAATTGGATTGGAATTATGCCTAATTATGACGTTATTAGACTGAATTAAAAATATTGGCTTGGTTATAACTTAAAATTATAACTAAAAGGAGTACAAGATGAAGAAGCTTATTTTCATACTTAGACCTTGGGTTTAGTAATAAGCATGATTATAACGTAGGTTATAATATGAAAAAGGATAGAATAAGGCTTATTTTAAGACTTAGGAAAAAAATTAATAAGCACAAATGGTAGAGAAAAGTGTAAAGGCTTATTTAAATAATTTACCTAATTAATAAGCAAAGATGAAAGGGCCCTGTACCAAATAGCATCCCCTATTAGACAACACAGTGGTCTCACAATAGCCTGAAGCGAGACTAGGGCACGCTTATGCTAAAAATGGTAGTAATTGGTCAATTAAAAGTCCAAATCACGGGGGATTTGGATAAGGGGCGCAGCTAGTTATTGTTTGTATGACAGGCCAGTACCAACAGCATTTCCCCTATTTTATATGGACACATAGTGATCTCACATAGCCTGAAGTGGGATGAGGGGCACACTTATGCTAGAGTTTGAGGTAATAAAAAGACCCAATAGATGCAGCAAAAGGTAGCAGGGGCATGGTGGCAGTTACGCGTGCGACTTCCATTCGGGTGCTCAGTAATCGCTATGAGTTCCAAGCGCTTACTATGAGTGTCTTTCATGGACACCGTTGCCTTCTGTATAGGGAGCTATATACGTCATCTACATCCATAGTGGGTGCTTTGTGCATCTTTCGTAGATACCATTGGCTGTTGTGTAGGGAGTTATATAGGTTCTAGTCTGCAGAAAGGTCTATGGAGTGGGCAGGCCGATAAAAAAGGGTAGAATTATGGTTACATCCAAATTACAGGATTAGGAATTTGGCCTAATCAAAGCAGGAATCAAGGACAATTGCAAGCAATCAAGTTTAACCTATCTTTTAAATTGAGCAATACTTAATCGTGCTTATTTTCAATTTATTTCTTTCATATTTCCTTTGTTGTCCTTGTTTATGCTAGAACTGTTGTAGGGTCTATTACTTTTATCTTGCTTAAAGACTCTAGTAATTACTATCATTCATCAGACTATTAGTCTAACCCACTCCTTTATTTTTCCCCTTTTCCCCCATAGGCAATCAAGGGAGAAGTCAGAAGATTGCTATTTCTTGGATTTTTCTTGGAGGAGATTTCTACTATGTATTTTTTTTATTTTCAGCTTTTATTATTTCTATGTGCTGGCTTATTTTGAGGGATATTATGTGCTCTGATTTTTGAGACTGAGTTTTTGTTCATGAGACATGTATGTGGTATTTGACTTATTTATGAAGCAATTCTGAAGTTTTGTTTTAGTTAAGTTATTACTTTAAGTTTCTTCTTTTTTAATCTATATTTGTCTTTTGAATCTTTTTCTCTGTTAGTTTTAGTTATACCTACAACGCACCATAACTTTTAATGTGTTCTTTTGGGTATATTAAGAGGTGTGAGGCGTTTTACTTAGTATCAAAGCCTAAGGTTACAGGATTGTAAAAAAAATTTAAAAGCAAAGTACTTTTTTTCCAAATAACTTGTTTAAAATTATTTTTTTAGAAAAGAACTTTTGGAGATGATTTTAAGTATAAATGAGTTTTTACAAAAATTCCCTCATAATTCCAATTCAATCTCCCTTTGACTCTTTCCTAAACTATCCTTTTCTTTTCGTAGAATGGCTAACGCCCCGAACCTTCTCGAGGGCATTTCAGTCCCATCCTGGTTTCATAGGTACTTACAAGCCATGACTCTAGAGGTGCACGGGCCTGCGCCTAATCCTGCTCCAGCAGGTGAGAATCCCATCAACCCACCTATCATCATCAATTTCTCTAAGCTTTGTAAAGATTTTACGAGTTTGGCGGGAAGACTTTATCTGGAAAGGAAAATTTTATGGAGGCGAGATCATGACTTAGGGGCACAGAGAGGATTTTTGGTCTTTTGGGATTGGATGGTCAGCAACGTGTTCAACTAGCCGCTTGGCAGCTAAAGGAGTAGGCATCTTATTGATGGGAGGTGATCGAGTTGGAGGGAAGGAATATTAGTTGGGATGGATTCTGGGGGCGATTCGATAGGAAGTTTCTGTCTCGGACAGAAGAGAGTGTTCAGTTGGAGAGGTTTATCAATTTAAAGCAAGGGAGTCTGTCTGTTAAGGAATACATCAATCAATTCAATGAGCCGTCGTGGTTTGCTATGTATTTGGTGAAAACTAGCAAAAGAAAGCTATGAAGTTTGCAAAGGGATTGAATCAACCCCTTCAGGAATTATTGCTGACTCCTGTACTGATGGGAGCTACTTATGAGTCATTGGTCGAGATGACACTTATGTCGGATAAAGTCAAGAAGGGAGAGTCTAAAGAGGAGGTTAAGTCTGATGGTTCAAAGAAGAAGTGGTGGGAAAATAATAATAATAATAAGAAGAAAGGTGATAGTTTTCAAAAGCAGATTAAGAAGGGAGTAAAGTGCCATAGTTGTGGGAATGTTGGACATATGGCCAAGGATTGCAAAAAGGATAAGATGAAGGGTAAGTGCTATGTTTGCGGGCAGCCTGGTCATATAAGTAGGAGTTGTCTCTAGAGAGCTGGTCGAGGCACGAGTGCTCCAATGTCATAGGTTTAGGCGTTAGACACAGCACCTTCCAGTAGCAGTCTAGATAGAGGTAGGAAAGTCACAGTTGAAGGTTTGATTTCTATATCTGATTTTCCCATTCAGACATTATTTGATTTTGGAGCATCACACTCTTTGATCTCTAGTTCTTTAGTAGATTGTTTGCACTTGGGCATATCATTAATAGTAGACCCCATTATTGTTTCAAACCCCATAGGAAGATCGGCACGCTTATCTATGGCTTGTAGGGGTTTGAAAATCTTTATCATAGGCATAGAATTTGACTACGACGCCTATGTTTTGGGACTCTTGAGATATGGATTGATCGTAGGGATGGATTGGCTATCCACATACGGAGCTATATTAGACCGCGAGAGGAGAGTCGTTACATTTGAGACTTGTAGTGGTAGGACTCTGGAGGTATCTTGCGACCCGTAAGGGTCAGTCATGTTGAGTTTTCTCAATTCCCTCGATTCATCTTTGTCAGGGTTGCATTCGGTTTCTATCGTCACAGATTTTGCAGACGTCTTTGAGGAGGTTTGGGGACTGCCCCCTAAGAGAGAGATTGACTTCAAGGTTTATTTTCCCGAGAATGTTAAGCCAATAGCATTGCATCTGAGGCACATGGCACCTAAGGAGAGGAAAGAATTGAGCAAGCAGATCCATGAGCTTTTGGAGAAGGGATTCATAAGAAGGAGCATATCGTAGTAGGGAGTGCCAGTCGTCTTTGCCACTAAAGCGGAAGGTTCTCTCTGACTTTGCATGGACTATAGGGAATTAAATAAGCTTACCAAGAAGAACCGATATCCGCTCCTTAGGATTGATGATCTTTTTGACAAGTTGGTAGGTTCTTCGGTTTTCTCTTAGCTTGATTTAGCCATGGGATTCCATCAGCTTAGAGTCACTGATGACAACATAGATAAGTTTGCCTTTAGGACACCGAACTGATTCTTCGAGTGGTTGGTTATGCCTTTTGGGCTAACCAATGCTCCAGTCTATTTTGTTGATTTGATGAGCTGCGTCTTTAGTGATGTCCAAAATATGGTTGTGGTGGTATTCATGGATGACATCTTGGTATTTTTCAAGAATATAGAGGAACATGTTGTTCATTTGGAAGAAGTTCCTCGCACACTTCGTAGTCATCATTTGAGAGCTAAGTTTATGAAGTGTCATTTTTGGAGAGATAAAGTTCGTACCTTGGGGCACGTAGTTTCGAAGGAAGGTTTGGCTGTCGACCCCACCAAGTTATTGCAGTGCAAGATTGGAAGGCCCCCAAGAACGTTACCGAGGTTAGGAGCTTCCTAGGATTGGCTGGCTATTATAGAAAGTTCATTAGATACTTTTTCAAGATTTCGGCACCACTCACGTGCCTTAATAAGAAGAATAAAGCTTTTGTGTGGAATGTGGATTGTGAGGGTTCCTTCACGAAGCTTAAGAGAGCCCTTACTAGTGCACCAGTGTTAGTTTTACTCGACGGAGCTAAGCCTTTCGCTGTATACACTGATGCATGCAGAACGGGTCTAGGAGCGTTATTGATGCAAGAAAGGAGGGTAGTGTGTTATGGTAGTAGGAAGTTAAGGAAGGATGAGAAGAATTACCCTACCAATGATTTGGAGTTGTCTGGTACAATTTTTGTACTTAAATCTTGGAGGCACTATTTGCTTGGAGAGATGTTTGAGCTTTTTACCGACCATAAGTCTTCGAAGTACCTATTCTCGCAGAAGGACTTGAACATGAGGCAACAGAGGTAGATGAAGTTTTTAGCCTTGTATGATTTTAAGATAGCTTATACCCCTGGCAAGGGTAATACAGTTGCAGATGCATTAAGTAGAAAGAAAGCAACCCTTAATCCTTTGTTCTAGAGTGGAGGATCTTGAAGTTTATTTCTACTTTTGATTTTAAGCCCTCTACGGATATTACTCCTAGACTATTTGCGACATTAGAGGTGAGGCCTACTCTTATGCATCAGATCGGTTCGAGGCAGTGGGAGGATTCGGAGCTCACGGTCTCAAGACATATCCAACGCTATTCCATTGATGGCAGAGGGTGGCTTAAGAGAAACGGGAGGCTTTGTGTTTCCATAAGCAAGTGACTTGTTGAGAGCAGTTTTGGAGGAGGTGCACCATTCCCATATGACTATTCATCCTGGTGGTGACAAAATGTAATGGAATATGAAGAGGATGTTCTATTGGGGTGGCATGAAGAAGGACATGGCGGAATTCGTAGCTAAGTGTCTCATATGCCAAAGGGTAAAAGTAGAGCAGCGGGAACCCAGTGGATTACTTCAGCCCTTAGATGTGCCGGAGTGGAGGTAGGACAGTATTTCTATGGATTCATTTATGGTTTACCCCGTTCTAGGAAGGGGAACACTGGCATTTTGGTGATTATTAATAGATTGACCAAAAGTTCCCACTTCATACCAGTTAAGAGTAAGCGTCCAGCTTCATATTTGGAATCCTTGTATATTCAAGAGAAAGTCCGTCTACAGGGGGTTCCTTCTAGCATTGTTAGTGATAGAGATCCAATATTCACTAGTGAGTTTTTAAGAAGCTTACGGGAGGCATTATGGATGCAACTTAGGTTGAGTACGGCCTATCACGCTCAGACAGATGTCCAAACAGAGATGGTAATTAGGGTGCTTGAGGATTTGCTATGGATGTGCATTTTGGACTTTGGAGGTACTTGGGAGGAGCATCTTCTAATGGTTGAGTTTGCTTACAATATTAGTTATCAAACAAGTATATGAATGGCACCATTTGAGTCTTTATATAGGAGACCTTGCAAGTTCCCACCATGTTGGGTAGAGTCTATGGAGAAGTTATTACTTGGGACCGATATGGTCAGAGAGACATCTGAGTGGGTGGATTTGATTCGGTGGAGGATGTAGACAGCTCAAGATAGGCAAAAGTCTTATGCTAATAAGCAGAGGAGAGACTTAGAGTTTGAGGTTGGAGGCTTAGTTTTTATCAAAGTATCCTCGCTTAGGAAGGTGGTAAGGTTCGGATCAAATGAAAATTTAGCCTCTGGATATGTTGGACCATTTCCTATCTTGAGAGAGTTGGGAAGATGTCTTACCGAGTAAGGATGCTTGATAGGCTCGCAGGAGTGCATGACGTTTTCCATGTTTCACACTTGCGAAAATGCTTACATGACTCGACGGAGGTTGTAAGGCCAAGTCAGTTAGAGGAGGTAGAGGTAGAAAGGGAAGCTTCTGTTCGGTGTATCCCCATAAAGATTATTGGAAGAGACATCAAGCGACTAAGGAATAAGGAGGCTCCATTAGTGAAGGTGAAATGGGGAGATAATGTTGCAGACGCCACTTGGGAAGCAGAAGAGAAGATTCGTACTTCCTATCCTCATCTTTTTGATAATATGTTTTAGAATTCCTTTTTCCATCTTTAGATTTGAGTAGGTTCTTTCCTTTATTATCCTTTGGGAGGGTAGAACTTAGGATATAACCCATGGATGGTAGGATTTGATGTAAACATGTTAATAAAACATGTTAATGCTAGTGGTTGCAAGTGTTTGCTAGTGGATGCTAATGAATGCATGTAAGTACACTAGGCACGATTATTTCTTAGAGATCGACCTAACCAGGACACTAGAGGATATGCATATGGATGTGTGCCATTTTTATTTTATTTCCATAGTTGCTATAAATGGATGTTTACCACATAATTGTTGCATTTGGCTGATGTTTTTAGCACGCATATAGAATTATCAGTTATCATTAGGAAATTTTTGCATTCAGTTGGATACATGGCACTAATATGATTGCTTAAAAAGAGGTCAACTGAATCAGCGGACCACCTAATCTTTAGCATTAGTTAGGGAGATTTACATTACACTAATTGCATAACTATCATAAATTGCGTTAGAAAAACTTTAGGACAATGGATGAATGGTTGATGATTGAGTAGTTGGTTGTAGGATTGGTAAAAACATTTAGTACATTCTTTTGTCCTCAAAGATTTCGGGGACGAAATCCCTTAAGGAGGGGAGAATGTAACAACCTGAAATTTAACCCGTAATAAGTAATTCATTAATTAATTAGATAATAAAATAACTTTGTGAAATTATCAGAATTAAGCTATGGAAGTTGCACCATTGTGTCCGTGGTAAATCTGGTCAATTTCTTTATATAGAATGTCAAAAACCGAGCTAATATGACTAAGTTATAAACTAAAAAAAAAAGTAGGAAACAATATATATATATATATATATATATATATATATAGGAAGGTCCACCGGTCGGTCGACCTGGGCACCAGGTGCTCGACTGCCCGGTCGACCCGGAAGCTATTTTAGGCGAGAACGAACGATCGTTCATTCTTTCGAACGATGGTAAGATTTTTTTCAACCGACTGATGTGTTTTGCATTCTTCTAACCAATCTGGTCCATCTATTTTTGCATCTGATGGCTCCTATTCAGCCTATGGCCCCAAATCCAACGGTCCAAGATCCACTTCTACCCCTATAAATAGATCCCTAGATCTAATACTCTTTCTCATTCTAGGTTTTCTCCAATTGGGTTCACCTCTCTAGGAAGCACCCTAAACGGAATAATTTTTCCAAAGAAGAAAATCGTTATAAATTAAATCATTTTACAATTCCAATTGGATGGCCAAAGGAAGAGCTTAGGACCGGAGGTGGGTGATTGTAGTTATTTTTAGATTTCTTTAAGTAATTTAAAATAATAGGGTTTCCAATAGTTGTAGTTTTACTACGATTTTTGGAGTAACCTTTTCAGTAGTTTATTTAAAGTTTTTAGAATTATTTTCAGTATATTTCCTTACAGCTCATCTTTCCAGTAATTTCAGTTTATTTTTGTTAATTATAGGTTTTCCGTTTATTTACAGTTTATTTACTGTTACTTATACGTAATTACATCTTCTTTCTACGCTTTGTATTTTCTTCTATTTTCTATTTTATTTTATTCCTCCATCTTCTTCGCGTATGGATTAGAATAGGATTAACGTGAATATGGATTAAATTGAAAGAAAACTAAAATAATGGAATATAAGATGTAAATTTCAAAGACTGTAATATAAATGGAATTGGACTGAAATTACGCTTAATTATGATGTTAATTGGACTGAATTAAAAGATTGGCCTAGTTATAACTTAGAATCATAACTAAAGATGAAAGAAGCTTAATTTCACACTTAGACCTTGGGTTAAGTAATAAGCATGATTATAACATAGGTTATAATAAGAAAAAGGACAGAATAAGGCTTATTTTAAGACTTAGGATAAATTAATAAGCACATATAGTAGAGAAAAGTATAAAGGCTTATTTCAATAATTTACCTAAGTTAACAAGCAAAGATAAAAGTAGGACCTGTACTAAATAGCATTCCCTATTAGACAAAATAGTGGTCTCACATTAGCCTAAAGTGAGACAAGGTCACTCTTATGCTACAAATGGTAGTAATTAGTCAATTAGAAGTCCAAATCACGGGGAATTTGGATAAGGGGAGCAGTTAGATATTGTTTGGATGACGGGCCAGTACCAACAACATTTCCCCTATTTTCTATGGACACATGGTGATCTCATGTTAGCCCGAAGTGGGATCAGGGGCACGCTATGCTAGAGTTTGAGGTAATAAGAAGACCCAATAGGTGGAGAAAAAGGTAGCATGGGCATGGTGGCAGTTATGCCTGCGACTTCCATTCGGGTGCTCAGTAATCGCTATGAGTTCCAAGCGCTTAGTATGGGTGTCTTTCGTAGACACCGTTGTCTTCTGTGTAGGGAGCTATATATGTCGTCTGGATCCACAGTGTGTGCTTTGTGCATCTTTCGTAGATACCATTGGCTGTTGTGTAGGGTTGCATCATAATTATAATAATAGGAATTCAGCCTAATCAAAGCAGGAATCAAGGACAATTGCAAGCAATTGAAGTTAACCTATCTTATAAATTGAGCAATATTTAATCGTACTTATTTCTAGTTTATTTCTTTCCTATTTCCTTTGTTATCCTTATTTGTGCTAGAACTACTGTAGAGTCTATTACTTTTACTTGCTTAAAGACTCTAGTAATTACTATCATTCACTAGACTTTTAGTCTGATCCACTCCTCTATTTTCCCCTTTTTCCCTCTATAGGTAATCAAGGGAGAAGTTAGTAGATTGTTGTTGTTTGGAGTTTTCTTGGAGGAGATTTCTACTATTTCTTTTATTTTTAGCTTTTTTTATTTCTATGTACTGGCTTATTATGTGGAATCTTATGTACTCTGATTTTTGGGACAATGAGTTTTTGTTCGTGAGACATGTATGTGGTATTTGTTATTTGACTTATTTATGAAGCAATTATGAAGTTTTGTTTTAATTGAGTTATTATTTTAAGTTTCCGCTGTTTTGTCTATATTTTTCTTGTGAATCTTAGTCTTTGTTAGCTCTAGTTATACCTACAACGCACCACCCCTTTTAGTGTGTCCTTTTGGGTGTATTATGAGGTGTGGGATGTTTCAAATAAACTCAAAATACTTGAAATAATTTAAATCATCCATTTCAAATATTATTTGAAAAATCTCATGTCTAAAATATATTAAAAACTCAAAACCTTTTCCATATTTCGAAATCAAACCTCTTCTTCAATAACTTATATCAAATCATTTAAAATACAGATAAATTTCAAACCACTTTTAAAACAGTTAAATATATACTAGAAAAGTTCACTAAAACGATTGAGGAAGAAAAATCAAGTTTAAAATCATATTAATCATCCTGAAAGAAAATTAATTAAATTTAAAGGGTTTTTTATAAATTAAAAACAAAATTAATTATCTCAAAAAATAATTAATTAAATTAATGAAACAATTTATAAATTTTAAATAACATTTATCCTTTATTTTAAAATTCTCAAAAATACTTTAAAATATAGTTTAAATAACTTCCAAAGTACAAAAACATGAACAAACATTTATTTTATAAAATATAAGCACAAGTTCAACACACAAGATATTTTATAAGCGATGGTATAACGATAATCTCTGTAACGACACTTACAAAAATAAAACAATATGTCACAAATATTTCAACCAAACATAAATATGAGCAACATAATAATATAAGTAAATCTAATTTGGGGAGAGACCCCTTAGGGCTTCTCTATAAAATTCCCTTGTAAATCATACATATGTATGTGTATTTCAAAGTGTTATGTAGTGACCTATTCGCTATGTACACTTAGACTTCCTCTTACTTTTGTTCCCTGTAAAATAATGGTTATTTACGCCATCTGCTTCCAAGTGGAAATCAAATTCAAACAAACAATCAAACAATAATATATAAACCATCGTCCAAGCATTCAACAGTAGTCTATAGCAATACTGATATCTTATAATTTACTTAGAGGCGATAGAGTTAGCAAAATTCCAGTTGACGCTTTCGCGTTTCATTTTAATCTCAAATTAAATGGCGTTCGATTTTAGCTTAAAATTTTACTAGCTCCAAATTCAATGAATCCAACTGCAATGTGTAGATAACATCGATACGAGTCCAATGCAAAAGTTCGCATCCAAATCCAACCTCGTATGAGTAAGGTATTGATTTTATAAGAATTTGAATTAATTAAATATTAATTAATTCACTAATCACTCGATTAAATACCAAATCCTTCTTCCCCCTTTTAATTACTTCCTCCTGCACATGTGCACATCTCTATGCACAAACCAACCCAAACATGTGGTAACTTCCTTACCCCCATTCTAGTTTTTTTCTCAATAAAACGACGCACACCACCTCCAATGATCTCCTCTTCCCTCGAGCTTGTTGATACGCTATATTTTGATCAATGACAATGTGCTTCAACAAAAAGGAAGGACTATGAAGACCAAGGATATCATGAGTACTTGTTATATATAGGTCTTAGTCTTAGTTTTATTTTTAAAATCTATCCTCAAGAAGCTTGCACAAACAAAAGAACACATTTGATAACTTAATATTTTAGTTAAATGTTCACTGTGCAGAAACTACCAGTTCAGTCGACTGACCAGGAAATTTCAGTCGACTGAACCTGTTACAGAATTACAACATGCACAGCTTCAGTCGACTGAATTCAAACCTGCGAATTTTTTATGAAAAGACACCTTCTTCTTCCCAGGAGTTGCAACCATTCTCCAATGGTAATGGATGCATCTCTTGACTGGATTTTTTGCAAATAGATACACCTTTTCTACACCTATAAATACATGATTCTATCATTTGCAAATTATGAATTCTAGTTGCTTTAATCTCTCTATTATCTTGATCATATTTTCATATTTCTTAAGTTTTCAAAAGCAATAACAAATCACTTCAATTGCTTGAATCTCTGATTTATCTTAAATACTCTTTTGATTCATAGCAATTTATATTTCCTAAATCTTCATAAACACATTTCATATTCTTGAGGATAAGATTATAGGAAATTTGTACTCAATTAGACTCATTAGTGTTATCAAGAACATAACAAGTCAGAAATACTCTTTGTATCTAGTTGAAGTCCTCTTCGGTAGTTGAGGCAAGAAACTCCGTTCGGTTGTTCGTGTAAGTTGTAAACCTATTCCTCTGGGTTAAGTGAGGGTTGTTGGTTAGTTGAATTCCTAAGAGGAGCTTAGGGACTGGACGTAGGATAAGAGGTCCACACCAGTATAAAGTCTTGGTGTCTACTTTACTTACTGCTTATTGCTATCTACCTAGACCATTCCATTATTCCATATTATACGATCCTACCACATAGCTTCTTACAGTTGGTATCAAAGCAAGGCCATCCTATAGTCATAACACCGTTATTTGACATATTTGATAATATGGAAAATAACACAAGCACAAGACAACAACTGCCTATAGCTCTTCATTTGCAGAAGGACAATCTACTCAAAGACCCCCTCTATTCAATGGACTAAACTATAATTATTGGGCTACAAGGATGAGCATTTATATGCAAGCAACAAGCTTTGAAGCCTGGAATACAACTCAAGAAGAGTTCGTTGTACCCACAACTGATTACCCTACATGGACACAAACTCAAAAGAATGAAGCTAGTGCAAATTCCAAAGCTATGAATATGCTATTTTGCGCTTTGGATAGAAATGAGTTCAATCATATTAGCATTTGTACTACTGCACATCAGATATGGGATACACTTAGAACCATACATGAAGGCACAAATAAGGTCAAACAAACAAAGATCTCTATGCTAAAGAACTAGTTCCAAAACTTTAGAATGTGACAGAATGAATCCATCAATGACATATACTCAAGATTTCAAGATGTTCATCATGCCTTAATAGGATTAGGAGAAAAGTATACGGATTTTGATATTGTATCTAAGGTCCTAAATTCACTCACTGATGAATGGGAGAGAAAAGTCTTAGCAATCGAGGAAGCAAACGATATATCTACAATGAAACCAGAAGAATTAATTGGAAACCTTATGTCTTATGAAGTTAACATGCAAGCTAAGAAAGATCAAGCACAGGAAAGAAAAATGTGGCTTTTCACGCAGAAAAGGAAGAATCGAAGTTTAAAGATGATGATCTAGCATTTATTGCCAAAAATTTCAAGAAATTCTTAAAATATAGAAAAGGAAATAAAAACGGTTTCAAAAAGAATTTCTTGAACAAACCTTCATCCTCAAATATGGAATGTTTTAATTGTCACAAGAAAGGTCATATGATAAAGGACTGTTCGGAGCTAAAGAAGGAGAATCAGAAAAACTTCAACAACAAGAATAAGAAAGACAAATTTAAAAGGAAGATTTTTTCTATCACATGGATGATTCAGATTCAGATTCATCGGATAGTGATAGTGATAGCAACAATGAACAAGAAAATGTGTGCTTCATGGCTCAAGAATCTGAGGTTAGTGATCTTATGATGATTTAATAGAAGTAAACACTGAATTTTTAAATACTATAAAAATTCTCAAAAAGAAACTTAAAGAGACACGTGAAAATCAGAACAAAGCTGAATTTGAAAGAGATATGTTAAAAGATGAAAAAAAAATATTGGATGAAGAACTTGAAAAGGTTCAAGAATCTCTCTCAAACTCAGATAGTCAACTTTTACTTTTGAGCCAAGAAATTGAAACTCAAAAGACAAAGAATGATGAAATTATTTCTGAAAATCACAATTTAAAAAATAAACTAAAACAAGTTGAATTAGAAAATACTAGTCTTCAAATTAAATTAGATAACATTACTAAAAATGTTTCTAATTTTAATAAGGGAAGACAAAATTTATCTAAAATCCTTGAAAATTCTCAATCCTCTTCAAATAAAAATGGATTACGTTTTAAAAAGGAATCAAAAATTCTTCAAAAGAAAAATGCTAATTTTAAGGAGGAAGATAATTCAAAACATAGTATAGTATTGAAAAATAACATACCAAGACACACTAAAAAGAAAAAGGAAATCAAAATATGGGTTCCAAAAACAAGCAATAATTTAATTCGAAACAAATATATAAATTCCTTTATAGAAACAGTTCACAAAAATAGTAATTATCTTTATAAAAGGGATACTAAACCCACTTGGGTTTGGTTTCCTAAGATCTAACTCTTAGGACCCTATTAAAAGGTGGGTACCAATTTATTTATTAATATTTTTTGCAGGTCCCACTCAAGAAAAGAAAATGGATTTTGGATAGTGGTTGCTCAAAACACATGACCGGAGACAAAGAAATGCTTACAAATATTTCATACTTTGATGGTGGCTCTGTTACCTTTGGAGATAACTCAAAAGGTTTCATTATTGGCAAAGGAGATGTGTGCAACTACGGTATATCAAATTTACCCCTTATTACAAATGTTTCTTTAGTTAAAAACTTAAAATATAATTTATTAAGCATAAGTCAACTATGCGACAAAGGTTTTAAAGTAACTTTTTCTGAAAATAAATGTTGTGTTTTTGATCAAAATCAAAATCTTATTTTTGAAGGAAAGAGAGATAGAAATATTTATGTTTTAAACATGAAAATTAATAATAATAAAGATATGTGTTCAATGGTCAAAGATAATGATCCTTGGTTATGGCACAAATGATTTTGTCATATTAATTTTAAATCTGTTCAAAAACTTTCGAAAAATGAATTAGTCAAAGGCTTACCAAAAATAAATTTTAAAATAAATAATATTTGCGATGATTGTCAATTAGGAAAATTAACTAAATCATCTTTTAAATCTAAGAAAGTTATTTCAACTTTACAACCATTAGAATTATTACACATGGATTTATTCGGACCAACATAGTCTATTAACCATAATCGATATGTTCTTGTAATAGTTGATGATTTCTCAAGATATACATGGACGATATTTATGAAAAACAAAAGTGATACGTTTGATTATTTCAAAAAATTTGTTAAAAGAATTCAAAATATCAAGAATTTAAAAATCAAAAATATAAGGAGTGATCATGGAGGCGAATTTGAAAATGAATCATTTGAATTATTTTGTAAAAAGAAAGGAATAAGTCATAATTTTTCATTTCCTAGAACTCCACAACAAAATGGAATTGTAGAAAGAAAAACTAGAACTCATCAAGAATGCGCAAGAACGTTATTAAATGGAAATACATTACCAAAGAATTTTTGGGCAGAAGCTGTAGCAATTGCGTGCTATGTATTAAATCGTATTTCCATACGACCTTTAACTAAAAACACTTCATATGAACTTTTTAATGGAAGAAAACCGAATATTTCGTACTTAAAAATCTTTGGGTCAAAATGTTTTATTCTTAACACAAAAGACCAACTTGGAAAATTTGATCCAAAAGCTGACCATGGTATTTTTGTAGGTTACTCAGAACGAAGTAAAGTATATCGTGTTTTCAATAAACGAACACATGTAATAGAAGAAAATTTACATGTATCTTTTGATGAAAACTTTAATAAAAATACAATCATCAAAGATGATGAAGAAATTATATCCAACACAGATATATTAATCAAATCAATAACAATTAAATTAGATCTCCTCCTAGAATCCTACGAGATCATCCTACACAAAATATAATTGGAGAGATTGATTCGCAAGTTCAAACAAAAAGTCAACTAAACCAAATGGGTCATGTTGCTTTTCTTTCAACTATTGAGCCTAAAAATTCAAAAGAAGCTTCAACAGATGAATACTGGATTATTGCTATGCAAGAAGAGTTAAATGAGTTTGAACGAAATAATGTTTGGGAGTTAGTTCCTCGTCCTGATGACTAATCAGTTATTGGAACTAAATGGGTCTATAAAAACAAAGTAGACGAATTTGGAAATATTACTTGAAATAAAGCAAGATTAGTAGCACAAGGCTATAATCAAGAAGAAGGAATCGATTACGAAGAAACGTTTGCTGCAGTTGCAAGACTTGAAGCAATACATATTTTATTAGCCTTCGCTTGTTTTCACAATTTTAAACTTTATCAAATGGATGTTAAAAGTGCCTTTTTAAATGGTTTATAAAAGAAAATGTATATGTAGAACAACCCCCTTTATTCATTCATGAAAAATATCCGGATCATGTATATAAATTAAAGAAAGCATTATATGGTCTTAAACAAGCACCTCGTGCTAGGTATGAGACACTTAAGAGCTATCTACTAGATTCGGGATTTCAAGCCGGAAAAGTAGATCAAACTCTATTCATTAAAAACACTACTAAATACATTTTAATAATTCAAATATATGTAGATGACATTATATTTGGATCAACTAATGAAAAATTGTGTAAAGAATTTTCAAATATAACGACTAAGGAGCTCGAAATGTCACATATGGGAGAATTATCTTATTTTCTTGGACTTCAAATTAAACAATTATTGAATGGAATTTTCTTAAACCAAGAAAAATATTGTGCTAATCTAATTAAACGTTTTGGAATGGAAAACACTTTTGGTAAACCTACTCCTATGAGTACCACAATTCATCTCGATCGAGATGAAAATGGCAAGAGTGTAGACCAAAAGTTGTTTAGAAGTATGATAGGCTCTTTACTTTACTTAACCGCTAGTAGACCAGACATAATGATGAGTGTATGTTTATGTTCACGTTTTCAAGCTAATCCTAAAGAATCACATTTAAGAGCTGTAAAACGAATTATGCTATATCTTAATAATACTAAGGACTTTGGTCTTTTCTCTCCAAAAGATTGTCCATTCGAGTTAGTTTCATTTAGTGATGCTGATTTTGGTGGAACTCGAACAGATAGAAAAAGTACAAGTGGTACGTGCCATTTCATTGGAAAATCACTTGTATCTTGGTTTAGTAAGAAACAAAATTGTGTTTCGCTTTCAACTTGTGAAGCGGAATATACATCTGCCGCTTTAGCTAGTACTCAAGTCATATATATTCAACAAACACTTAAAGATTTTAATATAAATTTAACAAATCCATAATATATTGTGGCAATACAAGTACAATAAATTTATCTAAAAATCTGGTAAATCACTCTCGTACAAAACATATTGATATTCGTCACCATTTTCTACGTGACAATATCAAAAAAGGAATTATCAATTTAGAATATATTTCTACCCAAAATCAAATTGCCGATATATTTACTAAACCATTACTAGAAAACTCTTTTATAAAATTACGAAGAGAATTAGGGATAATATCTTTCAAAGATATTTAATAACAAGAATTATAATGTAAGGAATATAATACATGAGTAATATATCTCATACTTTAATTAGCTAGAATATACTTCATCTAAACAAAAGTCAGACATGAATTTAGTTCACTTAACTATGGGTTTAAAAACTTAACCATTTGAGCTATACACTTGAATTACTACATAATATTACAAAAACTAGAACATCTTTCCAAGACCATTCATTTAAAAATAAATTATTAAACGGTAATTCAATTTCTAGCTCTAAACTCCTATTGATTCTACACCACACTTTCCTTTTAACTCTAAGCCTATATATACATGTTAAAAACTAAAACAAAATACAAACTCTTTTTCAAAACAAAAGGTTCAAACTCTGTAGAAAAATGTCCTTCGACAAATCAAACTCACCCATCATCATAACTTTCTCAACCGATAGCTCAGCTGCATCACCTCATCTTCCTACGCCAACACCAAAACACGACCCTGCTCATAAATGGGAAAATTATCGAACCGGGTATACACCGGATTCCAAGAAGGCCAAACGTTCGCTATTTATTTCTCCAGATACGAAGAAAAAGATCGATGAAATTCATCATTACCAACAGCAGCAAATAGACCTTCAACGTGAATTGTATTTTGAACAGAAAGTAACGGCTAAACGCTTAAGCTTTCTTGAGCAAATTGGTTTAAAATTTTGCAGCTCGAAGAAAAAGGATGTGAGTGAGCCCTTACCTCGACCAGTTAATTCGCTTGATCCATCTTCTTCATATCGTATATCAATCGATCTGATAAACCCTTGGGTATTGCCACAAATACTTCAATATAGCCCAAATTCATGGGACAAGAACTATATGGCAAATGAGGGATATAAAACACCAAAGAAGAAGACTCCATCCCCTAAGAAATGATGGTTTTGTGGTCAAAATAATGTTGTTGTATCATAATATTACTATATAATTGTAATTATTTCATTAAATAAAACATTTGCATTCAAAAAGTCAAGAAAAACCAAAAATGCAAAATTCAGTCGACTGAATAGTTCTGCACAGTCGACTAAATATATGACAGAAACTTTCAGCTAACAGTTCAGTCGACTGAAAATCTTTGTTCAGTCGACTGAATTTTAGCCAGAAAACTTTCGGCTTCCAGTTCAGTCGACTGAACAAAAAATTTTCGTCGACTGAACATTGTTTACCAGTTTTTTTACCCTACCTAGCCATCTTTTTCATATTTACTTTTATTTTTTACCGCTTCCAAACTTCATCTTCCCCATTTCTAAGAAAACCCTAGCCCCCAATTTCTACTTTTTCTCAATTTCTTCCTCAAAATTTCCACAATTATGCCTCCTAAACGTTCTAGAGCTTCAACTTCAACCTTTTTCGAGCCAACTGATGCCCAAATCGCTCAATGGCTTTACAATGGAGTTGCGGTCACTCAGTGGAACAAGATGAAGAAATCAAGAATCTTTGAGCACTCATTTGTTGATTTCCAAGGTCTTCAAACCTACAATATTCAAGCTTTAACAGACCAGGCAAGTTTGACATCATTTTTAGACATCAATCGTAATGACCATGCCATCAACCATATTATGGTCAAATTATTCTTTGCCAACCTCAACCTCGGACACCAAACTCCACGAAATCCGAATGACAGTTTTTGGAGTATGGCATGCGGGAAAAAGGTATGGGTTTCACTTGATCGCATTGCTCATATTCTAGGATCCCCAAACGTTGGTAGAAAGCTTGAGGAAATAGATTTCAATTCTCATATTCGTGACAATATAAATCATCAATTTTTAGAGGATGAGATCAATAACCGAGATATCAAATCCACCACCTTAAGACCAAGAGCTAGGCTTTTACACAAAGCCCTTATGAGGACCATTACCCCACGCACCGGCTCCTATGAAATAGTGTACCCAAATAACTACCGGCATTATATGCTATATGGGGAAATATTAAAGTAAATTGGGTGCAATTGATACTTGATGAATTTCTTTCCTTCAACAATGGGAAACTGAGAACGATATATTTTGTCGAGTACATAATGCGACTTCTCCTAGACGTTGATATGCCACTACCGAACTCAGAAAATACGATGGTTCATCAAATCAACCATTGGACTATAAGCCCCATGCAACTACCGGTAAGGCCTCCTCGTATCATGTCTCTAACTGAATGGGAAGCACGTCAACAAGAACCTCACCAACCTCAACCTCAAGCTCCACAACAAGAACCTCTTGATCAAGATGATGAAATTCGTCTTGTTCAACCAGATTTTACCACAAATCAATCATTGGGAATTCTATCAAGGAATCAACAAATCCTTGATACTCGTCTCAAAAAGGTTGATCACAAACTTGATAGGGTAAAAGGGTTCTTCAATAAACTATGGGACGCCATTTCATGCACCGGCACCACTTCTACTTCTACCTCACGCGGCAAGCGCCCAGCTCCAACGTTCACGTGGACATCTTCCAAGGAGAATCCGAGCAACAACACTAATGGTAACAATGGTGGTCAAGGAGGATCGACTTTTAGACAACCAACCGGTGGCCCTATTATTCGTGAACCAGAAGGAGAACGTGAAGGCTCTTATGATTGGGACAAGGATCCTTGATCATTTTGATGGTTTGATTTCCGGAACTCTTTATTAATTTTCAAGCACTTCTGAAAAGGCTTGTATAAATAGCCTTCTTTTATTCGTGATACTCTATGATTTGTATGATTCACACTATGGTTATGCATGCATGTGGTTGCTTTGTTTGACAATTAATATACTTCTACAAATTATTACTTCCTTTTTGTCGATGACAAAGGGGGAGAAAACTCTATGTCACTAACTTTGTTTTGTAGGAAAGATAGTGCATATATCCAGGGGGAGGAAAGATAATTACATCTCTACAAACATAGGTATTGTCATCAATCAAAAAGGGGGAGAATGTTGATACGCTGTATTTTGATCAATGACAATGTGCTTCAACAAAAAGGAAGGACTATGAAGACCGAGGATACCATGAGTACTTATTATATATAGGTCTTAGTCTTAGTTTTATTGTTAAAATCTATCCTCAAGAAGATTGCACAAACACAAGAACACATTTCATAACTTAATATTTTAGTTAAATGTTCACTATGCAGAAACTACCAGTTCAGTCGACTGAACAGGAAATTTCAGTCGACTAAACCTGTTACAGAATTACAACATGCACAACTTCAGTCGACTGAAATTCCCTGTTCAGTCAACTGAATTCAAACCTGCGAATTTTTTATACATTTCATAACTTAATATTTTAGTTAAATGTTCACTGTGCAGAAACTACCAGTTCAGTCGACTGAACAGGAAATTTCAGTCGACTGAACCTGTTACAGAATTACAACATGCACAACGTCAATCGACTGAAATTCCCTATTCAGTCGACTAAATTCAAACTTGCGAATTTTTTATGAAAAGACACCTTCTTCTTCCCAGGAGTTGCAACCATTCTCCAATGGTAATGGATGCATCTCTTGACTGGATCTTTTGCAAATAGATACACCTCTTCTACACCTATAAATACATGATTCTATCATTTGCAAATTATGAATTGTAATTGCTTAATCTCTCTCTTATCTTGATCATATTTTCATATTTCTTAAGTTTTCAAAAGCAATCACAAACCACTTCAATTGCTTGAATCTCTTATTTATCTTAAATACTCTTTTGATTCATAGCAATTTATATTTCCTAAGTATTCATAAACACATTTCATATTCTTGAGGATAAGATTATAGGAAAGTTGTACTCAATTAGACACATTAGTGTTATCAAGAACACAACAAGTCAGAAATACTCTTTGTATCTAGTTGAAGTCCTCTTCGGTAGTTGAGGCAAGAAATCCCGTTCGGTTGTTCGGGTAAGTTGTAAATCTATTCCTCCTGGTTAAGTGTGGTTTGTTGGTTAGTTGAATTCCTAAGAGGAGCTTAGGGACTGGACGTAGGACAAGAGGTCCGAACCAGTATAAAGTCTTAGTGCCTACTTTACTTACTTCTTATTGCTATCTACCTAGACCATTCCACTATTCCATACTATACGATCCTACCGCATAGCTTCTTACAGAGCTTTGCAACACACCCATCCATCTCAGGCTCAAATGAGCCATTAAAATGTAACCTGATGAAGTTGTCACGACCTAGAAATGTCATGTTTCTAAACCAATGCCGGAGGGAATGAAATTGTGTAGGGGGGTGCTCCTCGACTTGAGTAATACGATAGTGATCTTCAATTTGCCTATTACCGCCTAAATCTCTAAAAATCTCTAACCCTAGTTCGGCCGAGCAAACTTGAGCATGACCAATTAATGCCACATCCATCCAAACTCATATGGATTTCAAGATCTCACCAAAACTAACTCAACAAAACTAATTTTGCAATTTATCGTTAAGTAAATTAATTAATTTTTGTTTTTGGAGAGAGTTGGCAATATTCTTTGTTTTATGGGAAATAGAAATAGAAAGATGGGGAAGAAAAGTAAAAGAGGAGAAGTAGAAAATGAAGAAAAGTATTTGCAGTTTATTTTACAATTTTTAGCATCTCACTAAACCGCATTTCATTTGTTTATGAATCGCCAATGATAGAAATAAAAATAAGATCACGCACAACAATGCGATACGATCCCAAAACAACAATAAAATACATTGATTTTTTTATTTTGAATTTTTTTAAAATATAATCGTTTATCGAAATATAAGTCAAATGAAAAGTTAAATATTTTTCTAATTAAAAATTATGGAATAATCCTATAAATTCATTTAAAAATACATCATTAAAAATCAAATCGTTTTATTAATAATTGATTTTCTTGTTGTTTATTTAAACTATTTATTATTTTGAATAAATTTACAAAATGAGTTCACCATTATTATTTATTTATTAAAAGGAGTTAAATAATATTATAAGTCCATTTACTTAATATTTAATTCACAATTCAAATATTTAAATAATCCATATATTTGAATATAAGTTATTTTTATTTTTTCGAGATGTTACTGTGACGACCTATAATTCTGTATCCTTTGAGCCGACAGTAAATCACACATGTCCGAACCAAATTGTAGGAAAGAATGTACTATGAAGGGTAATAAAGAAAAATAGACAGAACAAAATCTCACACGAATGGAATAACATATAATATCGAACGATATCTTTACCGTGGAAAACTTTTAAAATACATATATCCGAGTCTAACCTAAATTCAGCCTGGACAGTTATAAACATCTGTCCTTACAATTGCTGGCAAACATCAAACAAATATGGAATTAGCAGCGGATAATAGAATAAGTCCATACGTAGGTGAATATCTCCATCTCCCCTCTGGAAACTTCAGTCGTCTTCAACTAAACCTGAAACTACTCAGATCTGACCCGAGTATTAAAAATACCCGGATCAGGCTTGATAAACTTACATGAGAAAAAACAATAATAAATAATAGTGTCATATATTAGCCTTGGAAATTAAATCATTTGAAAATAAAGAGTATCTCATAAGACTACGCCCATACATAAACACAGACGGGTTTTAACTAAAACACTTTTATATCAAAGCATTTGATATTATTTCTAATGACATTCTTTGAAAAACATTTGCAAAAAAACTATTAATCTTAGCTTAAATTGTAACATTGATTAAATTCCAGCATATTAGGTTTACAATCAAGTCCAAAGGCACTTATCGAATAATGGATTTCCATGCAAATTACCAGGTGAAGGGGCTACCTTTCGATGGGCATACCTCTTGATGGATGTTCCGAGAAACCATCACAAAGCTCCTCTACCGACACAAGACCGGCCTATCTCTATAAATAGATAATACTGAATATGTCAACCCCCTCCCCCCATCTTTACCGATCTTTTACCGAGAGCTCATTTTCTATACACCACATTAATTTTCATCCCGAACGTCAAATCGGGAAGAAATATATCTAAAAGGGGATGATCATACCCTAATTGGGAATGACCCACTTAGCCTTGCCGCATCTACCCTATTTCGGTCATTTCTGATTGATAAGGCTTGAGGCAACGATTACATTTTTACATATCACATCATCTTTGAATGTCACATTGTCATTTCCGTTGACTACTTATTGCCTTCCACAAAAATACAACCCTTTAGTTCGAACATCAAAGGAGGGTGTTAAGCTAAGAGAAATTGCCTTCTCCGCAACCACAGATGTATGTTTGTAAAAACCAATATACGTAATCTCAGAAAATGCACTGTCGGACAACCATCCGTAAAAGTTCGTTCTGGGACTGAACGAAACCGAAGGTTCTTTCCTCGGCTATTACTAGACAAGAAGCCCTTGTGTTTCTGAGGTTTTTCATAACAAAGAGACCACTGCTACAATAAGTAAATCAGAAGTTTATCCCTAATTAATCAACAAATAGTCCTTCGTTATTATTCGTCTCAATATCTCCGTCTTCAAACAGCTTCATTCTTCGAACACGTAAATTGGTTCGAAGTGGTTCTCGGATAGGAATCACCCAAATCCGACCCCAGTTCCTTCGAAATCTAATCATCGATAAAAAGTGAATATGAGTATACAGGATTTATTAAGTCTCTTTCACTTAAATTCTTTTTTATTAAATCCCTTTTTAATCTCAGAATAATTCTAAGTTCATTCACTTATTAATACGGGTAAGCATTTCCAATTTTCTTACATATCATCGATCCATAATTTCTTAACATTTAGGCAGGTCAAGAACAATGTTATTTAAGACATCGTTTACTGTAAACCCTAAAAAAAATCTTAGCAAACATTATGAGTAAATAGGATCATAGAAATCATTCTAATTTTACTCAACATTAATTTTCGTACTCAACAAGTGGTATGGGCGGAATAACAGTGAAATCACCATTTAGATTCCACGAATAGAACGAGTTCCCTCTTTGGAATTTAATACGAAGTATAAGAAGGTTATTTCTATTCAATCCAAGTTGTAGTTTATTTATTTTGGAGATTAATCTTTTTATACTTAAATTGCTTAACTTTTGGAAAAGGGCAATTCTCTTTTTTTTGGGAAAAAATTAATATAATCTTTTAGAGAATTTGGGATTTCCTTTCGATCTGTTCCAACCCTCGCCTAAGAAGAGAAAACATAGGCCAGGTATGTTCAGGGCACTGGTGACTCCATTTCCAACCATAGTTAAACACCTTGTTTTATCTTCTCAGATCTCATAGGCGGGACAAATGTACTAGTCGTTTCCGCATACTCGGTTATTAGCTTTTATTTTGGAATTGATTATAAAGATTCCAAATTATCTTTTAAACGATTTATTTTCCTTTTAAAAACATTCATAATTGATTCTAGGAAAAATCGTTAAGTTTAAACCTTCTTTTTAAAAAGTCGTAGAAACAACAATAGAAAAGTGTTGCGGAAAGTGCTTACTAAGCTTATTTGATTTAAACAAGTTTTTAATATTTGAAAATTAATATTTTCCACTTTAAATCTATTTTAAACTATTTAAATAGATTTATCAAATTTATTTCATATATTTCTATAATTAAAAATGTCAGTTTAAAAAGATTTCTCATTATGCTCACTTAATTGCACAATTACGATTTTTCTAGAAAATTGATTTGGACACAATTCAAAATCTACTTAATGAAATCTCAATTTTCTTTATTTGTTTAGAAGATATGGATATAATAGTCCCGAATTTTCTTATCTTAAAGAATTCTAAGCTATATTTCACTCCGTATACTAGTTTGATCTTTTCGGCGCGAAATTGCGAACTACTGTTGTGCGATACGCCTAGTTTTAACTTATTTTCAGGACTTGAAATAATTTAATCAAATTGAACTTTATTAAGTATAAAAGTATTACAAATCATTTTAAATCATTATTTTCACCTTTTAAAGTATTTAAAATGTATTTTCACTATTTCCATATTATAGTATTATTCTATTATTTTTATATTAAATTTTTAAATCCAATTTCAATTCAATTTCAATTCTAACTTCAAATTAAAGTCAATTATAACTTCAATTTCAAATTTGATTTCAAATTCGTCTTTAATTTCAACTCAAATTTCAGTTTCAATTTTAACTTCGATTTCAAATTTAATTTTACTTTTAAATTCAAATTCTATTTTACTTTAATTTCAATTTCACTTTATTGAAAAGAGACTTGTAAAATTTTCAAATATGTCATATCACTAAAAATTGATCTTTCTAACAAAGGTGATTACTTAGTGAAATAAACATAATCAGTATTTATGATTACCACTGCTACATCCAAATCAACCAATAACATCACAAAATTACTACCATAAAACTTGCTCTATTCAAATATAACACTGACATAACCAAACATCCATAACAATATTTTAAAGGGGTGTATACTTGTATATGTCATTATATGATTATTACAGCAATATCAAAATTCGATCTTTTAAAAACGATGAGAATTTCTCACTTTCGTTTCCACTCCGTCAATCTTTTCGCAAATTGCATGCTTACGGCTAATGAACTAACGCGCGCACCTCTCTTTTATTTCTTCCCTTTCTTTAATTTAATTTTCTTTTTTCTTATTTGGGTCATGGGTACTTTGGAGGGGATATGGGCTTGGGCCGTGGGTAGGTGGAGGGTACGGCAGAATTGAAAGGGAGAGGAGATGGTGGTTTTGCGGAGTTTTGAGGCGTTTTTTTTTTTAAATAGAGATGGAAGCCACGGATACGGAGATGAAGAAGAAGAAGAAAGTGAAGAAGGAGGTAAGGAATGAAGTGTGAAAGAATGAAAGTATGCATGCTTATTTATGCTTGAGTTTGGAAGGTAATAACTCAAATATCCTTTACAACATTTGGACTCTTATTTTTACTTTTTTTACCCATGATTTACACTTTGCTTAATAGACAGAAGACGGCATTGAATGTAAAATGATGTTAGAATTTGATTTATTTACTTATGAAATGATTTTGCCTCTTTTTCTTACTTTCCAAATTACATAAAAATCCTTTTGCTTCTTTTCCATGCATGGATAAGACTTATGCATTAATGAGATGAGATATGTTAGTCCTTTATTTAATGATTATGGTTTAGTAAATTAATTTTAATTATAAATTGTCAAATCATGTTACCTTTTCGATTATATGTTAATTTTGACTTTTCAAAGTGAATTTGTTTTTATATGTTATAAATGTAAGTATTATATAGTTTGTAAAGACGTAATATACATGTTATAAGGTGCATATGTTCATACAACGTTGCGATAACTTTTTTGTTTGAAAACATTATTTTTGTCGACAAATTTTACAACTAAAATTGTTAAACTATATATTAAAGTAAACCAGCTTAAAAAATGAACTTCTTATTTCCTTAAATAAATTTAAACAGGTCTATTCATATTATAAAACTATATTTAAATAATATCAAAATCTCCATATTAACAGTGTATGTAAAACTGACAAATTGCAACAAAATTTGGACATTTTGTAAAATGATTATAAACATATTTTTATGTGAAAATTAGGCCCACGTCCCTAAAATCAAATTTAATAGCCCAAAACTCCTTCTATTTAAACTAGTAAATCCGGTCCCTATTTTTTTAATAATATTTTGTTTCCCTAATTACCCTCGTTTATTTCATGTCGACTATTCTCGTGTGATTTTATTGGCGATCAAGATTTGAAATCTTCGTAGGGAAATCATATTTAATTGATCTACTCTTCGGTTTATATTTAGGATTCATTATGGCTTCATCATCTTGCAGGTAAATGCTTGATTTAATTTTCAATCGACTTTGTATTCTTGTTTTTTGCAACTTTTTATAATTTAGCAATGTTTGTTGTATAATTATGCATAGCAAGTATAAGTTATATTAAGTAATTCGAATAATGTCATGTTTTTTGTTGAAAGAAGATTTATTTTTAATCTTGTATATAAATGCGGAATTGTATGTAGTTAAGTAAAATAACTGCATACACTGCTGCAATTATTGCAAGCAATAGCGCTCATGGTTTTATTTATCAAAAATTTTAGTTATCTAAATAAATATGTATCTTTCAGCAGTTATCGGGAATTATTGTAGAATTTTATGTGTGTTGATAATAAGAAGTCTGATCTTATTCGTTGTAGTAGGATTGTATATATTGTATTTTGATTTGTTAATAATGGCAGGTTTTCCTGCAAAACTGTAAATGAATTAAAGTTTTTTAGTGGAATAAGTGGTTCAATTTTTGTATTATTATCAAAGTAATTGCAAACTTCTCCGTAGTTATATGCACTTTTATCAGCAAATATTTTTAGTTGAGAATTTTATAAGTAAATACTTGTATATTTTTATGGAGAGATTTTGAGTGATTTTAGATAACTCTGCATTTATTCTTAAAAATCGTAGAAAGTTTTGACAATATTGATGTTTTTTTGTTAAAAGTCTTAAATATTATCAAAGTTTTTCAATGGAAATGTAGTAATATGTGTGGGAGTTTCAAGAGTTTTTTGAATTGAAATAATCGCATACATGTGTTGAAGAATGTAAATTGTTTTAAGTGAATAATTGCTAATAAGTAAGCAATTATTCAAAATAATTCCATTTTTTCTGTAATTATTCAAAATAATTGCAGCATTTAAGTACATTTCTTAACTACATATTTTGTTTGTAGTTAAAGATTTCATGTGTTATTTGTAATTTTTAACTACATATCATATATGCAGCTGTAAAATAAACTTTAATCGTTCAATTTTGACTACATTTCAAATACGCAGTTAAAAATTTATGGGTTTTCTAACTTCATATCATATATGCAGTTATAAAGTACACATTAATGGATTAATTTTAACTGCATTTCAATTATGCAGTGAAAAATTTATGGGTTTTTTAACTGCATATTTGATGAGTGTTCATTGAAGTGGTTAAATGTATCATATATGCTCTTTTATCAGCAAATATTTTCAGTTGAAAATGTAAGAATTTTTAAGTAAATATTTGCTTATTTTTATGGAGAGATTTTGAATGTTTGCAGATGACGCTGCAATTACTCTTAAAAATCGCAGAAAATTTTGAAAATATTAATGATTTTAGTTAAAAGTATTTAAATGTTATCAATGTTTTTCAGTGACAAATGCAAAAATGTATGTTGGAGTTTCAAGAGCTCTTTGAATTGAAATAATTGCGTACATGTGTTGAAGAATGTAAATTGTTTTAAGTGAATAATTGCTAATAAGTAAGCGGTTATTCAAAATAATTGCATTTTTCTATAATTATTCAAAATAGCTGCAGCATTTAAGTACATTTTTTAACTACATATGCTCTTTGCAATTAAAGTTTCATCTGTTAATTGCCGTGTTTAACTGCATATCATATATGCAGTCGTAAAATACACTTTAATGGTTCAATTTTAACTGCATTTCAATTATGCAGTTAAAAATTTATGGGTTTTATAATTGCATATTTGATGAGTGTTCATTGTAATGGTTAAATGTATCACATGTGCTCTTTTATCAAAAAATATTTTCAGTTGGAAATGTTAGAATTTTTAAAGTAAAATTTGGCTTATTTTTATGGAGAGATTTTAAATGTTTGCAGATAACGCTGCAATTATCCTTAAAAATTGCAGAAATATTTGACAATATGGATATTTTTTGTTAAAAGTCCTTAAATATTATAAATGTTTTTCGGTGAGAAATGTAATAATGTATGTTGGAGTTTCAAGAGTTTTTTAATTGAAACAATTGCATACATGTGTTGAAGAATGTAAATTGTAATTGCTAATAAGTAAGCAATTATTCAAAATAATTCCATTTTTCTGTAATTATTCAAAATAATTGCAGCATTTAATACATTTCTTAACTACATATGTTGTTTGCTGTTAAAGATTTCATGTGTTATTTGCAGTTTTTAACTTTATATCATATATGCAGTTATAAAATACACTTTAATGGTTCAATTTTAACTGCATTTCAATTACGCATTTAGAACTTTATGGGTTTTTTAACTGCATATTTGACGAATGTTCATTAAAGTGGTTAAATGTATCATATATGCTCTTTTATCAGAAAATATTTTCAGTTGAAAATGTAAAAAAATTTAAGTAAATATTTGTTTATTTTTAAGGAGAGATTTTGAATGTTTGTAGATAACACTGCAATTATTCTTAAAAATTAGAATAATTTCATAAATTTGTGAAATTACTAGAAGTAAATCTATACATATTTGCAATTATTATTAATAATTGTATTCTTAACTGTATTTCACTTATGAATTTATTGCATCATTTGAGTGTATTTGTTAACTGCATATGTGGAATGCGGTAAAAATTACAGCAGTTAAATACAATTTTTAACTGTAGATAACAGATTGTAACGACCCGTAAATTTTCGATAATTAAAATAGCTAATTTGATAAGATTTCGTGATTTAAGGTTAGAAAAAAATTGTAATTTATGTATGGTAATAATAACTAGAATAAAATGCAACAAATTTTATCTAAGTTAATTATTTATGAATTGAATGGAATCCCAAATCAATTGCAATAATATGTAGTCAAAGGTAATTGAACGAATTTGCATTGTATAGGTAATTGTGACATTTGTTTGTAAATAATAAACTTATAAGTAATTAAAAGTTGACGGTGATAATTATTTAAGATACCTATTCATTTAGTTAGTCGAATTGAATTTGTGAACTAATTGCAATTGAAATGAAATTTTATATATTAGTTGAGTGCATTATCTCTAACTGTAGTTAAATAATAATGGGGAATTCATTTGATGTAATATAGTAAATCGACTGATAATGAAATTTTATTTAAAAATCCAATATTGAAATCCGTCAAATATTGAACAATTAAATTGTTTAAATTTAATATTTGGAATTTACTAAATAATTGAATAGCGGGAATTAAATAACTGTTTTAGTGAAAATGGTTGTTCTCTAATTTGAATTTGTTAAATTTTATAAGTTCGTTTCGAATATTTCAAAAGATAGTGATTTAAGAATAAATCAAATTGTTTAAATTTAATATTACAAATGTTTGAATAATTAAATTCCGAATTTGATATGATCAATTTGATATTGAAATTTAATATGTGAAAATAGAGTGAATAATTGAAATTTGATTTAATATGATTCAGATTGGTTTCCAAAGCGAATATAAGTTATATTGGGATCATAATAGAGTTAATAAGATTTTAAAATTGGAATTTATGGCATAATTAATAAGAAACAAAAAAAATCAAAAAAAAAAATTGCGTCCAAAATAACGGCTATATCGGCCATCACCATTCCATCTTCTTCTTCATCCTGCCTTCCTCTTCTACCCCATCCAGACATTATCCCTCCTGCTCACATCCCTCCGCCTCCTCTCCCTTCTGTTCCTCCGGACCCTTCTCTTCCGGCTACTCCCTCCCCTATCTTGCCTCCTCCTTGTCCTCCGCCGCAACCATCTTCTTCAGCCTTGCAGCCTTCATGGTCATCACTGTTTGCATCTAAACCGAGGAACGCTGGATCCTATATTCCAACCGAGTTCAATCTTGATTATCAAGGATCACCGCTTCCTCCCCCTGACATTCTGGTGTCAGAAGGTAAGAGCTATTGGGAAGGCTATTTAGTGGGATTTTTTCTTGGTGCTCCAGTAAATTACATGGCAGTGGTTACTCATATTAAAAAATCTTGGAATCTGAAAGGATCCTATGACATCAAATATGATGGAGCCAATTATTTTTTCAAGTTTAGCTGTGATGAGGATAAGCAACTTGTTCTTCGTTCAGACCCTACGTTTATACGTGGTCAAATGTTTGTTTTCTCTACTTGGAAGCCAGCGTTTGGCTCGGTTCAATCTCTAGGGAGATCAGTTCCCATATGGATACATCTTTACAATATTCCCCATATAGCGTGGACTTTAATTGGCATTAATTGGATTGCCTGTCATCTGGGAAAATTGGTTTGCTTCAATGAAGCTACGGAAAAGCGTGAGAGATTGGAATACGCTAAATGCTTAGTTGAAATAACTCCTGACAAAGAATTACCTGAATTTTTGCTGATAGGAGATGGTGAAGAGACATGTCAAAAAGTTTACATTGAGTATTCATAGAGGCCTCTGATTTGCACGTCTTGTAAAGTTTTTGGTCATTCCATGAAAAACTGTGATTTGGGAAAAAATAGTGATGAAGAGAAAGTAAGCATTGAAAAAGAAATTTTGGCAAATCAAACTGCTCCTACAGCTAAAAGTAAGACTACTGCCCCCAGGAAATATTTAGGGGATTATATGAAGAATAAGCAACAAAAATGGAAACCCAAAGCTACTCAAGTGAAACAAAAAGTGGTGGAACCAAATATAGGTAAAATGACTACAGAGATGGATATAAATAAGGATAAAAATACTGAAACATTGCAGGCTACCAAAGATAGACAGTTACAGGGTGTAACACATGATCCAATTGAAACAAGTAATGCCTTTGCCATTCTATCTGATGTTGAAGAAGGTGAATGTATAGAAGAGAATATGGGAACAATTGGAAACATGCAAGTAGAAACAAGCAATAATGTACAACAGCAGTGTAAAGGCAAATCAGTTAATTTCATTAGTACACAGAAGCAACATGTTCAATCTGTAACATGTTATTACAACCAGCAGTAGGATACAAACCATGGTACACACAATGAAATGGAGGCAACAGTTCGTTTTTGCTCTTCTAATCCTGAGTACACTAATAATACTGCAGTTGATACTTCAGCTATGAATAATAGTCCTACAATCAGTCCTTATGCTAATTTAAAGCCACCTCAGGAAATCCCACTGTTTACTCCAACAAAAGATAACAATGCTATATGTGATTTGGGATCATCATCAGAATCTGATTTTTGTTCTGAAGATGATTTGAATGGAGGCTATGAATATAATCACGAGCACATTTTGGCCAAGCTCAATCCAAAGATCTCCAAAAAGGGTAAAAAGAAAGCCTCTGCAAAAAAACAGGGACAACAAAGAGTTACAAGGCAATCTGCCAAAAAAACAAAAATAAATTAGTGATGATAGATAATATAGGATATTGGAATATACGTGGTGGGCATGATGAAGCCAAAATACATGAAATCAAACAACTCATCAAAGGCAACAAACTGGGAATAATATGCATCAGTGAAACTAAATATTCTGAAGAAGAAACTATTATATTTGCTAAACGCATTGCTCCTGGGTGGGAATTTATCCACAATCATATTGCTGCCCCTTGGCCGTCTTTTGATTTTGTGGAACTCCAGAACTTACACTATCAATGCTACTGAAATACATAGACAATTCATCCACTGCAATATTGTACACTTACCTACTAATTTCAAATTTAACACTACCTTTGTGTATGCAGATAACATGAAAGCTAATAGGCAGTTTGTAACGTCCCGCTTTTTCGCACACTTTAAATCGACACACGTGTCAATTCAAACCATACGGAAGGGCGGATTGTTATGGGGTAAATAAAAAAAAAACAGAGAAGAAAAAAAACTAAACAGAATCTCACAGCGGAAGGATAAATATAATAATCAAATATACAGTTTATAAATCTGTTTACAAAACCATTTATATAATACATATCATAGTTACACATACCAATAACAATGCAGCGGAACAGTGTGTAGTGCACTAGTATAAATAATAATAATATAAATCTTCGTCTTCGTCCTCCAGAGCTAAATCTTGAAATCCTGAAACGCTCGGACTGACCCGAGCGAATTTGAAAAGACAAAAACACTCGAGTCAGAACTAAAAGATCTTATGTGAGTTAAATTAACAGAAATAAACATGAGTGCAGTAACTCAAGAGATGCTTGGGATTTACATCTCCTAAGGATCCGTTAAACTATTTACTATGTAGTATATTGCGCTATTATAATAGTGTCTATTTGTAAAATAAACTTACTTTTTAATAGCGTTAAGGGGTTACCCATATAGCCCTTAACACAGAATATATTCCCATAGTCTATACAGTACCGTAATCTCCCCCGTACTGGGCGTCGTCAGAGGGCACTCCATAGGTATGGTACAAAACCAAAATCGTATAAGGCGCGCTAGGGTAGGTGACACGGCACAACTAGGCAATGCCAGGGTAGATATACCAATTGCTATCTGGGCTGGTGGTAACGCGTAGCCGCAGCTACCGCCCACCACGAACTAACACCCCCAAAACAAAGAAATCAATAGTGGCCACCGAATCAATCCAAAGTCAGAGTATAGTATCGAAGGAGTGCGTTCGATCAGAGGAATGACCTCATTGGCCCGAGAATCGCTCCTGTTTTAGCCACCTTATGCCAACTCACGGGAGTTGGGTCCACGTATTTACCTTACAGGAAACGTCGCCACCAACCTACTTCATTCTGGAATCTCCACCGCGTACACGGTTAGTCAAAGTGGTTTTCGGTATCGACAGAGAGTATGTCCATATCCGATCCCGGTCTCTTTGCCAACCAATCGTTATTATAACACCGCGGTCATTTAAAATAATTATACTTTAAAACCAGCATAAAATATCCATTTCAAAATCATATAAATATGATATCATTTCCTTTTAAAACCCGAATTAATACGATATCATTTTTTTCCAATATATATTCCTTCCAAAATCATAGGGTTTCCAAAGTAAAATATTTAGAAATCAACTCTTGAACATAATATTTCCAATTTATACTACCTTGAAAAACATAGCTTTGAAACAAATTTCCACCTCTTAAATGCTTAAATATTAAACTACTTTTATAAACAAAATAGCTTCTTTAGATTTCACAAATCAATTTCAAATATCGATTTACACTTCCAAATACCATTTCACTTCTTATGTTTCAAGGCTTTAAATATTTCACCATTTCAAAAAGACAACTCATTTGACAAATCCATATGTATCAAATTCAATTACTTCTTATTTAGACTTGAAATGTTTGCTTAATGAATTCAATATAATTTAAGAAAACCTTTAACTTCATATAACTGGATCATCTTTCAATTTATTATATATTCATTTAATCAACCTGATATTCATTAAAATCACTTTACACAAAAATCAAGTTATAAAAATCATATCCTTTAAAATTTCTAATTTTTATTAAATTTCAATTTAACATAATATTCATCTTCCAAATCTATTCTCATTTAAGTCATAAAACTCCAGAAATTAAATTTTAAATAATTGTTTAATCTTATTTGATCTTAAAAACAAACTTTATTTAAACTTCAAATCAAATTTATACAAAGCTTAAAAACCGGAAATCACTATATATATATATATATATATATAATAGCCTTTATCAATAACCAAATCAATATCTCATAGACCATATATATATATATATATATATATATATATATATATATATATATATATATATAACTTTACAAAACCATAGAAAAACATTTCCAAAAATAATTATATATATTTACCGCGGTGCCCGTATAAAATTTTCTATCCTATGGTCAAGTGATACGGATGTTTATCATTTCAATCCGCAATTTAAAATAAAAATTTTGCGGTTGTATATCATTTCAAACCACAATCCCGAATGAAATGAAAAATGCATGATAACTTGCAGTTTAATGATATAAAATAAAACATCCATTCATCATTCATCATCCATCATCCATCATCCATATCACAATCATCATCCAATAATAAATCAATATCAATATACATCTGATAATATATAACAGGTAATAACTGGCAGTTATATTCAAAAAATGAATTTAACAACTATTAAACTAACAGTATATATGCAAATAAATAACTATAACTGTCAATTTATACGCAGTAATAAAATTTATGAACAGTTAAATTAAATAAATACGATTTAACAGAGATAAGGAATAAAACATGTCAAATAGTCATAAATAAATTTCTACTCATATCTAAAATCAATTTAACAAACATAAGAAATTTTAGAAATTGTGAGTGGGTTAAAACACTCACCTTTTGAATTTAAATCGAATTTAAATCCGATTTAAACCCAAAAATTCGACGGTCTCCAAATCTGTTCAAACAGTGTCAAAAGATCTGGAATTTTATTACGATCCTAACAAAAAAAATCTCGCGTGAAACGGAGTTCGTAGGAGAAAGGTATACGCATTAATGGTGATTGAAATTTCAAAAAAAAAAAGAATAGAAATAAAAGAACACCTTCAAGCGCCACGTCATCCCCCTTTCTTTCCCTCTCTCCCTCATGCGTTTTGCTTCCAGATTTTTCTAAGAAGTTTGAATTTTAGCTTTTGATTTGGTTTGGAATTTTTATTTGGATCTAGGATTTGTTTGTCTGCCATTGAGGAGGAGAAGGAGCTGATGAAATTTTACGCGCAGACAAATGAGAATAAGCGGAGGCTAGGGTTTAGCGGGGTATTTATAGATGAAGTTGGAATAGACAGATGGATCCGAATTTAAATGAATTCACAATTTGTCAAATTTAAATTCCAATAATCCATTTATTTGATTTTTAGATCTTATTATGAATAAATGGTCAACTTACCATTCCTATCATTTCTGATTGCAATTAGCTTCAAATTTATTAACCAAACCTCCATATCAAATAAAGATTTATTGCAAAAAATTTAGTGTTTACCTTTAATTAAAGTAAATTCAATAAATTAAAAAAATCTTATTTCAAATGAAATTTTATACCATTCGTATTCAATTCTTTTTATTAAATCAATCATCATCTTATGTATATATTTAACATTAGTGTATATCAATTTACCCCAATTAAATAAAATTTTATTCCCAAATTGATTTACTGCCTAATATAACATTTGAATTTTATTCCCAATTCATAAATTACTACCTTAACTAAATTTTACGTTTCCCTTTTAATTTACATTTTCACCTTACGTTACTACATTAATTATCCTTAAAGTAACGTCTATTATTAATAACAATATTATAATTACTTACCATTTTATTTCATAAATTAATCCATTTATAAATATATGCACATCTACAAATTAAGATTCTAAATCCAATTTCTTATTCCATCTAGGTTCCATTCCTTCACTTTATGAATAACTAGCATTTCCTATTCATTTGTTACATCTACTTATATTCACTTTATGAATAATTTGATATTCCATTTATTACCAACTTTAATTATTGCAATTTATTATCTACATACAATTTGAATCTATTCATTTAATATAACAAATCAAATTTCCATTTACACCTTATTATCAACCCACAATTTATTGCAATTCATTATCTTAGATAGATTTTATACAATTAATATCAACTTTACATTAAATTTCTATCCAATGAATACTTATTCATCAATCAATTCAATATTTACTTTTCTTTCCCTCTATTTGATACTTAACCTAGTATACATTTAATGGGTAAACATAACATTGAATTATAATGCATTTCTCATGCATGCTTCATTTCATATAAATTCCTCTTTATTAACTAAGTCACATTAACAAAACAAAATATTATTATTTTTTTATTTCAATCGATTACCAGTCTAGACTTAATATATTAAATAAACGGTTAACCTAAAACGATTGTTACCCCTTTAGCATTCAAATTCACTTACGACTATTATTAACACAATGTTGCCATTTGATTTATATATATTTAAATAAATTATATGAATGGGTAAAACTTTAAAAATTATCTTACCTGCAAATTTACTCACAAACATCCTAAATTACCAACTTGCAATTTATTTTTAATTACTAAATTTGCATTGATTATATCAAGTTGAGATTTAATACGTATTATTTCCTCAAATAAATAAATCTTTGGATTTAAATTCCCAAAACCATAAATTATGTCCTACCATAAATCTATGCTTTTATTATTTTACGTTCACACTCCCGTTACTCTATAATAAATCACCAAGTAACGATATCCTAAACTAACATTAATTTATATATCAATCCTTATAACTCAATAAATTTGTCAAATATGAATAACCTTAACAATACTTACACATAGTATCTTACTTACAATAATGTAATATTAAACGTTGAATTTCATTTATTTGCAATACTTCAATTCAATTAATAAATACTGCTCCTATACTTAAATCTATATTAACAAATCGTTAGATTTGGATCGATAGAAATCGGTTTACCAAAGCTTATGTACACATTACGTAAATAAACAACTATATAAATTTGCCACCTATTAGCTCTAAATTTTATTCTTAAGTTTGTTACCTATCAATTTAGATTATACTTCCATCTATAATGCAAATCTAAATCTCCTCTAACTGCATAAATTAGGGCAATTTTTTGCAATTGATTTCCCGTTAAACTTCATAAATTAACAAATTGAAACCTAAATAAAAACGTTTATTTATTTAAAAATCTTGTTGTTTAATTGAATTGACCATTCGCGGATATAATTTACATTGTTCTCCAATTATTACTTAAATACATCACACAACGTTAAATCTATATTCAATACAATTTGTTACCAAAATTAATTTAACGAAAACAGTTACGCCCTTAAAATTTCTCTTCATTCATTAATTGCTAATTGTTATTCAATTAAACCCATTCATTTGATTTCCCTATTATGCATCAATTATAAACCCATCATCTTAAAGGTGATGTCTACATTTTATACTATAAATTTACCCCTTTATATTCCAATATCAATTAATGCTCACATCAAATTTAGATCTTAACTCCAATTAATTATTCCATTTAATCCATTAATTACTAACTTTAATTATTGAAATTTGATTGTCTAACATACAATTTGAACCTATTTCCAAATTTTCATAATTAATTAACCCTTAGAATAGTTAACAAATAAAAGGGATTGTATTAAATAAATTATTTATTGTCCTGCATTTCTTTATTTCACCCATCTACATTCAATACCCATAATCAATATTTTATTTCATTGTTAAATCCAATACTTGCATTACTTTACTTATTCTAACTTATATCAAATGCAACAATTTCCACTATTTCTATTAATTACAATATATAGTTAAATTTGTAAATTCTAATTTCCCTTGGTACATCAAATTTGACATACTCTTTCATATAAATAACTAAGATTTTTATTCCTTTCTAAATTTAAATTAAAAATCCTATTAATTATATTCATTTTAAACATCGAATTTACATGGGTCGTTACACTCTCCCCCACTCAAAACTTTTCGTCCCCGAAAAGGAAAAGAAGGAAAAGAAGAATTAAATACAATACATCTTATTCAAAATATTTAACTTATAAACAATTAAATTTACAAAATTAATTACTTTAAATAAGATATCCTAATTTATAACTATTTAATCCTTTATATTTAGATTATTAAAGTTTGGAAAAGCATTTTCAAATTATTTCTAAGATACTGCAATTTCTTATATAATCCAAAGCGTTACAATTTATATAAAGTGAAATATTTAAGTGGTTTCAATCCTAACAACAAATCAATACAACAACCATCAGTTCAACAAACAGCATACACACACATACAAAACAACCATTAAATCAAACAAACAAATAGTTGTTCGGGTTCAAAACTTTTAAATTGTTCGGAATGAAGAATAACTACTAGCGCATCATTTACTCAACAGTCTTAGATAAAACCAAATAGATTATTCATTCACCCCAAATCAAATTTTAAAGTACCCTTGCCCAAACAACCATCAACAACAAATTCAAATAACAATCAACTTAACTTATTAATAATTTCATCTCATACCTTTGTTATTTGATTTTCTCTTTTTATTTAAACCACATAATTTTTCCTTTTATAATTTATATTTATTTCTAACAAACTTTAAATTTTATTTTCTCATTCAGTGGTTGTTTCCTTTATTTCTACTTATAACTTACAATTATTCATTTTCATTTATTCGGGTCATGTAAGTTTCTTTTATTTGTATTATATTTAATGCACTTCTCAATTTCAATCATTTATTTAATGCTTACGTTTCTATTATGATTAATTATAGTAACCCTTTTTTAATTACACTTAAATTCTTAACCTTATAATATCCATTCTCATAAGTAAAGGATTTTATTAATTCATTCACTAACGTTTTGCAGTCATTTATTTTTCTTTTTACTTAAAATTTCTCAATTCCATTAAATAAGGTCATGCCAGTTTCCCCCCTTTTCACTATAATTATTCATTTATTTATTATCGCATGATCTCATTTAGTTACCCTTTAATTACTTAAGTTTAAATCATCTATTTGTCATACTTACCTTTAATTATATTTACTTGGTAAATTTTCAATTAATACTTAAGTTTAAACATTAAATTCTCATTTATAATAGCAAATTCATTGAGTACTTCATTCCCTACTTTTACTTGTACAATTTCATTACATTCCCTATTAAACATTTCAACTTTTAATATTTGGTAAGTTATATATGTTTTTAAAGAATATACTTGAAAGTTATACAAGTTTCTTATTTCCTATGGTAAATTTAACATTTAATAATAATATTCTTTATTTCATAAGTTATAATTTCAACTTTCATTTAAGACCATTTTTAACCTATCATTAAATCTCTTATTTCCTTTAGAGGTTTTAATTTATTAATTACCTATGTTTCGATTCACTACAATAATTGAAACAATTAATTAATGGAAATTTAAGAATTTAATACCGGGTTAAATTTTCACTTTATTTTAAAATAATAGATAAATATATTCTTACAACTCATATATCTCTAATTATTTTAAAACAATTTAAAATTTAGATATTTTAAAAATGAATCTGTAGTATAATTTACTACAGTGGCATTTCCCCTTCGAAACTCGAAAATGAAAGTCGATGATGCGGCCGCCATCACCGAAATTATTTTCCAACGACAAAGAGGAAAGTACAAAACTTTTTCTTCAAAATCTTCTTTAAAACAATTCTTCCGAATTATATCGAAATATTTATATCAGAAAATACTTATCACAATATTATTATATTCCAAATCATTTGAAAGAAGTTTTCAAAAACCCCGGAACTTAAGTTCTAAATTCCCAAATTACATTTATTTATTTTTAATCTTATTTACCTATTATTTATAAATTTTATTCCTAACAACCAATATATTGCAACCAAATATAGATATCATTTGAAAATTTTATTTTATATATAGAAAATATAACAGGCAAAATTATTTCATTCACTTATATTAAAAATAAGTACTATGTCGGTCTGTCCTATTAAGTGTTTAGAAATTCCTATTGATGTCACAACGTCCCATGCACCAACCAGAATTTATAAATACCAAATGGAACAAATTAACACAATATTAAAACCTTTTATAACACTAACAAATACGCTCTCTCATATATATACACTCAGCGACTCCCATAGGGTATTACTACCCTATTAGTAAAGAGTCAAACCCCACAAAGCTAAGATTTTTCGCTAAACCAAAGCTCTGATACCAACTGTAACGTCCCGCTTTTTCGCACACTTTAAATCGACACACGTGCCAATTCAAACCATACGGAAGGGCGGATTGTTATGGGGTAAATAAGAAAAAAACAGAGAAGAAAAAAAACTAAACAGAATCTCAAAGCGGAAGGATAAAATATAATAATCAAATATACAGTTTATAAATCTGCTTACAAAACCATTTATTTAATACATATCAGAGTTACACATACCAATAACAATGCAGCGGAACAGTGTGTAGTGCACTAGTATAAATAATAATAATATAAATCTTCGTCTTCGTCCTCCAGAGCTAAATCTTGAAATCCTGAAACGCTCAGACTGACCCGAGCGAATTTGAAAAGACAAAAACACTCGAGTCAGAACTAAAAGATCTTATGTGAGTTAAATTAACAGAAATAAATATGAGTGCAGTAACTCAAGAGATGCTTGGGATTTACATCTCCTAAGGATCCGTTAAACTATTTACTATGTAGTATATTGCGCTATTATAATAGTGTCTATTTGTAAAATAAACTTACTTTTTAATAGCGTTAAGGGGTTACCCATATAGCCCTTAACACAGAATATATTCCCATAGTCTATACAGTACCGTAATCTCCCCCGTACTGGGCGTCGTCAGAGGGCACTCCATAGGTATGGTACAAAACCAAAATCGTATAAGGCGCGCTAGGGTAGGTGACACGGCACAACTAGGCAATGCCAGGGTAGATATACCAATTGCTATCCGGGCTGGTGGTAACGCGTAGCCGCAGCTACCGCCCACCTCGAACTAACACCCCCAAAACAAAGAAATCAATAGTGGCCACCGAATCAATCCAAAGTCAGAGTATAGTATCGAAGGAGTGCGTTCGATCAGAGGAATGACCTCATTGGCCCGAGAATCGCTCCTGTTTTAGCCACCTTATGCCAACTCACGGGAGTTGGGTCCACGTATTTACCTTACAGGAAACGTCGCCACCAACCTACTTCATTCTGGAATCTCCACCGCGTACACGGTTAGTCAAAGTGGTTTTCGGTATCGACAGAGAGTATGTCCATATCCGATCCCGGTCTCTTTGCCAACCAATCATTATTATAACACCGCGGTCATTTAAAATAATTATACTTTAAAACCAGAATAAAATATCCATTTCAAAATCATATAAATATGATATCATTTCCTTTTAAAACCCGAATTAATACGATATCATTTTTTTCCAATATATATTCCTTCCAAAATCATAGGGTTTCCAAAGTAAAATATTTAGAAATCAACTATTGAACATAATATTTACAAATTATACTACCTTGAAAAACATAGCTTTGAAACAAATTTCCACCTCTTAAATGGTTAAATATTAAACTACTTTTATAAAACAAAATAGCTTCTTTAGATTCACAAATCAATTTCAAATATCGATTTACACTTCCAAATACCATTTCACTTCTTATGTTTCAAGGCTTTAAATATTTCACCATTTCAAAAAGACAACTCATTTGACAAATCCATATGTATCAAATTCAATTACTTCTTATTTAGACTTGAAATGTTTGCTTAATGAATTCAATATAATTTAAGAAAACCTTTAACTTCATATAACTGGATCATCTTTCAATTTATTATATATTCATTTAATCAACCTGATATTCATTAAAATCACTTTACACAAAAATCAAGTTATAAAAATCATATCCTTTAAAATTTCTAATTTTTATTAAATTTCAATTTAACATAATATTCATCTTCCAAATCTATTCTCATTTAAGTCATAAAACTCCAGAAATTAAATTTTAAATAATTGTTTAATCTTATTTGATCTTAAAAACAAACTTTATTTAAACTTCAAATCAAATTTATACAAAGCTTAAAAACCGGAAATCACTCTATATATATATATATATATATATATAGCCTTTATCAATAACCAAATCAATATCTCATAGACCATATATATATATATATATATATATATATAACTTTACAAAACCATAGAAAAACATTTCCAAAAATAATTATATATATTTACCGCGGTGCCTGTATAAAATTTGCTATCCTATGGTCAAGTGATACGGATGTTTATCATTTCAATCCGCAATTTAAAATAAAAATTTTGCGGTTGTATATCATTTCAAACCACAATCCCGAATGAAATGAAAAATGCATGATAACTTGCAGTTTAATGATATAAAATAAAACATCCATTCATCATTCATCATCCATCATCCATATCACAATCATCATCCAATAATAAATCAATATCAATATACATCTGATAATATATAATAGGTAATAACTGGCAGTTATATTCAAAAAAATGAATTTAACAACTATTAAACTAACAGTTTATATGCAAATAAATAACTATAACTGTCAATTTATACGCAGTAATAAAATTTATGAACAGTTAAATTAAATAAATACGATTTAACAGAGATAAGGAATAAAACATGTCAAATAGTCACAAATAAATTTCTACTCATATCTAAAATCAATTTAACAACCATAAGAAATTTTAGAAATTGTGAGTGGGTTAAAACACTCACCTTTTGAATTTAAATCGAATTTAAATCCGATTTAAACCCAAAAATTCGACGGTCTCCAAATCTGTTCAAACCAGTGTCAAAAGATCTGGAATTTTATTACGATCCTAACAAAAAAATCTCGCGTGAAACGGAGTTCGTAGGAGAAAGTTATACGCATTAATGGTGATTGAAATTTCAAAAAGAAAAAAGAAAAAAGAATAGAAATAAAAGAACACCTTCAAGCGTCACGTCATCCCCCTTTCTTTCCCTCTCTCCCTCATGCGTTTTGCTTCCAGATTTTTCTAAGAAGTTTGAATTTTAGCTTTTGATTTGGTTTGGAATTTTTATTTGGATCTACGATTTGTTTGTCTGCCATTGAGGAGGAGAAGGAGCTGATGAAATTTTACGCGCAGACAAATGAGAATAGGCGGAGGCTAGGGTTTAGCGGGGTATTTATAGATGAAGTTGGAATAGACAGATGGATCCGAATTTAAATGAATTCACAATTTGTCAAATTTAAATTCCAATAATCCATTTATTTGATATTTAGATCTTATTATGAATAAATGGTCAACTTACCATTCCTATCATTTCTGATTGCAATTAGCTTCAAATTTATTAACCAAACCTCCATATCAAATAAAGATTTATTGCAAAAAATTTAGTGTTTACCTTTAATTAAAGTAAATTCAATAAATTAAAAAATCTTATTTCAAATGAAATTTTATACCATTCGTATTCAATTCTTTTTAATAAATCAATCATCATCTTATGTATATATTTAACATTAGTATATATCAATTTACCCCAATTAAATAAAATTTTATTCCCAAATTGATTTACTGCCTAATATAACATTTTAATTTTATTCCCAATTCATAAATTACTACCTTAACTAAATTTTACGTTTCCCTTTTAATTTACATTTTTACCTTACGTTACTACATTAATTATCCTTAAAGTAACGTCTATTATTAATAACAATATTATAATTACTTACCATTTTATTTCATAAATTAATCCATTTATAAATATATGCACATCTACAAATTAAGAGTCTAAATCCAATTTCTTATTCCATCTAGGTTCCATTCCTTCACTTTATGAATAACTAGCATTTCCTATTCATTTGTTACATCTACTTATATTCACTTTATGAATAGTTTGATATTCCATTTATTACCAACTTTAATTATTGCAATTTATTATCTACATACAATTTGAATCTATTCATTTAATATAACAAATCAAATTTCCATTCACACCTTATTATCAACCCACAATTTATTGCAATTCATTATCTTAGATAGATTTTATACAATTAATATCAACTTTACATTAAATTTCTATCCAATGAATACTTATTCATCAATCAATTCAATATTTACTTTTCTTTCTCTCTATTTGATACTTAACCTAGTATACATTTAATGGGTAAACATAACATTGAATTATAATGCATTTCTCATGCATGCTTCATTTCATATAAATTCCTCTTTATTAACTAAGTCACATTAACAAAGCAAATTTTTTTTTTTTTTTATTTCAATCGATTACCAGTCTAGACTTAATATATTAAATAAACGGTTAACCTAAAACGATTGTTACCCCTTTAGCATTCAAATTCACTTGCGACTATTATTAACACAATGTTGCCATTTGATTTATATATATTTAAATAAATTATATGAATGGGTAAAACTTTAAAAATTATCTTACCTGCAAATTTACTCACAAACATCCTAAATTACCAACTTGCAATTTATTTTTAATTACTAAATTTGCATTGATTATATCAAGTTGAGATTTAATACGTATTATTTCCTCAAATAAATAAATCTTTGGATTTAAATTCCCAAAACCATAAATTATGTCCTACCATAAATCTATGCTTTTATTATTTTACGTTCACACTCCCGTTACTCTATAATAAATCACCAAGTAACGATATCCTAAACTAACATTAATTTATATATCAATCCTTATAACTCAATAAATTTGTCAAATATGAATAACCTTAACAATACTTACACATAGTATCTTACTTACAATAATGTAATATTAAACGTTGAATTTCATTTATTTGCAATACTTCAATTCAATTAATAAATACTGCTCCTATACTTAAATCTATATTAACAAATCGTTAGATTTGGATCGATAGAAATCGGTTTACCAAAGCTTACGTACACATTACGTAAATAAACAACTATATAAATTTGCCACCTATTAGCTCTAAATTTTATTCTTAAGTTTGTTACCTATCAATTTAGATTATACTTCCATCTATAATGCAAATCTAAATCTCCTCTAACTGCATAAATTAGGGCAATTTTTTGCAATTGATTTCCCGTTAAACTTCATAAATTAACAAATTGAAACCTAAATAAAAACGTTTATTTATTTAAAAATCTTGTTTTTTAATTGAATTGACCATTCGCGGATATAATTTACATTGTTCTCCAATTATTACTTAAATACATCACACAACGTTAAATCTATATTCAATACAATTTGTTACCAAAATTAATTTAACGAAAACAGTTACGCCCTTAAAATTTCTCTTCATTCATTAATTGCTAATTGTTATTCAATTAAACCCATTCATTTGATTTCCCTATTATGCATCAATTATAAACCCATCATCTTAAAGGTGATGTCTACATTTTATACTATAAATTTACCCCTTTATATTCCAATATCAATTAATGCTCACATCAAATTTAGATCTTAACTCCAATTAATTATTCCATTTAATCCATTAATTACTAACTTTAATTATTGAAATTTGATTGTCTAACATACAATTTGAACCTATTTCCAAATTTTCATAATTAATTAACCCTTAGAATAGTTAACAAATAAAAGGGATTGTATTAAATAAATTATTTATTGTCCTGCATTTCTTTATTTCACCATCTACATTCAATACCCATAATCAATATTTTATTTCATTGTTAAATCCAATACTTGCATTACTTTACTTATTCTAACTTATATCAAATGCAACAATTTCCACTATTTCTATTAATTACAATATATAGTTAAATTTGTAAATTCTAATTTCCCTTGGTACATCAAATTTACATACTCTTTCATATAAATAACTAAGATTTTTATTCCTTTCTAAATTTAAATTAAAAATCCTATTAATTATATTCATTTTAAACATCGAATTTACATGGTCGTTACACAGTTCTTTCTTGACTTACTTCCTTCTTTGCACACTACCAGTCCTTGGATTTGCTTAGGTGACTTTAACTGCATGCAAAGCTCTGATGATAAGATGGGTGGGTTGCCTCTGTCATTGGGTGATGTTGCTCCTCTTAATAATGCCATCCTCCTTTCTCAGCTACATGAAGTTCCTAAATCTGGTGTATTCTATACTTGGAATAACTGCAGCGGATCTGGTATAAGAACTTTTTGTAAATTAGATCGTTCTTACTTTAATTCTTCTTCTTTCAATGCTTGGCCTTCGCTTATTTCTTTTTTCCCTAATCCATCTCTTTCTGATCATAGTCCTATCATTTTGGATTGGGGAGTTAGAAATAATAAAGGTCCTTCTACATTTAATTTCTTCAATAGCTGGATTTCTGATCCAGAATTTTTTCCATTGATTGAACATGTTTGGCCCTCTCCCAAATTTGGCAATCCAATGTATATCCTGCAATCAAAGCTTAAAGATTGTAAAGCTGCTATTAAGGCTTGGTCATTAAATAAGTATGGTTCTGGTAACCTATTTTCTTCTAAATTAAGCACTGAACTTAATGATGTTCATTTACAGTTGCAGTCAGATCCCAGTAATTTAATACTTTCTGATAAAGTTCATGAGCTTACCAAAAACTTTAAATTAGCCATCAAATCTGAGCTCCTTATGCTCCGTGAAAAAAATAAACAAAAATGGGATATAGAAGGAGATAAAAATACTAAAACTTTTCATAATTCCTTGAAACTTAAGAAGTCTTCTGCCTTAATCTACACTATTAAGGATATGGATGGATTTGAAGTCAACACTCATTCAAGTATAAAGCTCTCCTTTCTTAATTATTATAAACATCTTTTTGATCACTCTGATTCTGTTGATAATTTACATGTCCTTAATGATTTTTCCTTAAACACAATCACTAATGAACAAGCTAGTAATTTAATTAAGCTTATTACTCCAGATGAAATTCATGCAACTATTTTAAAAATGAAACCCTCTAGCTCTCCTGGCCCTGATGGGTTCTCTGCTATGTTTTTCCAAAAATGCTGGCATATTGTAAATCATGATTTTTCTAAAGCTATTCAACACTTTTTCAAAACCAACACCTTACTGAATGGTATTAATCATACTAAACTTGCCCTTATCCCTAAAGTTAATCTTCCCCAATCTGTTTCTGAATTCAGGCCCATTGCTTGTTGCAATGTCATATATAAATGTATTGCTAAAATTATTTCAACTCGTATGGGAATTTGCCTTGCTGATGTTATATCTCCTAATCAAAATGGATTCATACATGGGAGATCTATCACTGATAATATTTTACTTTCTCAAGAACTTATTAAAGGTTATAATAGAAAAAACATCTCTCCTAGATGCTTCCTGAAACTTGATATTCATAAAGCCTATGATTCTGTTAGATGGGAGGCTATCATTTCAATTATGTCCAGGATGAACTTTCCCCTTCCTTTTTTAGCCTGGATATACACTTGCATATCTACTATATATGTGTCATTATCTCTTAATGGTGAATCTTTTGGCTATTTCAAAATTCAAAAAGGTATTAGGCAAGGGGATCCTATCTCTTCTTCTCTTTTCATCTTAGTTATGGAAGTTCTTACAAACCTGATTAGTTTAGAATGCAAAAATAAAAATATTGATTTTCATCCTAAATGTCAAAAACATAAAATCTCCACTTTAATGTTTTCTGATGATATCTTGCTCTTTACTAAACCTAATATTAAATCCATCACCAGGGTGTTCTCCACTCTTCAAAAATTCAATCAGATGACTGGTCTCCACATAAATAAAATTAAATCTCACATAAAAATTGCTGGGGTTACTGATATCAATTACCAGAATATTCTTTTGGTTTCTGGTCTGCAGGTCATGGATCAGAATGCCATGTACCTTGGTGCTCCTATGTGTAAGTCCAGAATTTCTAATGCACAATGCCTTCCTTTATTCGAAAAAATAACAACTAGACTCAAAAATTATAGTGCTAATAATCTTTCACAAGCTGGCAGGCTTGTGATCCTAAAAAGCATTGCCACTTCTATGTGTGCATACTATTTTAGGCTTTTCATCATCCCTACAAAGCTTATTGTTAAATAGGGCCTTTAACCATTTCCTGTGGCATGGAAATATTTCCTCCACTAAACTCATACCGATTGCATATATGGAGATTATATTCCCTTTTAATATGGGGGGCCTTGGTATCATTAATCTTAAAATATGGAACATTGCCACTGCTTCTCAACATGTCAACAGATTACTTAGTAATTCGATGGGGTTGTGGGAGGTATGGAATAGGCAGTACAACCTTAAAGATGGCAATTACTGGACTATTGATGTTAATAAAGCAGCTAGTTTTATTTGGAAAAGACTTATGAAGAATAGAAGACATTACCTGCCTATGGTGCAATGCAGCATCAACAATTCTTTTTGGTATTCCCCTTGGTGTGCTCCAGGTATGATTCTTGCCCACTCGATTTTTGGTATGATTCTGGGTCGTTACAATCTTTCCCCCTTAAAAGAATTTCGTCCTCGAAATTAACAAGTAAGAAAAGTTACAGAATCTATTAACTTTCCCAAAATTTATAATTAATTTCTTACAAATCTTTACTAAGTTTTCAAAATCATACTTAGTTATCTTTTTCAAAACCAAACTATATCATTTAACTTTCAATTCCAAAATCAAAGTTTAAGTTTTCAAAATTTTCCAATTTTCTCAAAAATTTTCTAACGCCTTAAATTTTCGGAAAAATTCGCCATAGTCTCCTTTGCGCGGCTCGATCCGGAAAAAAAATGACAGTATATATATCACAAATATACATCTCATCAAGTAATGAGGCATCCCGCAGGGAAAAAATGTAAAAGTACGGTATGTAATCCGAGATATGTACCTTATATTTTATTAGCAAGCATATACGGCTAATATAGCGCGAAAGCGAGCTCCAAATGCGAAGCAAACGCGATCCGCACCTACTAAACACTCAACAAACAACATGAGAACATGCATATATGACAATAATCTCAATATACAACATATAGCAACATAATAACTATATATGCCAACATAGCAAATGTAGTAAAAGCATTATATTCAACCATCAACCAACTATAATCCATAATCAATAAATATCCATTCATATTCTCATTAATACTCAATGAAATGGTTTTCACTCTAATCATATTTGATTCATTAATAGTGGATGTTCTTACTAACATTCATTTTCAATTAGTTTATATTCACTAATTCATATTCAAGTTAGTTCACTTCCAATTCAAATTCAATTCTATTTAAGTTTCACTTAACTTCCAATTGAATCCCAATTACTTTAGTTTCCAATTTCATTAATACTTAATGAATTATATACAATCAACTAACAATCATATAACAATCAATGTATATTAATTACAACCAAATTGCTTTGCTTACAATTGGTTTAATTTAATTGATTTTCATTCAATTATTCAACTTTCTAATAACATTAGATTTTAATGAATTACACTTATATTCATTATTTCATATCAACTTAATTCACATTTAATTGATTAATATTCAATCCATTCATTCAATTCTATTACAAAAGTTGAATTTCATTTATATAACTCAAGTTCATATCCATCACTTAATTTTATTAATTTACTTTGATACTAATATCAACTTCATTCCATATCACTTAAGTTATATTTCATTTAACTTTAAATTCATTTTTATTTTACAACCCATATTCATAAATATATTCGTATAGTTTCACTTCTTATATATATAAGTTTATTCACAATTGTAAATCACTTTAATTATAATTCAATACTCTTATAATTCACTTGCTTATACAATTATTCTTTTATTTAGATTATTCAAACATCTAACAATCAACTTATATACTCTTTAATAATTCTGAAAAAATTATTCTTTTATATATAAAATATAATCAAGGTAAAATTATTTCATTTACCCAATTTAAAACAATATTGTGCCGAATTGTTCTATTCAAGTGTTTAGAAACCCCTTCGATTCAGTTTCGAAGATGCGCCGACGAAGGTTCATATACCACTCAACAAACCAATCATCACAATATAAAACAATTTTATATTCACTAACAAATACGCTCTCATAGCTATTATTACACTCAAACTCATTCTAGAGTACTGCTGACTCTATCTCTAATGAGTAATACCCAACAGAACCATGGTTGTCGCTTAACCATACGCTTTGATACCAAATGTAACATGTCGATTTTTCGTTGCCGGAAAACCGAATAGTTAGGGTTTTTAAAAAGAATTTTAAGAAAAGAAAAAGAGAGAAAAAGGTAGAAGATAGGGAGGAGAGAAAAGAAAATAGAAATTAGAGAGAATAGAAGATAGAGGGAAAAGAAAATAGAACGGAATAGAAAACAACAACAGAACACCATCAGAATCTCACAATTCGCAGCGGAACAACATATAATAATAAATGAATAATCTTTAAACAAGAACTATATCAGTTATTACATTTTATACATTACATTTCATTACATCATATCATCATCAGAGTGTACAACAATATACAACAAACAGTGCAGCGGAAAAAGAAATACTATATAAGTAATATGCCATGCCATCCAGCTTGCCTCCAGCAACTCCTGAATATCCAGAATATCCTGATATACCTAACTCTTAACTGCCCGTGTGGAAATTGGTGGGCACCCAGAGTTTAGGAAGGAAAACAATAAACTCCGAGTCAGTCATGTGACTGGTGTGAGAACTCAAAACAGTTTATTTATCTTTAAAATCAAAATAGAGGAATATTTTTAAATTCAATTCGCAATGCTTTTAAAAATGAGACTACCATAAGGCCTCCCGCACACACACACAATGCAAACGCAGAATCGGAGGAGATTTCTCCTTATGATAGTCAAAGATGCTTGATACGCATTTAAAAATAACATTTGATATTATTATTAGTGCATAGTGTAGAGAAAAATTCATTTCGAAAGTAGAATATAAATCTTAGCCAACATACGACCATTATCGTATGCCTACTATAGCTAACTATGTTCAATAGCAGGTTACCGCCACATTCCATAGCAGGTTATACAACTAAAACCGTACAAGTTTCGTATTGTTTCTTTGGATTTCCAACAAATGGTCAGGCCAAGGAACTTCCCATTGCCACATGAGAATGCCTCTGGAAAGACATCCCCGAGAACCAAACCGGAACTCTGCCAACACAAGGCCGGGTTACCCCTAACTGGGTAACTACTGACACGAGCACGCCATTCCCCGATCGTAAACGACCTTTCTCACGGGATCCCGATAACCAACAACCACAAAGTAATAAATTCGCAGTAACCACATAGGTTAAATATCTGGGCTCCATACCATGATACCACCTCTATCCAGAAGGAAATGTACATACCCTAAAGGGAGCTACCCCTCATAACCTTGCCGCATCTTTCCTGTTTTGACCATTTCCGGGGTGTGAGGCTCGACGAAGTCACGTCCACAAAAACATACTTTATACAAAAGCCATGCTTTGGGTCAACAAATGATCAACACAATGATCACCAAGATAGATGATCAAATAAACGATCCTATCACAAATAATCAACACAATGATCATTTACAGCAACACTCAGCATGTCACATTACCAAATTGGGAATATATCGCTGATAACTTCAACTATATAACCTCTGAGCTCGTACGTCTCAGAGAAGGGTGTTAAGCTAAAAGAATAAATTCTCCGCCACCAACAGAAATATATTTGAATGAAATCGGCTTTATATCTCAACTTGTAATGTCAGACATACAATCCATACAAGTCTGTTCCGGGCTCGAACAAAACCGAAGGCACTTACAAAGAAGTCCTTGCAATCCGGATATTCACAATCCTGATCGGATTCACCATCACATATGGAGAACTCTATACCGGAGCAACTCGGTGCAGAGTAAATCGACAGGTCATCCTATCGCTCTCGCAAATATCCGGTCTTCAACACCGATCTTCAAATGCAATTCACAACGACGTATCACATATTCGGAATGGGTTATACGACCCCATGGTCCTTTCCCGGTTAACCCGAATAGTGAGCGCTTATTCAAAAATAAGTGTGGCATTCAAATTCAAACAAATCACATCAAATACCCATTCAAAGGGAAATATTGATAGTCGGTTATTGAACTATCACTGGATATGCACACATCACCAGATTCCAAATAATTTTCCAAATTATTTATTTTCCAAAATATCTTTACAAGATATATTATTTCATACTTCAAAAATAAATCAATATTTATTTTTAAACCAATTCCACTTTCTTTTATAAATTCCTTAGTGAATTTACATTTCAAAATATCCATGCATATGATTTCAATAATTCATTTCAATTTATCTTCAAAAAGATAAATTCTCAAAACGTTTCATTTCACATTGGAAAAACATTTCCATACTTATTTATTCATAAGTAATTCACAAATTTTATTTATTTTCACCCTTGGAAAATATTCAATATACTTAAATCGAAATTTAGTATATATTTCATTCTATTAAGGAAATCATTCTCTTCAACATATTTATTTGGGCCAAAATGAATGTTGCGTAAAACATCGTTACGACAACCCAAAACCACTAGTATAGGGATTCGAAATTAAAATAGATATATAAATCCCAATACTATACAAAACATTTCCTTTCGGAAATCATTTACTATAACAACAGTGTTATAGTCCATCATCTCCTTCTATTTCTCGAAAACGTCTATTTCAACAATAAATGTTGAAATCTATGGTTTCGAATCTCAACACATTTTAAAACATTGTTCGATCGTTTTAATTCTATTTAAAACATCCAAATCCAAAACAATTTCTTTAACGTGTTATTCACTATTCAAAAACGTGAATATACTTCATTAACAATTTCATCCTTTTATTCATTTTAATTCAAAGGATTATTCACTATTCAAAAATGTGAATATAACTCCATTTATAGGTTTCAACAAATTTTCTTGTCAAAATAAGTCATTTGCGAATTTATAAAACAACGTTTATAAATTCCATTTCTATTTATTTATAAAAACTTCCTTTTTATAAATTCTTTTATTAACCTATTACAGTTTATAACTCAATTATAAACTAAAAGTTCATATTATAAGCTAAATACTTATAAAACGATTATTTTACAAAATCGTTCCTCTAAAGACTTTCCAAACCATAAATCTTATAACTTATAAGATTCATTTATTTAACCAAATCTATTCTTCAAATAACTTCACAAATTTATAATTCTTACTATTTATAAATTTCATTTATAACTTCACCGTTTATAATTCTATAAATTTCATTCTTTAATGAAATTCATTTTCACTTCATTCAAACACTTATAAAAACTCGTTTTATAATTTCGATATCTCAATTTATAAATATCCATTTATAAATCTCTTATATAAATCAATTCATATTAATATTTTAAAAACGTCTTTAAACTCCTTTATAATCTCATCATTTTGATTTATAAAATAATCAAATTTTATAAATCCTATATTTAAACTTTTCACAATTATTTCAGAAATCCCAATTTAACTATTTTATAAAGTCATTAATTCCTTATTTTCAAAAATCAACTTTTAACTATATTTCTTAAAAATCATAATTTTTATAACTTTAAAAATTATAACGTTTATTTATTTATAATGGATCAATTCCAAAATATAGTATATTCTCAAAAATCACTTTAAAAATCATTTTAAAATCCTAAAATTTGGTCCAATGATGCTACACACCAAATAGTCAATCACGACTACAACGATATCATATATCAATATGAAAATCCATCAAATATCAAAATATCTGAAATCAAATAAAAACTGTTGAGGAATCCAGTTGGATCCCTCCAACCTGTTTTCCTGCATCCACAAACATTAGCACAATACCAATTCCGTTCCAGTACGAAATTATCGCGGTATATGTTCTTATTAAATATTATCCGCTTAATAACGGCGCAATAGGGTCTCATCCGCTAAACAAAAAATGCGGGAAATCAATAACTCCAATATATACATATGCCAATATATATATATATATTGCTACTATATATAATATCAATTTCACTGTTTATGAAATATTCGCGGTGTATGTTTTTAATAAATAACATCCGCTTACTAACGGCGTATAATGTCTATTTTAACAATCAATAGATATCAATCATCATTCAAACATGCATTCAAATATTTTAAATCTAACTATTTAAAAAAAAATCGAAACTGATTCGATTGAGTGAGAAGTTCTCACCTTGATTTCAATTTCGTTTTAGCGATTTATTTCGAATAAAATTAAACGGACGTTTAATTTTATCCAAAATTCTCACTAACTCCAAACGACTCCAATCCAATTACATCGCATAGTGCTCGTCCATACGATTCCAACACAACTGGTTTCGCGCGTTTTCGACCTCGTATGAAAAAGATATTGATTTTACAAGTTTATACTAATTTTTATTCACAATTTACAACATATATTTTCTTTTTTCTTTTTTTTATAACCTAAACGAATCAGAGCCATCGATTCCAAACTCCAGCAATCCAGGCCGCACCCCTTCTCTCCCTCTCCCTCACGCAACTCCATCTCCAGATACAAAACACGCAACTCAAACCCATCCCCTTAGAAGTAGGGTTTAATATTGCTAACACCACACACGATGAAAACTCGATCAACAACTTGCAATTCGAAGCTCTTGACCCCCTCCATGCTCGGCCTGAATGGCACAAGGCTCGGCCCCCCCATGTTGCACGAATCTCGAGGACGAACGGCCACGCACGCAGGCTATTAACACACAAAATACAACTCCAATCGCGATCTCCACCGTTGATATGATAGATCTTGACGTCCTCTTCAATTTGTTAGTTGAAAGTTGTTGGTAAATGTCGATGGATGAGGAGATAATCGAGGTGGAAGTTGGGACGTTTCTGGCCATTGGTCAGGGAGGTGGCGGCTATGATATTAGGGTTAGGGTTTGGAATGATTTTTTGCAAAGGGAACATGTGAGGGGCCTTTTATAGAATTTTAAACGAAAACACTATTCATTTTAAATTTTTTAACTCCGATTTACGCGCCGAAACTGACGTTCCTAGGGTTTACCCCGCGTTCCGGACACAATGGAACAGGTTTCGAAAGCTAATTCGGACATCTGTGCGAGTTATGGCTACAAACGTTCAATTTAAATTAAACCGATTTAAATCGATTTCTAGGCGTTTTAATTCGTACCGGACAAACGGTAAATCCAATTGATACGAAATTTGAAACCTTACAATAATATCACTTTACGGATCCGATGAAACTGGTTTCGTCGAAATCCGAGACTTTTTGAAAAATGACTATTTGAACTCGCTAAATTAAAATTAAAAATAAATCGATGCGTTTCGAGCTGCCACGATCAAACGATAGCCCCGATTGACACGAAAATTGAAATCCGGTAATAACTAACTATTACGGATCCAATGGAACTGGTTTCGTTCAATTTTGAGACCGTTCAAAAATTGACTATTTTCACTAGTCGATTTTAATATTAAAATATTCAATTTTCACAAATTAACTCTTAATTCGATTTTAAAAGTTCTAAAATATCATTCTAAATTCAGTATGATAAAATAAAATTTTACAAATCATTTTCAATCATATTTAACTCAATTTTCCATTATTTTCATAATTTAACATATTAAATTATCGATTTAATAATCCAATTAAATCCAATAATTCAAATTAAAATTTATTCGACTTATAATTTCACTTATTAATATTTAAAATTAATTAAATATTCAAATTTAAATTAATAAAAATTCTGGGTCGTTACAGTATTTGATTTGGTTTAATAAATAATGGACTGTCCACTATAAAAACAGGCTGGCTTTGCCAAAAAAAAAATTGGAATTTATGGGATAATTGAATAACGGGTTTAATATTATTAAAAATGATTTGTAAAATTTTATTTTATCATATTAAAGTTAGAATGATATTGTAGAACTTTTAAAATCGAATTAAAAGTAAATTTGTGAAAATTGAATATTTTAATATTTAATCATCGATTGAAAAATAGCCAATTTTCGAACAGTCTCAGAATTGGATGAAACTAGTTCCATTGGATCCGTAATAGTTTGTTATTATCGGATTTCAATTTTCGTAGCAATCGGAGTTTTCGTTTGACCGTGGCAGCTCGAAACGCATCGAAATTGTTTTAATATTAATTTGACGAGTTAAAATAGTCATTTTTCAAACAGTCTCGGATTTCGACGAAACAACTTGTGGAATGTTTTAAGAAAGAAATTCTTATAAGAATATTTTAAAAGGGTGACTTATGAATTAAAATAGATTTATTTATGAAAATATTGAAATTTAAGACCCGGAGATCTTGAAAAATGGTTTTCAAAGCTTTGAAGAAGATATATTGTGATATTAGTTGGAAATTGTTTATGGAAAAATTTTGAAAGGATTTTTTTTAAAGGAAAGAAGGAATTCAGTACTCCTCTCTTATGTCGCTGGAAAATAATTTCGGTGATGACTGCGCAGCATCATCGACGTTCATTTTCGAGTCTCAAAGTGGGGACAGACTTCTAAGAAGCTTTGCTTTTCTTCGAAATTATTTTGGGTAAATGGGTTTTGGTTTAAACTCCAAAGGTATGATTTGATATATTAAAGATATAAGTGTATATGCTTATTTCAAACGATTTGAAAAGAACCGGGCATTTAAAATTCTAAGTTATGCAAATTAGTAATTTTCAAATGAAATGTGAATAACTAGAATTCTAAAATAAGAGGATTAAGATATCTAAGCTTATGTTTTGGGAAAACTTTAGAGTTGTAGTGTACCTTTAAAGTTGAAAGGTAAAGAGGATTTTAACAAATTAAATTTGTGAACATTCTAATTAAGTAAAATGAAATTCTATAAATTTGTATAATACCAAAATTACATTCTGATAACATATAGCAAGGCTTACCAAATGTTAAAAGTTAAAATGATGTTTTGGATATGTAATGAGATATTGTATAGATAAACAGAACCTGAAAGTAATTGAAATATACAAGTAAGGAAAACTCAAAGGGAATTAAATGTATATAAATGAAAATTTTGGTTGTGATAAAAATGTTATATACTTAAATATAACATGAAATGATGAATGAATAAATGGAACAAGTAAGTGAACTTAAGAAAGAAGATAAATGAATCGTATTATATCTTTGTAAATTGGTTATAGAAAATAAATATAAATTGCAAAGGGATTGTAACCTTTAAGATAACTGTAAACTAAGAAAAGTCATTTATGAGAGGTTAGACTTTTATAGGATGATTAATAAACTAAAGTGCTGGTTAATAAATTGTTCCATAAATAAATTTGTTATTAACTAAAATTATGATATTGAAGTAAATGTAAACAAAAGAATTTGGTATAGCTAAGAACCAATTGGAAAATGAAATTGAATTTAATTAAAGTATATAGAATGTTTAAAATGAACTTGAGTAAGCAAATTCTATGATATGATGTTTAAGAAAAGATAATGTTAAAGAATATGCTATGTAAAGAAATGAATACACTAACTGAATAATGGATTGTGAGTAATTAAGTGAAAAATATAAAAAAGCCAATAGAATAATTTAGTATAGATAAATTGGATAGAAATCCATTGGAAGGTGATACATGAGATTGTACGTATATTATTTTATTCGCATAACGATTTGATCCAAATTCGAGCACAAAATTTCGAGATGATTTATATCGATCCAAGTTAGGATTTTTCACTCGATTTTCGACGACGAACCCTGGATATGGATTTTTAATTTGAGTCTGGAATTCTCTATCATAGTATATGGCTATGCAAGGAGAGTAACAGTTTCCAATCAAGGAACCAAATCTGAGTCCGCACTAGAGAGTCGGGTGAACGATACTAGTTGGAAGTGAAATTGTGTGATCGAATAAGCGATTAGATTGATATTGCTCACGGATGATATATGTACGGCTTACGAACTTAATTAAAGTTAATATTGGAAATTTAAGATGCCAAATATAAAATGATTCTTTTAAAATTATATAACAGGATATATATATTAAAGAGATAAACCAAATTGAATGTAAAATTAATAAATTGGTTATGTTGGGTATGATTTGGGTGTTATATGATTGTTAGTTGATTCTATATAATTCATTAAGTGTTAATGAAATTGAAAGCTATAAATCATTGAAATCAAATTGGAAGTTAAATGAATTAAAATAGAATTTAATTTGATTCAAATTGGAAGTGAACTAATGTAAATATTAATTATTTAATGTTAACTAATTGAATTGAGAATGAATGTTAGTAAAATCCAACGTTAATGAATCAACTGTGATTAAAATCGAAACCCAAGTCAATAAATGTTAATGAGAAGTGAATTTATATTGATTTGTTATGGATTCGTTGGATGATAGTTGGATGATAATTGATTTGTTAGATGCATTTGTTGTTTGTTGCATTTGCTATGTTGGCACATGTAGTTGTTATGTTTCTATGTGATGTATATTGATATTATTTTCATATATGCATGTTTCTCATGGTTTGTTGAGTGTTTAGTAGGTGCGGATTGCGGTTGCTTCGCATTTGGAGCTCGCTTTCGCGCTATATTAGCCGTATATGCTCGCTAATAATATATAAGATACATATCTCGGATTACATACCATATTTTTACACTTTTTTCCCTACGGGATGCCTCATCACTTGATGAGATGTATATTTGTGATATATATGCTGTCATTTTTTTTTCCGATCGAGCCGCGCAAAGGAGACTCTGCCGAAATTTCCCGTAAATCCGGGTGTTAGAAAATTTTCAAGTTTTTTTAAAAAAAAGTATAACTTGTTTTGATAACTAACTTTTAAAGTTAGAAAGTTGTTCGGAGTAACTTAGTGGAAGCGTAGTTATGACTTTATAAATGGAATTTCATTGTTTTATAAGTTGGTAACTTTGAATAAAATATATCTAATGTTGAATTCTATACTTAGTTCCTTTTCCCTTCTTTTTCCTTTTCGGGGACGAAAAGTTTTGAGTGGGCAAGAGTCTAACGACCCGTAAATTTTCGATAATTAAAATAGCTAATTTGATAAGATTTCATGATTTAAGGTTAGAAAAAAATTGTAATTTATGTATGGTAATAATAACTAGAATGAAATGCAACAAATTTTATCTAAGTTAATTATTTATGAATTGAATGGAATCCCAAATCAATTGAAATAATATGTAGTCAAAGGTAATTGAACGAATTTGTATTGTATAGGTAATTGTGATATTTGTTTGTAAATAATAAACTTATAAGTAATTAAAAGTTAACGGTGATAATTATTTAAGTTATCTATTCATTTAGTTAGTCGAATTGAATTTGTGAACTAATTGCAAATGAAATGAAATTTTATATATTAGTTGAGTGCATTATCTCTAATTGTAGTTAAATAATAATGGGGAATTCATTTGATGTAATATAGTAAATCGACTGATAATGAAATTTTATTTAAAAATCCAATATTGAAATCCGTCAAATATTGAACAATTAAATTGTTTAAATTTAATATTTGGAATTTACTGAATAATTGAATAGCGGGAATTGAATAACTGTTTTAGTGAAAACGGTTGTTCTATGATTTGAATTTGTTAAATTTTATAAGTTCGTTTCGAATATTTCAAAAGATAATGATTTAAGAATAATCAAATTGTTTAAATTTAATATTACAAATGTTTGAATAATTAAATTCCGAATTTGATATGATCAATTTAATATTGAAATTTAATATATGAAAATAGAGTGAATAATTGAAATTTGATTTAATATGATTCAGATTGGTTTCCAAAGTGAATATAAGTTATATTGGGATTATAATAGAGTTAATAAGATTTTAAAATTGGAATTTATGGGATAATTGAATAATGGGTTTAATATGATTAAAAATGATTTGTAAAATTTTATTTTATCATATTAAAGTTAGAATGATGTTGTAGAACTTTTAAAATCGAATTAAAAGTAAATTTGTGAAAATTGAATATTTTAATATTTAATTATCGACTAAAAAATAGCCAATTTTCGAACAGTCTCAGAATTGGACGAAACTAGTTCCATTGGATCCATAATAGTTTGTTATTATTGGATTTCAATTTTCGTAGCAATCGGAGTTTTCGTTTGACCGTGGCAGCTCGAAACGCATCTAAATTGTTTTAATATTAATTTGACGAGTTGAAATAGTCATTTTTCAAACAGTCTCGGATTTCGACGAAACTAGTTTCATCGAATCCATAATATGATATTATTGTAAGGTTTCAAATTTCGTGTCAATCGGATTTATCGTTTGTCCGGGGCAAGCCAAAACGCCTAGAAATTAGTTTAAATCGATTTAATTTAAATTGATCGTTTATCGTGTAACTCACTCATTCGATCGAATTAGCTTCCGAAACTTGTTCCATTGTGTCCAGAATGCGGGATAAACCCTAGAAACGCCGGTTACCGCGCGTAAATCGGAGTTCAAAAAACCCGGAATGAATAGTGTTTTGAATATTTTCTATAAAAGCACCATACTCTTCATAAATTCCCAAACCCTAATTTTCTATTCGTAGCCGCCTCCATAGAAATCCACGGCCAGAATTTAGTCTCGTTCTTCCCCTCTGATCTCCTCATCCACAAAACGATTCGCGAAACTCCCAACATGGAAAATGTAGAACACACTGAGATCCTCAAATCCAACGGTGGAGGTTCGAATTGGTGTTGTGTGGAGGCCAAAATTGGCTCGCGTTCGGCCGAAGTACGCACGCTTTTCGAGAGAGGGGGGCCGAGCTCCACCCCATGACAGCCGAGTATAGTGCTCGTGATGAGCTTTGCAATGGTGGTTCCTGATCGGCCTCTCGTCGAGAGATGGCGGAGTATAATTCAACCCTAGGCGATGGATCGTGGGTTACTTCGTGCGTGAGCTTCCTAGAGCGAACGAACGCGTATGGAAGAAAGAAGCATGCGGCCCTGATCTGCAAATTCAAATCGTGAGGCCCAAGATGGATGAAGGTTTAAACTAAAAGAAATTATAGTTTATTATATTTATAATTCGTTCAAATGATTAAAAATGCATATCTCTTTCATATGAGGTCGGAATTCGACGAAATCAATTGCGTTGAGTTCGTATGGACGAGCACTACGCTATGGAATTGGATTGGAGTCGTTTGGAGCTAGTTTGAATTTCGGGTAAAATTAAACGCGCATTTAATTTTATTCGAAATAAAACGCTGGAACTGCATTAAAATCAATGTGAGTGTTTTATAACGCTCACAATGTACTGAATATCTTTATGCTAGTTAAATTCGACATTATGAAGTGTTATGATTTTTATTTGTCGTTGTTCGATAAAAATTTAATTGTCACACAGATTGTCATTTGAATTAACCGTTGAAAATTTAAACTGACAGTTAAATTGAAATTGAAATTGCGATTAAATTACCTGACATTGATAACCATGAAATTGCCATGAATTGTATTGTCTATTGGATGATGTATTTGGATGGATGTTATTGGTTGATATTTAAATGTTTGGATGTTTATTTGCTTATATATGTCCTGTTATGCATACATATGAAACTGTGATTTGATTTAAGTGATATATATTCATCCCTGACATTTATTTGAAATAAATAATTACTTGGCCATAGGATAGAAAATTATATACGGACACCGAATTGGCTAAATTTATAATTTTTAAAATCGTCGATTTGAAATTTATTTAAATGTTTTGATTTAAAAGTTATAAATAGAAATCAATTTATAGAAATCGAATTTATCGAAAATTGAGTTTGGAAAGTTGAAATAAATTGTGGTTAAAAGAAATTGTTAAGTAATTAAAGTGGAGACTTTGGAATTTAAAAATCGGGATATGATTGAATTTCGAAAATTGATTTGTTTAAAGATTTAACCTTAATTCGAGCTTTGAATATTACTAAGTAAAAGCGATATAAAATGATATTTTGAAATTGAGCTTGAAATTGAATCATATTTGTAATTGGGATTTAAATTTGAACATTGAAGGATAATTTTGTTAAGTGTTAAAAATTGATATTTTGAAAAATCAAGCTAAAAATTGATATAAATTGAAATTGAATAAATTAAAGGTGAATGTAAAATTGAATTAATTTGAAGTAAAAATTGACATTGATTTGAATTGAAATCGAAATTGAATCGGTAGAATAGAAATTGAAATTGATTTGAATTGGGAAGTTATAATTGAAATGGTTTGGTTTTGAAGCTGTTTTATTTTGTTTTCCAAATTACTCAGTTATATAAATCACTTTTGAATACTTAAACTATTTTAATATATTTTTAATCTACTTAACCCAATTTAAATTATTTTAAACTAATTTATCTATTTTAAATCCATTTTAAAGATTTTAAGTATTTTTAAGTATTTTAATTATTTAAATTATTTTTAAACAACTTAAAACTATTTTCTAAAATTTCAAATAGGTAAATAAGGTGAAATGTTTATGTTTAAATCTTGAATGTAAATACGAATTGGTTTAAATGAAGTTGCAACCTAAATTGAAATTCGAAAGGATTTTGAAATCGAAATGAGATATTGAGGCGAAAAATGATTTTTGAAACGGAATCTTGCATTTTGAATAGATACGATGATATTTGAACTGGATTTGATTTTCGAAGCGAATATGATATTTTGATATCAATTATGAATCGATTTGAAATATAAAAGAGCCATCGGTGTAATAATACGTAGTTATTAAAGAGACCAGGATCGGATATGGACATACTCTCTGTCGATACCGAAAACCACTTTAATAACTTGTATACGCGGAGTGTTGATCCAGAATGAAGTGGATGGTTTGGTGAACGCGTTGACTGAAGAAAGAGAACGATATTGGATGACCCCTGACATGACTAAAACAGGAGCCGCGCCGGGCCATTGAGGTTCGCCATCTCTAGCGGACACACTTCTTCGATACCATATCTATTACATTTGTGATTCGATTTGGGTGCACCCCTTGATTTGGGAGTGTTGTTTCACGGTGTTGGGATAGCTGCTGGCTATGCTCAACATTAGTCTGGATCGCGCAACTACTAGTATCCTAGTTGGTATCGCCTCATGTACCTTGTCATACTGATTATCCTATTCGCGACCACTACGTTATGTTTTGTGTTATACCTATGGGGTACCCTCTGATAACCACCAGTTTACGGTGGGGCTTACGGTGCTGTATAGACTATGGCATTATAAAAATATGTTAAGGGGGATTATGGTAACGCCTTAACGCTATTTTGATACTTTATATTACTGATAGGCATTATCTACTTAGCGTACATTACTACATAGTAGATAGTTTAACGAATCCTTAAGAGATGGAAAATCCCGTAACATCTTTTGAGTTATTGCACGCACGTTGACACTGGATATGAGATGTCAAACCCCGTAAACATCTCTGACGCCGTTACACTCATATTTATTTACGATTGATTTAACTTTCATAAGGATATTTTAGTCCTGACTCGAGTGTTTTGTCTTTTCATTACGCTCGGGGCAGTCCTGAGTTTTTCAGATTTTTAAGATCTATTCTGGAGGATGAAGACGAAGATTTGGTATACTATTACTATTATTACCCTTACATCATGTTATCTGCTGCATTATTTTAATTGTTCTGTTGTATATGTATAACTCTGATAAATGTTGTATAAATAATTGTCAAAGTATAGTAAACAGCTTCATGAACTGTTTATTTGACTATTATACTTTATTGTTCCGCTGCAAGATTCTGTGTTGTTTCATTTCCTTTAATTTCCTTCCCTTTCTTTTCTTAATTACCCCAATAACCATCTGCCCTTTTGAATGGTTTGGAACCGGCATGTGTATTTGATCGTCGGTTTAATTTGTCCAAAAAAGCGGGTCGTTACACAGATGCAGCTAAAAAATGCATTTACTTGATGCAATTTTTAACTGCATATAAGTCATGCAACTAAAAAATGCATTTACTTGATGCAATTTTTAACTACATATAACATTTGCAGCTAAAAAATGCATTAATTGGTGCAATTTTTAACTACATGTAACATATGCAGCTAAAAAATGCATTTAGTTGGTGCAATTTTTAATTGTGTTTCACTTATGTATTTAGTTGGTGCTATTTTTAACTACATTTTACGTATGCCACAATAATTTAACAGCAAACATAAAATCATGCTTAACTGCAGTTAATAAAATATAAGTACATTAACATATAGTCACGCAATGTAAAACCTGAATAATACAACAAGTTTTTATTATACATTGTTTTAGAATGATTCAACTATATTCTCAGAATCATGTTTGACTTCATTCATGATCTAGTTATAGCTATGTACAATCTGGATAATACAATTAGTACTTGTTGAAAATGCAATAATGATTCTTATGTGTGAATTTTTAAGTTGGTCATCATTATAGAATAAATAAATCTCCAACCATCATAGTGTCGATTGGACGAAAAGATTACATTTACTTTAATCTTTCATTTGAAATCAGAGATAAGAGTATTGAATTTTTTTATCTTCTAACTCGTCTTCATCTCTTAAGTGCAGCAAATATCAAGTTGGCACTCATTTTAGTTTGAGTACTGATGGAATAATTTGTAAAAATCACCATCAGGACTCAAACTAAAAAGGATTGCCAAGAAGATATGAAAAAACAAAATATAATTGTAAATAGCCATTGAATAAATACTAAAGATATGATTTTTCATTAAAGAAGAAGATGTAAAGTAAAGGAGAAGGAAAGATAGAATATATAGACACAGAAAAATCTCAACCGTAGATATAACTGGTCAAGGAATATAACTTTGGTCAAGATGTTGGAGTAAAAGCTGAAAGAATCACATGAATACTGGATGTTTTTGTTTTTTTGTACAAACAAATAAAGATATATCTTCTTTTTTATAACTCATGAATGACATGAAAGCTGAATGATTCATAAAATACTTTAAAGTATTTTAAGTTTTATTCATTCCCCAAAATTCTAAGCCTGTAGTTTTAAAATGCAGTTAAAATTCATATAACAATGAGCTATAAATAAAATACAATTAATATAACTAAAATAAATTTTATTCTGAATTATTAGCGTATTAAAAGTGTTTAATTTTTTAACTGCATCTGCACTATGCAGTTGAAAATCTAATGAATTTTGAACTATAATATTTTAGAACATGCATGAATTGTGAATTTGTATTAAGGTTTAGAATTTTATGTAGTTGTTCATAAGTGAAATGCATATAACGCATGAATTTTGACTTTTTAAATACATAAGTGAAATGCATTTGAAAATGCAGTTGTTCGTAGTAATTGCAAAAATGTATGCAAGTATTAATAATAATTGCATATATGTCTGCAACTTTTCAATATATTTGCACATAACTAAAAATAATTAACATATTTGCATATAAACGAGCAAATATTTGCTTAACATTTTTTACATTTTTATTTGCCAAATTGAACATTATTTTTACATTACCCTATGCATTTATTTTCAATATTTGCGGATATGCTTGTAAAAATTATACTATAGTGTTAATTTACAATATTTACAAATTTGTTCGTAAATATCGCATATAATTGCATAAAATAGTACAGTTATTTAAAATTTCTACTAAATTGCAGCAATATATGTCTGCAATTATTTCAACAAATTTGATGAGTGTTCATTAAAGTGGTTAAATGTACCATATAGGCTCTTTTATCAGCAAATATTTTCAGTTGAAAATGTAAGAATTTTTTAAGTAAATATTTCTTTATTTTTATGGAGAGATTTTTGAATGTTTGCAGATAATACTGCAATTATTCTTAAAAATTGCAGAAGTTTTTGAGAATATTGATGTTTTTTTAAAAGTCTTTAAATATTATCAATGTTTTTTATTGAGAAATGTAATAATGTATGTTGGAGTTTCAAGAGTTTTTTGAATTGAAATAATTGCATACATGCTTTGAAGAATGCAAATTGTTTAAGTGAATAATTGCTAATAAGTAAGCAATTATTCAAAATAATTCCATTTTTCTGTAATTATTCCAAATAATTGCAGCATTTATGTACATTTCTTAACTACATATGTTGTTTGCAGTTAAAGATTTCATATCTTAATTGCAGTTTTTAACTGCATATCATATATGCAGCTATAAAATACACTTTATTGGTTCAGTTTTAACTCTTTTCAATTATGCAGTTAAAAATTTATGGGGTTTTTAACTGCGTATTTGATGAGTGTTCATTGAAGTGGTTAAATGTATCATAAATGCTCTTTTATCAACAAATATTTTTAGTTAGAAATGGAAGAATTTTTAAAGTAAATATTTGCTTATTTTTATGTAGAGATTTTGAATGTTTGCAGATAACGCTGCGATTATTCTTTAAAATTGCAGAAATTTTTGACAATATTGATGTTTTTTGTTAAAAATCTTTAAATATTATCAATGTTTTCCCAGTGAGAAATGTAATAATGCAAGCTGGTGTTTGAAGAGTTTTTTGAACTGAAATAATTGCATATATGTGTTGAAGAATGTTAATTGTTTTAAGTGAATAATTGCTAATAAGTAAGCAATTATTCAAAAAATTCCATTTTTTCTGTAATTATTCAAATTGATTGCAGCATTTAAGTACATTTCTTAGCTATATATTGTTTGCAATTAAAGATTTCATCTGTTAATTGCAGTTATAAAATACACTAATAGTTCAATTTTAACTACATTTCAGTTATGCAATTAAAAATTTATGGGTTTTTTAACTACATATTTGATGAGTGTTCATTGAAATGGTTAAATGTATCATATATGATCTTTTTTCAATAAATATTTCAGTTGGGAATGTAAGAATTTTTTAAGTAAATATTTGCTTATTTTTATGGTGAGATTTTGAATGTTTGAAGATAACACTGCAATTATTCTCAAAATTGCGGAAATTTTTGACAATATCGATATTTTTGTGTTGAAAGTCTTTAAGTATTATCAATGTTTTACAGTGAGAATGTTGGAGTTTGAAGAGTTTTTTGAATTATAATAATTACATACATGTGTTGAAGAATGTAAAATTTTTTAAGTGAACAATTGATAATAAGTGAGCAATTATTCAATATAATTCGGTTTTTCTGTAATTTTTCGAAATAATTACAGCATTTAAGTACATTTCTTAACTACATATGTTGTTTGCAGTTAAAGATTGCATTATTAATTGTAGTTTTTAACTGCATATCATATATGCAGTTATAAAATACACTTTAATGGTTCAATTTTAACTACATTTCAATTGTAATTAAAAAATTATGGATTTTTTAACTGCATATTTGATGAGTGTTCATTGAAGTGGTTAAATGTATCATATATGCTCTTTTATCAGCAAATATTTTTAGTTGAAAATGTAAGAATTTTTAAGTAAATATTTGCTTATTTTTATGGAGATATTTTGAATGTTTGTAGATAAAGCTACCATTATTTTTAAAAAATTGCAGAAATTTTTGACAATATTGATGTTTTTTGTTAAATGTCTTTAAATATTATCATTGTTTTCAGTAAGAAATGTATATTGGAGTTTTAAGACTTTTTTGAATAGAAATAATTGCATATATGTATTGAAGAATGTAAATTGTTCTAAGTGAATAATTGCTAAAAGTAAGCAATTATTCAAAATAATTGTAGCATTTAAGTACATTTTTTAACCACATATGTTGTTTGCAGTTAAAGATTTCATCTTTTAATTGCAGTTTTTAACTGCATATCATTACGATTTTAATTTAAAATAATTTTAGAGTCATAGGCAATTATTTAGAATTGTTGCAGACTTTTATGCAGTAATTCTACTCATCTTTGTCTTTGACAATTAATTGATTATGATCATTATCAGCATGATTGTCCTGATCTTTCTTTGTACTATTATTATTTTTCTTTAATAATTTTTTTGTCTTTCTCAATATCTTCATTTTTTTTCTCACCATAATTTTTATTTTCCTATAATTCATATTTTTCAGCTTCATCGCTATCACTATTTCAAATTCTTCATAATTTTGATTTATAGACAAAACTTGCCCTGGTAATTTCGGTTCTAGTTTGAGAACTCGAGTTTGAAAACTAACATACAAGATGCGAACATGTATCATTTTACTAGTGCTTGAAAGGTTGAGATTGTAGAACAAGCTTCCCATGCTTGATCTTTTTGCTTCTATATGTGTCTTCAGTTTTTCCTGTATATGTGTCTTCTGTTTATAAGGGACCAGTAGGTTCACAGTCAAAGTCACAGTTGTTATAGTTGGCATCAGTGCGATGATTCTAGAGTGTTTTAGTGATTCGAAAGCATATCAAATTGCTATTGAAGAGCATGCGGTGGAATTTGCTCTATGTTATCTCAACCGTCTTGATTGTTCTTCTTAACTATAGTGCCATCTTGCAATATCCTGGAGTCGTTTCTTGTAAGGAGCTTTTCTTCTAGATACCCCTCAATTTCAACATGTATTTATCGTATCTTCTAAAAGCTTGTCAGGAATTAAGACTTGATAAGCATGCAAGCAGACCTGAAGATATAGAAACAGATTGTGGTGAAAAATTGAATTACATTTTACTTTTAATCCCTCATTTGAAATCAGAGACAAGACTAATGAATTTCATCTTGTAACTCATCGTCTTCACCTCTTAAGTGCAGCAATTATCAAGTTGGCACTCATTTTAGTTTTAGTACTGATGGAATAATTTGTTAAAAACACCTTCAGTACTTAAATTAAAAAGGATTGCTAAGTAGATAAAAAAACAAAATATAATTGTAAATAGCCATTGAATAGATACTAAAGATATGTTTTTTTCTTTAAAGAAGAAGATATAGAGCAAAGAAGAAGGAAAGATTAAATATATAAACACAAAAAAATCTCAAGCGTAGATATAACTGGTCAAGAAATATAACTTTGGTCAAGATGTTGGATTAAAAGCTCAAAGAATCACATGAATACCGAATGTTTTTGTCCTTTTATAACATTTTTTTTTGAAAACCCAGGAGAACCCGGCGGACCGGTAAACTCCTGAGGAAGGTATAGTAAAGTCGTCCGCTGATCCAAGCCCCCATACCCCCGGGTAAATTTATATAGGATAGGGAAGTGCATGGTAGGAATCGAACCTGGGTCTTTTTACCAGAACCCAAGCCTCCTTTCCACTGCGTCGCACCCGCGGACGTCCTTTTATAACATAAAAACAAAGATATGCCTTCTTTTTATAACTCATGAATGATATGAAAGCTGAATGATTCATAAAATGCAATTAAAGTATTTTAAGTCCTATTCATTCCCTAAAATTCTAAGGCTCTAGTTTTAAAATGCAGTTAAATTCATACAACAATGAGCTATAAATAAAATACAACTAATATAACTAAAATATATTTTATTCTGAATTATTAGAGTATTAAAAGTTTTTAGCTACATATAATATATGTAGTTATATAATACACTTTAATGGTTCAAATTTTAACTGCATTTCAATTATGCAGTTAATTTTTTTTGGGTTTTTAACTGCATATTTGATGAGTGTTCATTGAAAAGGTCAAATGTATCATATATGCTCTTTTATAAGCAAATATTTTCAGTTGAAAATGTAAGAATATTTTATGTAAATATTTGCTTATTTTCATGAAGAGATTTTGAATTTTTGAAGAAAATGCTGCAATTATTATTAAAAATTGCACAAATTTTTGATATTATTGCTGTTTTTTGTTAAAAGTCTTTAAATATTATCAATGTTTTTCAGTGGGAAATGTAATAATTTATTTTGGAGTTCGAAGAATTTTTTGAATTGAAATAAATGCATACATGTGTTGAAGAATGTTAATTGATAAGTGAATAATTGCAAATAAGTAAGCAATTATTCAAAATAATTACATTTTTTCTGTGATTATTCGAAATAATTACAGCATTTAAGTACATTTCTTAACTATATATGTTGTTTGCAGTTAAAGATTTCATTTGTTAATTGCAGTTTTTTACTGCATATCATATATGCAGTTATAAAAAACATTTAATGGTTCAATTTTAACTGCATTTTACGCAGTTAAAAATTTATGGGTTTTTAACTGCATATTTGATCAGTGTTCATTGAAGTGGTTAGATGTATCATATATGCTCTTTTATCAGCAAATATTTTCAGTTGAAAATGTAAGAACTTTTTAAGTAAATATTTGCTTATTTTTATGGAGAGATTTTGAATGTGTGCAGAAAATGCTGCAATTATTCTTAAAAATTGGAAATTTTTTTAACAGTATTGATGTTTTTTGTTAAAAGTCTTTAAATATCATCAATGTTTTTCAGTGAGAAATGTAATAATGTACGTTGGAGTTTCAAGACTTTTTTGAATTGAAATAATTGCATACATGTGTTGAAGAATGTAAATAGTTTTAAGTGCATAATTGCTAATAAGTAAGCAATTATTCATGATACTTGCATTTTTATCAGCAAATATTTTCAGTTGAAAATGTAAGAATTTTTTAAATAAATATTTGCCTTTTTTATGGATAGATTTTGAATGTTTGCAGATAACGCTGTAATTATTCTTAAAAATTGCAGAAATTTTTGACAATATTGACGTTTTTGTTAAAATTCTTTAAATATTATCAATTTTTTCATTGAGAAATGTAGTAACATATGTTGGAGTTTCAAAAGTTTTTTGAATTGAAATAATTGCATACATGTGCTGAAGAATGTAAATTGTTTTAAGTGAATAATTGCTAATAAGTAAGCAATTATTCAAAATAATTCCATTTTTTGTGTAATTATTCAAAATAATTGTAGCATTTAAGTACATTTCTTAATTACATATGTTGTTTGTAGTTAAAGATTTCATGTCTTATTTGCAGTTTTTAACTACATATCATATATGCAGTTGTAAAATACACTTTAATGGTTCAATTTTAACTGCATTTCAAATATGCAGTTAAGAATTTATGGGGTTTTAACTGCATATTTGATGTGCAGTTAACTATATTCATTTGTCAGTGACTATCGGCGATGAACTCCGGATGTGCATGAGGAGATCGTTTAATCATACTAAAGAGAGATAATAAAGCAATTTTTATTCTAGTTTGGGCTGTCTAATATACCTGCATCCACTTTAATACATTAATACATATATTTCCTTTCTACAATGCTTATCATATAAGTAGTAAAAGCTCTTTTGGGTGAGGTTTGGTGTCCCTAGTGCGGCTGCCGAACTTGATTTTCCTTCTAGTCATAATATCTTGCTTGCTTGGGATTCTTCAAACCAGTATGCACCTTAACAACTTTTCTCGTTGCTTAATTTGGAAGGGGATTATTGTTGAAGGCGCAAAAACTGATTTTCCTAGTCTTTGGGCAGGATGCGCGAGATTGCGTGGATCATCGAGCCTTTACTGCTTATTTTCTTTCTCTCTTCTTGTTAGTAGGAAACTTCATATCCAAACATACTATGCGCATTTCTTTCTAGGATATGCACTAATGTTGCTGACCATTAATGGTAGATTGAGTTAGTCTATCAAGTAGTGGTGGGTTAGTCACAAGTGACTTGAGGATGACTCATAGGCCAATCTGGCCATTTCATTTCTAAGAGCGTCATTATCACACATCCACCGTTTTGTTAGCATAAACAGTGAGCAATGGCGGTGGGCTATTCTATTCTATGGGCTTCGTTTTCCTTCTCAATTTGTATCATTAGCTCCTTTATGATAGCCTTCTTTTCTTCAATTTGTTTCGCGATTTGTTCAATTTAGACATTGAATTTTCTAAAAGCTTGTTTGACATCTAAGGAATTAACATTTGATAACCGTACAAATAGACCTGAAGATAAAGAAATAGATTGTGAAGAACTAGTTATTACAAAGGCTATCAAGACTGCATTCATTTTAGTTTGAGTACTGAAGGAATAATGCATAAAAATTACCATCAATATTCAAACTAAAAAGATTGTTAAACAAACAAGAAAACATAGAATATACTTGTAGACAGACATTGAAGAAAGTATGAAGATATGACTTTTTTATTAAAGAACAATATATAGAGTAAAGAAGAATAGAAAGAATTATATATAAACATACAAAAAAAATCTCAACCATAGACGTAACTGGTCAAATTATGTAAGTTTGGTCAAAATATATAATTGAAGACCGAGTCGATCACGTGAATGCTAGACATTTTTGTCTATTTATTACAAATAGATAAGGATGTAACTACTTTCTATGAGTCAATCACATCCACTTTTGACCATTACTTTTACTACAATGGATTATCCTTTAAAACATAATTTCTTAATATGCTGTAAGTATTGAGATTTTGTTTCTTCTTTAAATTCTTTAAATATGTTCTATATTTTTAGTACAAAATATTATAAATATGTTGGAGTTGCAACAGTTTTTTGAATTGCAATTAATGTAGATATGCATTGAAGAATATAAATGGTTTTAAGTGAATAATAGCTCATAAGTAAACAATTATTCCAAATAATTGCTGTGTTTTCTGTGATTATTCTTGATAATAGTAGAGAAATCTGCAAATATTGAAAATGTTCAAATTTGCAGAACAATTTACTGTTTAATAGGTAGTTGTTAAATGTAATTTTTAATTGCATATAACATATGCGGTTAAAAAATGCATTTAAATTGTGAAATTTTTCTTGCATTTTGATTGCATATAACATATCACAAGATTTTTAAATAATTGCAGAGATACATGCAATTATTCAGAATAAATGCATACGTTTTTGCAATTATTATGAACAATTGCAGATAGCTTTTCAATTATCAGGAATAATTGCATCTTTAATTGCATTTTACTTATAAAGTTATAAATTGCACCATTTAAATGCATTTTTCAACTGCATACTTAATATGCAGATTAAAAATAAAGTTGTTTAATGCAATTTTTAACTGCATTAACGAAATGCAGTTATAACCATTTTACCATAATGAAGTTAAAAAATATATTTATACAGTTTGTTTGAAATGCAATCATAACTGCATTGTTTGTAATATGTTTTAAATATAATTAAATAACAAATACAATAGAACATCAATTATGAACAATAGTTAATAATAGAATATTTGATTCCATGTGCAGCATTGTGATTTTAACTATTTTGTATTGATTTGCATATAGTTGCAGTGTTGTTCGCAATTATTGTAAATGATTGAAGATTTCTCTGCAATCATTGTGAATAACTGTAGTTAAGTTTCCCATTATGTATGGTTGTATTTTTTTGTTTTATTTTAAGGGAATTGTTTATTATTTTATTTTTGTACGGACGTTTTAATATTTTATTTTATAGTATTGCTGACAAGAATGGTGTTCCAATGCTGTTGAAGTTTGTACACAATAGCTTTTCTTTACATGCTCATTTTGATATTTCAATTGTTATGCTGAGAAAAGCTATTTGTGAAAAATCGTCTAATTTAAGTTTACAGACATTTGACTTATATCATATTAGAGATGGTATGAAAAGGAATATTGAAACTAATTCTGATCTTCAATCTATCTTGTTATTATCCGCTCATATTCGGCAAACAATGTTGATAGTATTAGATCAGATGTTGTTAATTGTAATAGTGATTCATCAATTAGTACCACTGGTGATTATAATATTCAATTTAGGCAGTTATTAAGAAATGATTCCAATCGATCTGTCTTTATGGGTGTTGGTCAACAGTTTGCAGGTGGTGCTACTGAATTTAGGATTCATTTGATGATATATAGCATTAAGAATGGGTACAAGCTAAATTTGATAAAGAATGACAGGGAAAGAGTTACTGCTATTTGTTCTCGATCTAAATGTGGTTTTAGGATACATGCTTCTTTAAGTTCAATCTTTCTAGGTATTTTGTTATAAAGAATTTCAACCTGAGAATTCTTGTGGTGCTGGAATTTTAGATATAAATGATCCTCCTGTTAGTAGTAAATTGATTACATTGTTCGTTTATGGTCGTATTCAAGCAAATCCATTGATGAAGACCAAGGACATCATTAATCTTTTTCAAACCGAGTATAGTATTATTTTGCTTACAGTGGGAAAAGGTCGGGTTTAAAGGATTTACATGGCAGTGGTATGATGTCTTATCATCATTTGAATTTCTTTTGTGATTCTGTTCTTGAAACTAATCCTAGTAATAAAGTTGTTTTGGAACAAAACTATAGTACTCGTCAATTTGAGAGAGTTTTCGTCGGTTTTGAAGCTTGTGCTTATGGTTTTCAATTTTGTTGGCCATTAATATTTGTTGATGCTACTTTTATGAAGGGAAGAGCTCATTGTTTTTTAATGGCTGCTACTGGTAGAAATGGTAATGAAGGTATGTTTTTTGCTTTAAGTTTATTATTTATGTGTATTATTATGTGCAGTTATTCTAATTTATTGCTGATATGTGTGTATTTAGTTTAAAATTTGCTGTATTATTTCAATTCTGAAAACTCTTTCGGCTCCAATGTATATTTTTACATTTTTTGCAAAATTTGATAATATTTGCATAATTTTAGAAAAATTCTCTATATTTTCAGAGTTTTCTGCAATTTTTAACAATAATTGCAGCAATAACTACAAATATTCAGAATCTTTGCATAGAAATAAAATATTTTTTTAAATTTCTTTTACATTTTTATATGTACAACTAGATGTTTTATAGCAAACGTTGACAATATTTGAAATGCTTTACAAAAATATTGCTATATTTGCAGACATTTCTGCAAATATTGAGAATAGTTGCAGGAAAAGTGCAATTATTTACAATAATATGCTTTATTGCAAATATTGATAATATTTGCAGTATTTATGCAACTATTCTCAATTTTTGCAGATTTTTTTGCAAATATCACTTATGTAGTAAAGAATATATATGAGATTCTAATTATAATTGCAGAAATAAATGCCTTTATTTAGAACAATGCATATTAGAATTGTATACAAACATGCGATTATTCAGAATAGATGCATACATCTTTATAATTATTTGATATGCGATTATAAATTGCATCATGTAAATGCATTTTTAAACTGCATATTTGATATGCAGTTAATAAACACAGCATATCATTTATGTAATTTTTAACTACATATCACATATTCGGTTAAATAATGCTGTTAGATAGTGTAATTTTTATTTGCATTTCATTCATGCAATTAGAATTTTTTTAATTCTTTTGAAATGTTGATGAGTGCTGTTGATTTTCAAAACTGCATATGTCTTATGTTGTTTAAAAATTCATGAAATACTTAACGGAGTATACCATATGCAGTTAAAAAATACATTTAAAAGGTGCAATATTTAAATGCATAAATATAATGAAGTAAAAAAATGCACTTATTTCCTTAATCAGCTTTTGAGGTTGAAGAATCACCTTTGATTGCGTACACTCTCGCTGCTTGAGCTTGCTTCAGTACTGGGCAATTCATGATCCTATGTCCCGGCTTGTGGCAGTAACAACATTCCCAAGATTCCTGTTCTGGCTTCATAAATGGCTCTCTCATTCCTTATTTCCTGGGATTCTTACAATTGTTCAAGTAATGGCCTTTCTCCAAGCAGCTGAAACAAGTAACATCTTTCACCTTTTTCTTCTGTATATTCTTCTTTCCTTTATCTTTCCTCGGTTTCTTTCCACCAAACTTCCTTTTTCTCCAATTCAGATTACTTGTATTTTCATCTTCCTCTGGAACTTCCTGCTTATCCAGAGTATCATATCTATAGCCCATATCAATCAATTCAAAAAAAGATTCCTTTACGTGAGTAGTCATCCTTTCTTGAAATTCCTTATTCATTCCCTGAATAAACTTTTCATTCTTCTTTAACGGTGTATTCACCAATTCTAGAACAAATCAAGATAATTCATTAAATTTGTTCAAGTATTCCTCAAATGATAAGCTTCCTTGCTTCAAATCCACAAACTCCTGGTATATTCTAGAGATACCAGCAGGCGGCATATATCGCTGTTCGAACACTTCCTTGAAATGACTCCAAGTAAATTCATCCGTCGGCTCATCCAATGTAACTGTTTCCCACCAAGCTAAAGCCTCTTCCTGGAGTTGCCAAGAAGCTATCAATCGCATCTGATCATCTTCTAATTTTAGTCCCTTGAAATTCCTTTCACACGATCGAATCCAGGCTTGTGCTTCAATAATGGTTTCTTTGCTTGTGAATGGTTTTCCACCATGTCTAGAAAAGCTTCGATACCTATCAGCCAAATTTGGTTGAAATCGAATGGGAATATCCGTCATTGCAGGGCTTTGACCAGCTATAGTGGTACTTCCCTGTCTCCAATCTCGTCCTCTCTTCCACTCATTCTTACTATCTGTAAATAGTAAGAAGACCGATTCAGGCATTCGGACGAAATATCTTAGAGAATAACAGCAGATAAAGAGAATAGACTAAGAGTTTGGATTTTGGTTCCACTGGTTACACTCATTCTAGGGTATACTTCACCCTACCTCTAATGAGCCATCTAATGTGTTACACTCTGTAGCTAAAGTTCTTACTCAACCTCTAGCTCTGATACCAAATTATCACGACCCGAACTCGATGTTCGACAAACAACATCAAATTCGTATCGTCGGAACTTGCAACACCATTAGATGATAAATAACACAGCGGAAATAAAAGATGATATTACTGATACAACATGAATACATTATCCGATACATCAATTTGATATAATGATAATCATCAATATTAGAGGATATACAACACAGAATACAACGGAACACGATACAATATGAGATAAGTCTTCACAGAATCCAATACTGCAACTCTGATCCAAAAGTTCCAAAGACAAAGCTCCAAAACTCCTAGCTCAATCCACCATCAAGGTTGCACCAAGATAAGTAAGGTCAGTCGTCCTCGGACTGAACTAGCTCCAGATAATCTACTAGACCTGACTATCTAAAAAACCAAACTCTAGACTGCCCATGTGGAAAATTATGGGCACCCAGAGTTTAGGAAATGAACAATAAACTCCGAGTCAGTCATGGGACTGGTGTGACCAAACAAAAAAAGTTTGTCTTTAGAAACAATCAAAAGATTTTAAATTTGAAATCCGCAATGCTTTTTGGAAAATGAAAGTACTATAAGGCCTCCCGCCACACACACTATGCAAATGCAGAATTGGAGGAGATTTCTCCTTATGATAGTCAAACATGCTTGATACGCAGAAACCATTTTGATATTATTATTAGTGCATAGTGGAAAACATTTCGAAAGTATAATATTAATCTTAACCAGCATAGACATTTTGAACTATGCCTATTATAGCTACCATCCAAACAGTGGGGCGCCACCATAAGTAGATGGCAGGTTATACAACTAAAACCGTACAGGGCGCGTATTGGATGAATGGATTTCCAACAAATGGTCAGGCTAAGAAACTTCCTATTGCCACATGAGAACGCCTCTGGCGGGACGCCCCAAGAACTTACCCAGCTCTCTGCCAACACAAGGCCGGTTTCCTCCCTGGCCGGGAGTAATACCTACAGACATGCCACCCCCGGTTCTTTGGGACCTTTATACGAGAGCTCTCAACACCAACAACATCACACAGTAATAAATATACTATAGTGCCCGCATGAGTAAGTATCTGGGCTCCATACCATGATAATACCCTTTTCCAGAAGGAATGGTCACACCCTAAGAGAGCTACCCCTGAAACCTTGCCGCATCTTTCCTGTTTCGACCATTACCGGTTTGTGAGGCTCGATGAGGTTTCGTCCACAAAGCTACGCTTTACATGAAAGCCATGCTTTGATCACAATGATCAACAAATATCATCAAGACACAGCAGCACTTAGCATGCCACACTACCAAATTGGGAGTATATTGCTGATAACCTTCAACTACATAACCTCTGAGCTCGTACGTCTTAGAGAAGGGTGTTAAGCTAATAGGATAAATTCTTCGCCACCAACAGATATGTATTTGAAAGAAATCTGCTTTATATCCCAAAATGTAATGTCAGACATACAACCATACAAGTCTGTCCCGGGTTCGAACAGAACCGAAGGCACTTTCGAAGAAGCCCTTGCAATCCGGGTATTCACAATCCCGATCGGACTTCCCATCACTTAGGAAATCTCTATACCGTAGCTGCTCAGTGCAGAGACAATCGATAGGTCATCCGAACGTTCTCGCAAATACCTGGTCTTCACCACCGATCTTCAATGCAATCCATAACGACGTATCATTATTCGGAATGGGTTATATGACACAAAGTCCTCTCCCTGCTAAACCGAATAATGAGCGCAATATTTAAAACCATATGGATATGAGATTTCAATTAAGTCACAACTTAATAATTCCAACTTTCTTTCTAATGGTTTAAACCAATTACCGTTTCAAATCTTTTAAACAAAAAGATTCATTTCACAAAGTTCACCCAGTTTCATAAAGATCCATTCACGGATTTCAAAATAATTTCCATTTCAATTGGTTTAATTCATTTAAATCTTTAAATCAAGATTTATCTCATAGCTTCCAAAACCCGTTTCCAAAGGTTCATTCATGACTTGGAAACCCATTTCAATTCAAACTTGAAATCCCCTTTAATGCCAATTGGAAATTCATTTCTCATATGAAAGCTTTTATTATTTGAGAACAATAGTTTTATTTTGAGAAAATCCGATTTCATTTGTACAAGTTAAAATCTTTGGGTTAATTCAAATTCACAAAACGGCACTTTAAAAATGGGTTAAAACCCATATAAACTTGTATACCATTTTTAAATCATAAATACCAAATATAAAATTCAATTTTAGATATTGAATTCCGGTTTAATTAAATTATTCAAATTTCAAATCTTTATTAAGTTATTCAAAATAACTTTCATTTTTGAGACACTCTTTTCAAAAGCTTTCCACTCTAAACCCATCCATTTCCAAAACCGTTTGGATTTAAAATTCAAACAAAACTATTTAAAAATCCATGACTTAACCGATTTCCACGTGCAATCCATGTTTGTGTGTATAAGTGTAGTCCAGAGGTTTAACACAATAGTGCACAACATCAATCATCACAGATATATCAATATCGATAAGCGGTATAATCCATAATGCTTATCTTCATTCACAGATTTATAGATAAAGTAAATTTATCAATCACAAAGATTCATCATTACAATTCGATGTGGGTTTCGGATAACTAACTGGAATCCGACTCCCTGTCGCATCGAAATTCGAATGTTGTTTTACGGGCAAAGGGGTTTTCACATATATATACAGAAACAAATCACAAATCACAATGCAGCATAAGGCAATTAACATCACACAACATCACAATCACAACAGAAATATCAATCCAGTACACAACATTCGATGATAGTCAATCATCTTCAATTTAGGGTGAAGGTGATTTAAAAGAATTAAACATATAACTAATTTTATTGATTTATTTAAATCAATGATTAACTATTCTTAATAATAAATTAATTAAATTTTTAATTAATTATTCCTTAATCAATTATCTTAATTAGCTACTAATTATAAATTAATTAACTTTAATTATCTAACTAACAATTCTTAATTAAAAATAAATTAGACACTAAATTGTTAATTAATCCAATCTTTAATTTCAAATTGATTAATCCCAAATCACTTAGTTAATTACAATTTTAAATTAATTAACCATTCTTAATAATAATTGTTTGTCTTAATTAACATTTAAAAATCTCCTTTAAACTTTTAAAAATTAAATTATCACTAACTTGAAAACTTTAGTTTTAATTAAATTTAAAACTTATCTTATATTGACTATTTAATTAAAATATTAATTAAGATTTTAAACTTTGTTAAGTATTTAGTTGATTAATTAAACTTGTCATAATATCTTAGCTTAATTTATTGAGCCTTTATTAAATTATAAATACTTAAAAATTGATTATAATGATTAACTCCTCACTTTTAATAGGCTGTCACTTAAAATGAAAACCCGGGAAAGATTCCCAGTTTACTCGAGTTTTCCACTGACTTTTCTCGAGTCCCCCCTCTCTTTCTTCTCGTATGCTCCTTCTTCTTCTACTCTTTTTTTTTCCAGTTGAGTTATTTTAAGTTTTAAACGATAGTATCAGGAACCAAGCCCGCGTACTCGAGTTCCCCACCGAAGCAATCACCATTTTTACTCGAGCGATAGCTCGAGTTGCCCGCCACCATCAATCCTGACAGCAACGCAATAACGTGCCCGTGCACGTGCACGGCGTTGCACCGCCTCTCCGGCAAACTCCCACATCTGAGGCAAGTCACAAATCATCCAAACACTCGAAATCCAAATTCGACTCGACCCTAAAAATATCAATTCGAAAAATATCATTTTTGCACGAAGCCTGAAGCTCAACCCAACACACAAAACCACATCTCCTCCGCCGCTCAGGTCACCGGAGCTGCCCTAACTCCGTCCACGCCTCCGCCCATGTCTCAAGTACCACCCCTCCAAATTTGGCCACGCTCGGCACATTGACGCGTGTACACGAGCCCAAAACCCAACCGCCATTTTCACTGACTTTAAACCCTAGTTTTAATTCGTTCAATCATTGATTGCAATTGAAAAATTATTTAACATTTTTCCTAAGTCTATTGATGACCAAGCAAGCTTCAACAAAAATTTCAATGTTCAAAGATTCTTTGATTATGAGAAATTGATCAAGAAGCATTTTCAGTTCATCTATGAACTGCTTCTAATTTACACCACTAAAAATCCCTAACTTAGTTTTAAAAATCCTATATTGGGCTTTTGATTCAAATTACATAATCAAATTAATATTTTAAAATGTTCGAATTTATCATATAATTGCTTTTATACTGTAAAACTGAATTTTACAGAGTCTGTTCTTCATTATCATGCAGAAAACAAATTTTTATGCCATAATTTAAACTTAAACAAACTTGTTTCGTTGATAATTTTAAGCCTAACAAAGGTTGATGATAATACTTTGAATCTTGATTAAATATTTGACTCTGTAACTTCAACAGAGAAAACAGTATGTTACAGAACAAACACAGAAACTATATTCAAAACCAAAGCATATTTATCACTGAATTTTGTACTGTTTTAAATTAAACTTAAAGCTTCAAAGGGTATGTTTACTCACTTCAAATTGAAGAACAGAGAACACTTGTTGTTTGAAACTGCAGATTGAATCTTCTTTCAAACTTGCTTGGTTTTCTTTGAAAAATGTTTTGAGTTTGTAAGAACGATGATGTTTATATTTTCTTTTCTGGTTTGCTTAAATTTTCTTACTGAACGAGCTAGAATAGGATGCATTACATATATATAGAAACAATGTTTGTATAAAGGGAAGGTAATAATTTGTAAAGCCTCTTTTGTTGACTACAGATTTTTTTTTGACTAAAGATATTTGTTTCAATTTGTTTACTGAAATGACTTTTACATTTTTTTTTGGCTGAAAGGATTTGTTTTGTTCTAAGGAGATGTTAATAAATGCATGTGTTTTTCAGTTTGTTTACAGCAAATCTATTTGCTTTGCACTTCTTTGTTTTGTTTTGTAGATTTTTTTCTTTTGTTTGTTTCTTCTTTTGTTAATTTTATTATATAGATATTTTTATCTATCTTCTTACATGCATACACAACTCACATCAAATATATATGTACTTCATATGTTTACTTAAATATTTATGTTTTATTTTTCTACAAAAATAATCTTATGTATATGAGTTAACCTATATATTTATTATTAACATAGTTCTTGACTTTTGTTTCTATTTATAGTTTAATTATCAAACATTAAATTTATAACGTATATTTTATTTTACACTTTACTCTTATATTTAATATTGATAGGGTAAATTTTATCTTAAACATTTTATAACCTTTTTAAAGAAAATGAATTAAACACAATTTATACCTTAATTAAATAATCATACATATTATTCCTTCAAAAGTATAACCTTTTAAAGAAAATTCATTTTGAAGTTCCAAATCAAAATTTTGTTTATAATTCAATTCAGTTGAAAATATTTATTTTGAGCTTCAAATCCAAATTCTAAAACAAATGAGTGTATATCTCTTATTAAACTTGTAAAAATTAAAACAAATCCATAATTTAACCTAAAATTTAATTACAAAATTAAATTCGTCTTTAAACCGGTATCGTTACATAGATGATGCAATATTTGTAGTTTGTATGTAATTATTTTAAGTAAATACATGCATGGTTGTATTGATTGTAAATAAACGTATATTATAAATTGTTTTATATTATTTTGTACTTTTTGACAATTATTTCTTTTTTTACTCTGAGCAATAATTTGTTTTTTTTACTTAATAATTTATTTTGTTTATTATTTTATTAGGTTTCTTCCCTAGAGCTATTGCAATTGTTTCTAGAGAAGATGATAATTGGATTTGGTATTTTGTATAGCTTAAAGACCTTTTGAAAGATAATTGTAACGACCTAGAATTTTGGTTATTTGAAATTGGAATATTTTTTGATACTAGTTATTTAAAAATTAATTTTTAACTTGAATATCAAATATAACTATATATTGGATAATTTAAATTGTGGAATTTAATAATTAGAAATTGGGTAAAATATTGAACCTGGAGTTTTGAGCTTGTTAAAAATAATTTAAAGGCTTACAAAATTTATATTAATAACACTAAAGATAATAAAACTTTTTAAATTGAATTTAAACGTGATTAGTTCAGTTTTAAAAATATATCGTTTAAATTTACATGTGAAAATAGCCTTTCGGGGCACAGTCTCGGAATTCGATGAAACTAGTTACATTAAATCCATAATAGTGTACTATCGGATTTCAAATTTCATAGCCTTTGGATTTATCGTTTGGTCGTACGGGTTTAAACGCACTGAAATTTATATCGGAAATTCAATATAATAATTGGGTCCAAAAAGCTATCTTCCCCATACGATCGAAATATGACTCGAAACCTTTTCCATTGCGTTCGGAATAGGGGTATAATATTATAAACACCTAGCGGCACGCCTCGATAGGGGTTAAATATTTTAAGCTGTGTAATCGAGACGATTTGAAATTTTAAAATAATATATATGATATGCTGACCGGTCAAAATCTATTCACATCAGCCTCTTTTCCTTCCTTTCAAACCACTGTACACAACACCTACATGCTAACGTCTCATCCCTCCCTCTTTTTAAACACAGTGCAAAAGTAACAGAAGAGAAGAAAAATAAATAAACATCAAACTTCATAAATTTATTTCTCCAATTCTATTACTTAAAAATTCCCAAACCAAAATCAAAATTCTCTATGAGCTTTGATTGGGTGTACTTATTGATGGGGGCGATGTTATTTTTGGTGAACGATTATAGAGGCGTAGGCGAGCTCGAGCTAGGGTTGGGAATATTGGAAGTTTGGGTCTTAATTCGCCAAACGGAGATGATTTTTGGATTCGCAAGGCAAAAGAGCTTTTGCGGTCGAGATTTTGGAGCGTGCGATCCGTGGGGGAGGAGTGCATTGTGCATTGTACCGAAAGGCCAGAAAGCGCAACTTGAAGGGGATGGCCGAGTTTAAAGTTATGAGTGCGCGCGGATGTAGTTCGTCAAGAGGGAGCGGTTGGACAAACAGCATCTCCGAGCATAGTATCACTTCGATTGTGCATGGTCATTTTGGGTTCTGTTTTATTTCATGCATAGGCATAGCACGGGGAAGAAGAGGAAGTTGTTTGGCTGGGCTTCTTTGGGTATGGGTGATTATAATTGAAATTAGTATTTAATTAATTTAAATTATTCGATCACTTCTAAAATCCATAATTCCTGCATACAAGGTCCGATTCGGACGATTCAAGATGCATTCGGACGATTCAAAGTGAGTAATCTCACTCAATTTTGGATTGTCGTAATTAGTTTTAAGTGGTTAAAATTAATTATTGATTAAATGGTTGAATTGATATAATTTTTATTAGTTGGATGTGATATTATATATTGTATTGTGTGTATGTGTATATATACTGGAGTGATTGATATTCCCGCATATTTATAGCGGATGAGACCCTATGCGCCCAACATAATAGCGGATGACCCTATATACCGTGATATACCCCTCGAAGTGTGATTGGTATTTTTATATTGTATTAACATCTGTGGACACAGAGAAACAGGTTGGAGAGATCCAACTGGATTCCTCAAAAATGTTGAATTAATTTCGTATATAGATATTTGATTTGTTTAAATAATCTATGATAGATTATAGTGCAATTTGAATTTATGGGATGCTATGGTAGTTTTGGCCTAGACTTTGGTATTTTAAAAAAAAAACAAATAATTTTTTTTTTGAATTTTAAAAGAAATTAAAGAGGGATTTTAGAAGTGAAGTATCTATATTGAAATTTGGAATAATTAAAAGAAGTGAAATTTGGGTAAAATAAATAGTTTGATGCAATTTTGTATTTAATAATTTCAGAATATTGTAAATAAGAATTTTGGAACATTATAAAAAGAGATTTTGGAATAATGTAAATAGAAAGGTTTTAAATAATAGAACTTAAGAGATATTGTTAAAGTATAAAAGAATTTATTTTTAAAATCGAGATTTAAATAGTCGGGAAAATAAAAAAGAAATTTGAAAATAAAATACGAAGTTTTTATATTAGATTTTATATAAGGTTTTAAATGATAAAAATAAAGTGGAATATAGTTAGGTTATTTAGGAAATTAATTTTAAAATGGAATTTAATTTAGAAATCGATTTATGATATATTAAGTGTTGTGAAACCGATTTAAACGGGAAATGAGGCTGTGAAATTTATAAACAAGGTTTATAAATAAAGTAAAGCGATTATCAATGGATAAATTTGAAATTATAATTTCACGATGAGGAATTATAAGGAAATGGGTAAAAAAAAATAAAAAAAAATGGTAGATTTATTTTTAGAAATCTGTAAAAGGGATTTAAGGAATTGGGACGTAAATTAAATTGGAGATAAATCGAGAAAGATTCATAAATGTCATAAATGTTAGACTAATTATGTTGGAATTGGAAAATATATTTTATCAAGGAATTAAGTTTGTTGAAAAAGGAAGGAAGGATTTTTAATTATTAACTGGGTAGTTTTAAAGGATGTTTAAAGAATATTTCAGAAAATTAATTATTTAGTTTTAAAATTGTTTAAAGTAATTTAAATATTAACTAAGTTAGTTTAAAGTAAGTTAATTATTATTTAAAGAATGATCGGTATTATTGTTTTTAAGAGGATAAACTATTCAATATTAATGTTATCATATAATAACTTTTATTTTAAAGAGTATTCGCCTAAATTTAAGTTGGAAATTATTATAGAAATTTCATAAGTATTATTTTGAAATTTTTTAAAATACAGTTTTCGGAATGTAATAGTATAGTCGGTTGGCGAAATCAGAGGAACTGAGTGCCTACAGTTAAGTTTTGGATTGCTCTGGGATAGAGACGTAACCATTGAGCTATGAATCCATGGTTTGATACCGTAGTGGTACTTTCCATATTATTTTAAAAGGGGTTTTCAAATATTTTTGAAAAGGATAGTTGTGGATATACTAAACTCGGCAAGATAAGTACATATTTTGGATAAAGGGATTTAATTTATTAAAATAAAATAAAATAAGACTTAGTGTTTTTAGTGGAGAAGAGAATATTTGATTAAACAACTGATTATTTGATAGTAAATAACCGACTATCAAATCTGGACCCAAAATATAACTTTAGGAATATTTAGGAGAAATACCAGAATTATATGGTAAAGTTACCACCGTTCGAGGTGCTATATTGTACCTATAAACTCGTTGCGTTTTTCTAGGATGATGGAAAGGAATTCTTCCACTAACGGTTAGGAGGTGATCTCCGATCTTATTTTGTCTGTTTATTTCCAAAAAAATCAGGGTTGAGTTTACCGGGAAATATTGGGCGTTGTTTCGATGAGACTGGGATCAGATAAGTTATCCGAAAACCACTTCGATCCAATGAGTACGTTTTTGAAAAGAAAACAAGAGCATGGATTCGAAGATGGAGCAGTGAAGTGCAACGGCTAATCGCTACAAATCCTAAGGGTTATTCCAAAATGGACGTAGTAAGAATAGTGCCTTCGGCTCCGTTCGGATCCAGAGCAGACTTGTATGGATGAATGCTATTAGTACATTGTCATTGGAGGACAATGAGCATTCTAAGAGAAAATTCCTTAAAAGGGTAATCGTAGCCTCTAGCCTCATCAACCGGAAATGACTGAAAAGCAAGGGAGATACAACAAGGCTAAATGGGTCACACTCAATTAGGTTATGTTTATCACCTTTCTGGATTACCTCGGATATTATTACTATGATACATGGATGGAGCTTGGAAATGGGTGGGAACACGCAGGGTGATAGCATTTTCGGTCTATCCAGGTTAGGATAGTTCGGTCTTGTGTTGTAGGGGATCCCAGCGTGGTCCTCGTTATGCTGTTCTAGACGCGTACTATGACTGGTGATACCCCAGTACCTAGTCATTCATATGGAATCCATTCTCCAATACGTGCCTTTAGGATTTTGATTGTAGAGCCTAGTATGCTGGAATTTAATTAATGTAACAATTTCAGCTATTTGAATAGGTATTTGTACATAGACATTATTATAATATCAGAAGATTTGATATGAAATGTTTTGGTTATCGTAAGGTAAAAACCCATCGTGTAACGACCCGTGAATTTTAATAGTTTTAAAAATATATTTAACTGAAGATTTTGTGAAAATTTTAACAATAAAATTTGAAAATAATTTTTTTTTTTTGGAATACGTCTATTTAAATATAGCAACTGGTAAATTTTCATCTGATAATATTGAAGTTTATTTTCTTGTGAAATTCTGTTTCAATTTAAATCAGTTAATAACAGTTTAATTTAAAAGTGTTCCGAAACCTAAATATGTCAACATGAGAAAATTTATTTTGAACACTCTGAATCAGACTGCGAAATTAATTTCGCGAAATTCGGACGTTTCTAGCTCCATTGAATTTTTTCCGTATGGAATAACAACGTGTATCAGTGTCCTTATCGACTTTTTGATCGGATGATCCTGTCACTAATATCTGTATACTGTTTTAATTGTCTCGTTGTGCTGATCTATGCAGTATATTCATTTCTGTATTTTCATATCCAGTATGCGACGGAAACAATAAAACGGTACGTTGTATCGGTACCGTAAATTGTCGTATCGATACCGTAAATTGTGACAGTTAGCTTTCCTTTGCCTTTTCATATTGAAACGTGCCGTACAATCAAATTTATTGCTTTAATAATTTTTCCGGAATCAATGCTTCTTTACGTTGCTATTTCTTTACCTGCATACATTGGTAACGCAAAAAGTGATATATATTTGAGCAGGCTCCATCTTCTATTTTCTTTAGATCTGAAAGCCTTGTTTTCCTCCATCTCCTTGCGCCTGCTCCCTATCCTCTCCCCTCTCCTCTCATTCTTTTCCACCCCAAAGCCACCGAGCGCAACCCACCCGTAGCTTCGCGCTGAGAAATCGCCGCCTCTTCCTCCGATCTTCCCATTCCGTGCTCCCTCCTCTTCCGCCCACACTTCTTCTCGGCCCGCCTTCTTTCTCTCTCCCTCACGCTCGATCCCAACATCCTGTCCCCACGTCACCAACAGCCACCGACCTGAGGCCAACCCACGTCGACCGCTTCGACTTTCTCTTCTATTTTATGTGTACTGTGTCCCCTTATTACAAGTGTAAGTGGTATATTTAATTTTATATATTACAAAACTATAAGCTTGTTAAAAAAATAAGATTTGGAGATAGTGTATTCGCTACCTATATACTGTTGTATATATATCGCTACCTATATACTGTTGTATATATATAGGATTTTATGCGATATATATGACGTCTATATACTTTGCAACTGTGTGTGTGTGTGTGTGTGTGTGTGTATATATATATATATATATATATATATATATATATATATATATATATATATAGTATTTTGTTAGTTATAGTTGTATATATAGAGATATTTTCAAATCTAGTAGCAACCTTGTTCTTTTGTTTTATAATTTAAGCATATGTTAGTCATATATTTTGTGCATTATACATATACTATGTTCTGGGCTTGTAGGAAATAGCTGTAAAGGCTTGTATAAGTTCATATAACATAGGCTACCTGTATGCCTTGGTCAGCCACGTAAACATTTTTTTTCTTTTGTATATTTTCATATAAGGTCTACTTACTAGCCTGAGTGTAGATATATATATTTAGTTGAATTCTTTACATAGTGCGGTCTGCATTTGTTTCGAAATTATATTGCTCCCATTTTTGTCTACATATATATTATGTATTATATTAGATTTTAGTATATATATGTGTTGTAATATTCTCGGTATAAAGATCTATTTATATATAATAGCCGAGAGTTTGATTTGTTTACAAAGTTATATAAGATGTCAATTTTTATACATATGTTGCCGTATATAGGTTATATAGATTTCGTTATATACATGTATATATAGAGTAATTTTTAATATGTTCTGGTTTCCTGTTAGCTATACATTTACTGTATATTAGCTTTGACATATCATTATTAACTTTGTGTTTTCATATAAGGTTACATTATACATGATTTTATACATATAATTATATATAGGTTTGCTTATATCCTCTATCTTCATCAATTTGGTTCTGATTCGTTGTCGATTTCGGTTATCAGCTTCGTCCATCATTCCTATTTTCTTCATTGAATTGTGTCCATCCAGCATTGCTTTGAAATTCGTAGCTCTTTTCCTTGTCAAAATCTATCTAGCCTCGAAAGCTGAGCATCACTCACGATTACCGTTCTTATATTTATTAAATTTGATTTCAATCGAAACGACAATTGAAATTGTTAGTTATTTTAAATTATTATATACGCTACTATCTGTAACTGTTCACCTGTGGGATATGACACCATATCCTGTTATTTATATTATATTGTTATTGATGATGTATGCCTGTTAGTATTATTGTCATATCTGTTATCACTCTGCAAGTTCCTTGTAGTATAGAATTCACTATGAGTTGAAATGATACATACCCGAACAGACATTAGAATAGGATAAAATCATTATGGGTTGAAATGATAAACCCAAGCGATTTTCATTTGAATTGAATTTGGTATTACGTGCTGAAATGATATCTACCCGTATATATTTAAATTACGGATTGAATTGATAAATATCCGTATCACTTGACCGTATGATAGAAAATTTATACCGATACCGTTGGTTTATATATAAATATTTTGAAAATAATTTTTGTGGTTTTGAAAGGGAATATATATGGTTTTATTTAATGTAGAAATTATATAAATATGTTTCGAATATAAAATAGATTTAATAATAAACCTAAATTAATAAAGTTTGATTTAATTAATATAATATGTTAAGTATTATATTCTTAAATCAATTTTTTTTCAATGATCTGTATAGGTAAGACAAGGTTGAATTGGTTAAAGTTGTATTTAGTTAATAATTTTACTTAATTAAATCGATTTGAAACTATTGAATTTGGAATTTTTAGATATGATCTTATAACTTGATTTTGATTTAAGAAATTTAATGAATATTTCCTATTTAAAGAAAGTGAGGGAAAAATATAGTAAACCGTAATTTGAGGTTATTTAACGATATTGAATTTATTAAGTGAATATTCCAAGACTAAATAATAATGAAGTTAAACCAAAATTTATATGAAATTGTTAAATTTAGTTTTGAAAGTATTGAATACTTAAAGCTTCGAAATATATTGACTTTGAATTACATTCAAATTTGTATGGCTTATTTATGGTTCAAATCTGTATTTGAAATCGATAAAATTTGAATTTATCTAGTTAGAAAATGAATCGAATGGAAATTGATAATTGAGATTGAATTAAATTGGAATGGGAAAGGCGAGTTGATTTTGAAGCGATTTGTGAAGTTTGAGGAAATTACGAAGGCTTTACTTTATAAATTATTTAATATATATATATATATATATATATATATACACACACACACACACACTATTTAAGGAAATAAAGATATGTGAAATGAAAATGATATTTTGGTTTTGAAGTATAAATTGAATTGAAATGGCCACAGTGTTATAGAGTATATTTCTACATTGTAGATAGTTGCATGGATCCTTAGAGGATGGTTATTCCAAACATCATTTTAGTTACTTGTATTTCAGTTGATATTTCACTTGAGTTGGATTTATTGATACAAGAACGTTAATCCTGACTCGACTGTTTTGTGTTTTGCGTTATGCTCGGGTCATACTGAGTGATAAAGCGTTTGAGGCTCACCTTTGGAATTTGAAGCTTCTTTTGGAGATTCAACTATCGATTCAGCTTTCAGCTTTTCCTGTTGATTGGTTCAGAGAAGTCATCTGTTCATGCTGGAGACTTCACTGTATTTGAGATATTCTGTTGTATTTTGTTTCTAACTCTAATGCTTACATAGTAGCTTCATAAACTACCATTTATCTATTCTGTCGCATTATTTTATATTACCATGTGTTTGTGATTCTGTGGTTGACTTATTTACTGTATATGCTAAGTTTTGCCAAATTTAAATTAATAATCTGGTAATTTTGAACAATTTAAGTCCGACATGTGTGGATGCGAATGGTTGAAAATATCGGATCGTTGCAGTTGATATCAGAGCTTTGGCTCCAGGCAAACCTAGCATAAATAGTAAATTTATTTGAAGAATCACGTTCATTCAAGCCTGAATTTCTTCCTCTTTGGTTTAGTTTTCCTTTGGATTTTGGAACGTTCCATACGGTTCCAAAATCCATTATCTTCTCTCCTCATTCATGTTCCTTGATTCTGGAGTATTCCATAACTCCACTTCGAATGATCTCTATAAGAATAGGCGATCCCGCCAATTTTTGAATGATTTGTAAAGGGGAGAAGCTCCTTTACAATTGGCATTGATTCATCAGAGATGTTTATACCCTTGGTTTAGATGCTGCTATCTCTTACTCTGCCGAATTCTATCTCGGGCGATTGAATGTCGATTTGCCTTAGAATTCCGCATCGATCTTATTTTGAATCACGGTTGACCGGTTAAGGTCGCTCGCGATTTATGTAAGTATATCCATCTCCTATTTTGAAATGTAATTATCTCATCTTCTATCGAGCCTACCATCGAATCAAAATTCTATTTGATTAGAGTTCCTCTAATTTGAAACTCTATTTTGTTTTGAAATCCATTCTTGAATCATCCTTTGAAAAAAATCGGATTTGTATTTTAGAAATTGTTATTTTGATAAGTATGATTATATTCTATATATAAAAGTGAAAAGTTTTCCATAAGGATTATATACCATTTAAAAACGAGAATTTGAAGTTTCGAAAGGATTTGAAATTTTGAAAATTTTATGAGGAATCTATTTATATAAAAATGATTTATAACTGAAGGGTTCTAAATTGGAGATTCGATATGAAATTATTTTCCGAACAAGAATTGTTTCAAATGACTTCAAATGAGTTCCCATGATTTCAAAGAAAATTCAAAGAAGATTTCAAGAAATTAGAAGTCCAAAACTCACTTGTGTCGTTGGAGAATAATTTCGGTGATCAGTGCACGCATCATCGACATTGATTTTCGAGTTTCAGAGTGGGGGAGAGGCCACTTTAGTAGCTTTGCTATGCGAGTGATTTTATGAAACCAATTTTGATTTCAAATTCTGAAGTATGATTTGATATTCGAAAGATATATGTATATATATATTTAAAATGATTTGAAGCGTGTCGGTGTACAGTCCTCGAGTTTCGGATTTAAACCTATCTATTGAAATTGATTGTTGCTGATTTCCAACTCTTGTATTTGAAATTTGATTTCTCTGACTATTTTGAATGTTCGAACACTTCCAAATCAAGGTTAAATTTTCAAAGCTAAGTAATTTCGAAAGGTATAAATTATTTGATAAAGTATCAAGTTTAGTTTAGTATGTTTAAAGTATGAAGTGGTATGATGTAATGTAACGACCTGGTGTTTTCAACCATTTGCATCCACACACGTCGGACTTGAATTGCTCAAAATACCAGATTGTTAATTTAAATATTTGCAAAGCTTAGCATATACAGTAAATAAATCAATTACAGAATCACAAACACAGAGTAAAACAATAATATGCAGCGGGATAAATAAATAGTAGTCTATGAAGCTACTATATAAACAACATAGTTTGAAATAAAATACCACAGAATATCCAAATACAGTGAAGTCTCCAATCCAAATAGATGACTTCTTTGAACCAATCAACTGGAAAGGCTGAAAGCCGAATCGATAATTGGATCTCCAAATGAAGCTCCAAACTCCAAAGGTGAGTCTCAAATGCTGTATCACTCAGTCTGACCCGAGCATAAAGCAAAACACAAAACACTCGAGTCGGGATTAACATTCTTATATCCATAAATCCAACTCAAGTGAAATATCAACCGAAATACAAGTAACTTAAAGGATGTTTGGGATAACCATCCTCTAAGGATCTGCGGAACTATCCTCAAGGTAGAAATATACACCATAACACTATGGTCATTTCGAATTAATTTATACTTCAAAACCAAAATATCATTTTCATTTCAAATATATATCTGTTTTCCAAAATAGTGTATATATATTAAATAATTTATAAAGTAAGGTATTTACAATTTCCTCCAAATTAACTCGACTTTCCCATTCAAATTAAATTCAATCTCAATTTATCAATTTCCATTTAATTCAGTTTTCTAAATAACAAATTCAAATTATATTGATTTCGAATACTAATCTGAATCATAAATTATCCATTTAAATTCCAGTATATTTCAAAGCTTTAATATTCAACATTTCAAAGTTCAATTTAACAGCTTCCTAAAGATCTCGATTTAACTCATTATTATTTAGTCTTGAAATATTCACTTAATAAATTCAGTACTATTAAATAACCTTAAATTTACCCTTAGAATAAATATTCCTTCCGATTTATTTAAACTTGAAATATCCATTTAATCAATTCAAATCAAAAATCAAGTTGAAAATTCAAATCTTAACTTCAAGTTCAATATTTCAAATCAATTTAATTAAGTAGAATTCTTAATTCGATACAATTTTACTTAATTCAACCTTATCTTTCTTAACTTATACAAATCCTTGAAAATTTGTTCAAAGATATATTACTTAGACATATTATATTAAGTAAATCAAACTTTATTTGATTAAAGTTTATTATTAAATCTACTTTATATAAAACATAAAAATATTACGAATATTAAATAAAACCATATACATATTCCATTTTAAAGCCATGTAAATCATTTTTAAAATATTTATATATAGACCAACGGTGTCTGTATATAATTTCTTATCATATGGTCAAGTCATACAGATACTTATCATTTCAATCCGTAATTTAAATATATACGGGTAGATATCATTTCGACCCACAATCCCAAAACAATTCATGTGAAATTCGCTTGGGTCTATCATTTCAACCCATAACGATTTTCTCCTATTCTAAAGTCCGTTCGGGTATGTATCATTTCGGTCCATAGTGAATTCTATACTAACAGGGAACTTGCAGAGTGATAACAGATATGATAATAATATAACAGATAATAATATCATATGCATAAATCATTAGAAAGTAAATAAAATATAAATAATAGAATGTGGTGTCATATCCCACATGTGAACAGATACAGATAATAGCATATCTAACAATAATTAAATAATTAACAGTTCAAATTAACAGCATATTTCAATTGTCGTTTCAATTGAAATCAAATTTAATAAATATAAAACGTTAATCGTGAATGATTGCTCACCTTTCGAGGCTAGAGAGGATAGACAACGAAATCGAGTTATAAATTGCAAGTACGATTTCCAAAGCAAAGCCAACTTGACACGAATTTTAACGAACAAGCTGATGGACATGAATCAATGAGAACAATGAATTAGAACTAGATCGATAAAGATAGTTGAAACAAAAGTATATTATATTATTATCTTTCTCAAAACCAATACTAAATTTGTAATTCATATTTAAAATAATAGATATATTATAAAATTCAAAGAAAAACAAACTACAAAATAGTGACCGACCGACCCTATAACAATTGAATAAATATGCAGACACTTATTTTATATAACTTATATACTAGTGCATAGGTAACACGTACTATATATAACTACTATATGTTCTTATATTATACCCACAGATCCAATATAGACAATGCATGTACCAACTGTATATATAATACTATAACCTACCCATATATAACTTATTTACATAGTATACGTATGAAAATTAGGTAGCAAACATAACAAATCATAGTATTTTTTTCTTACTAATTTTTTTTCCAAAACAGAACAAAAAAATAAGCAGGTAACAACTAAAACACGCAAATTTATAAAATATAAATACTGAGGTCGATATATATTTAAACATACTTAAAACATGTATGTTTAAAATTAAGTATGCTATCAATTGGAAATATATATATATATATATTTGTATATATAAAACAAACATAACATATTCTTATTACAAAAATCTATTAAATACTATAACTAGAATATACAACACTTAAACAATATCTTAAATAACAAAATATATATAGACCATAGATTTCAAGTATAACATATATATATCCAACCTTATACATATATTAATAGATCGAATTTTAATACTCCAAGATGACAGTTTGCCAAATCAAAATCATGTGTAGATTATAATATAAATATTTTTAATAGTAAATGGAAGAATATTAAAACCTGAAAATGAAATCAATGCGCATAATAGATCAACCTACCTAAAGATATAGACCGTGAATATATATATATATATATATATATATATATATCTTGTACTAATTTTCTGACTAAAAAAAACAAATATACATGTGTTTAAACAGCTAACCATGAATAAAATAATACACATTATAATAGCAGCCCATTCATAATTAACGTAGTGGAAACTATACATTTTGCTGAAATGATATACAACACTTTATACCTCCTTATATGACATATACAAATAACCAGATATAAGTATAATTAAAATAACTTATACCACATGCATAACAAATGTGTATAACTACAGTTTTAAAATTATCATATGCAACCGTATATATATTAACATATATGTGCAGACTCAACCGATCCTTTAATACTATGTGACGTATGTATATAAACTGTTATTTAATATACTCATATAAATGAAAAGGGTCAGAATAATATATATATATATATATAGAAAAACACATATATATCTATATCTGTAACAGCTAACAGGTAAAAAAAATTAGTATAATATAAAACTATCATTAAATATATGTGTATGAAAACTTACTTCCATTCAATAGAAAAGAGAAGGTGATTGAGAACTCGGGTGGGTGAACTCGCTCACGTGATGAGCTGCTAGCGAAGACATGCGTGGTGAAGGAGGCAAGCGGAAGAGGTAGAAATCACGACTGTGCTCGGGTGGTTCATGGTTGTCGTGGCCATTTCCATGTGGCGGAGGATATTGTGCGGCCGAAGGTGTTTAGGCGGGCTCCGAAAACATGGCGGAGGGATGGGGTTGCGAGTTGTTGAGATGGTGGATTTGGCCGGGCATGTGAGGTGGAGGGGAGGTGCGGCAGACTGAATAGGCGGGTGTGATGCAAACAGGCAAAGCTGCATTTGGCGAGCAAGGAGGGACGGAAGATGAAAGGGGAGTGTGTAGACGTTAGCTCTGGTTATACGGAGTTAGAAAATTTGAGAGGAAATGGCGGAGAGAAGATGCACAGTTTATTATTATTACTATGCTATTATATTTGTTTTTTTTCTTTTCAAACGAAAGAGCAGAAGTAAGTAGGAGTGGAAACGAACAGATATATAAAAGCAAACGACAATTTATAACTTGGAGTGTGGGTGACAGCTGTTACCAGTTATAAAGCAGGAATCATAATTGCTAATGACGGTTTGAATTATGACCGTTGTGCAATTGAATGGCTGTGGAATTCAAAAGGATAAAACATACCGGTACGGTGAATCGTTTCATACATTTCACCGTGTACCGTAACTCTAAAATATAGAAATAAATATACCTCTGAGATCATCGCGATGAGATGATCAAAACGGTATACAGATATCAGTGGTACGATGATCCTATCAAAAGTCGATAATCGATACCGAAAATGTTGCTATTTTGTAGAAAATAAGATAATCGGAGCAATAGAAGTCCAAATTTGAAAAAACGAAAGATGACGTTGGATTTAGAAATTTTCTATAGAAAAATATTCAGGTTTGGAAATTATTTTATTATCATCAATTATTAACTGATTTGAATTTAATAGAATTACACAATAAAATAAACTTTCATAATTTCTGATGAAAATTTACCATTTGCTACGTTTAATTGGATGTAATCCAAATATAAAAAAAATTATTTCAAAATTTTATTATTTAAAATTTCACTAAAATTCAATAAATACGTTATTAAAACCAATTAAAATTTATGGGTCGCTACACTCTCCCCTACTCAAAACTTTTCGTCTCCGAAAAGGAAGGAGGCAGGAGAATAGAAACAACCAGAAAAGAAGATAGATTTGGCAAACAAACTTAAACAATTAGTTTAAAACCACATAAATTTCAATTTAAATTAATTAATATTTAATAAATTTGGTTAAACCCATTTTATTAAATCCATTCACTTATTTATATAAAAAGATTAATTACTTACATAAAACTAATAAATTTTCTCTCTTAAACCAGATAGTATATAAATAAATAATATTTTAAAAGGATATATTCAAAAAGGAAAAGAAGGTAGATTCGGAAAAACAGATGATGGGTGAATGAATATAGCTGAGCAGATAAGATAGATTCAAAAGAGTTGTATCGGGCATGAATAGTTAATTTCAAACCAAAAGAATTTCAATTTCAAATATTAATACAAAATTTCTTTGTTGGAAATATTTTTATAATAAAATACCTTTATAATAAAATACTTTTATATCGAAACAAATTTTCCTTTCAAAAATACTTTTATAACTCGATGTTTGAATAAGTTTACCCTTGTTCCTGTAGACTCTGGCAATGCGTTGATCAGACGCAAAGCTAGAATTCTTCAAGTACTTAGTAGACATTTTCAACACCTAGTGAAAATACTTGAAAAACTTAGAAAAACAGATATGGAAAGTACAATCCAAACAAATCAACCAAACCAACGCATTTGTCTAACCATAGATCGCGGATACACAATGGTTACGCCTGGATCTTCCAGAAAACATCCGTACCCGTAAGCTATCTCAGCCTGCGAATTACGCCATGATGACTAGTAGACTGCAGATACACAATGGTTACGCCTAGATCCCCCAGAAAACATCTGTACCCTTAAGCTATCTCAGCCAGCGGATTTCGCTACTAATACGACGTACATAGATCGCAGGATACACAATGGTTACACCTGGATCCCCAGGAAACATCCGTACCCCTAGGCCATCTCAGCCAGGCGAAATACGCTATGCAGTCGCGATCATAAGACCACAGAGATCGCCATGGAATTCGATGGACACTCGAGTATCATATCCGAAAAACCCAAATCACATAGAATAATATCGATAGAATGAATCCACGATGTGGCCACAAAGCGGATATCAAGCAGAAGGCACTTTCCATACCTTTACTTGAAAATATGTATCATATAGTACCTTTTCAAATCACTTTTAAATATCATACATATATAAAGTCCATTATGTATAAGATATCATTTTCAAATCGAATATATTTCAAAATCAATAGTACATCAAATTACACTTATATATACTTCGACTATATAAGAATACACCTTTCAAATTGAGTACCTTTCCATATCAATAGTTTTCAAATCAATTTCATACTTATACAAATCCATTTTATATAAGTTCGATAACCCTCCAAATCAAGTATTTAGTAAAACAAGGTTCTCAATTTCAATTCCTTTCAATTATATTTCAGTTTCAAAATCATATATGATTTCGCCAAATCATTTCTTCCAAATTTTATATATTCAGTTTGAAAGTTTCTCAAAACAACAAGTATAGAGAAAAAAAAAATCCAAATTTCCAAATCAACAAAATTTAGGTCAAACAAATTCATTTCCAAAACATCATATAAATAATGGGTTTTACTATCCAAATTAATTTTCAAAACCAAATATTTTTCTCAAAATCAATTATACCCAAAATGATTTCCAAGTTATAACTATCCCTTTAAAATCTTTAAACTATTTATTTCTATTCAATAGATCAATTTACCTTTCAAACTATTTAAAACTAAATTTTGTTCAAAACATTCCAAACTAAATTCCATATTAGTATAATTCAAAATAGTCTTATTCATTTACTTAACAAAACAGTTTCAACTCATTTACCTAATTGAATGATTTATACTTTTCTAGGATTACTTAGCTTTGAAAATTAAACCTTGATTTGGAAGTGCTCGAACCTTTAAAAATAGTCGAAGAAACCAAATTTTCAAATCCAAGAGTTGGAAATCGGCAACAAATCAATAAATCAATACCAATAAATTAGGTTACACCCAAAAAAATCTAAAACTCGAGGACTGAACACCGGCTTACTTTAAATCATTTCATACACACACACACACACACACACACATATATCTTTTGAATATCAAACCGTACTTCAAAATCTGAAATCAAAATTGTTTTCACAAAATCACTCGCATAGCAAAGCTACTAAAGTGGCCTCTTCCCCACTCTGAAACTCGAAAATCAATGTCGATGATGCGTGCACTCATCACGGAAATTATTCTCCAACGACATAAGTGAGTTATGGACTTCTATTTTCTTGAAAATTTCTTTGAGATTTCTTCAAAATCATTGGAACTCATTTGAAATCATTTGAAACATTTCTTATCCGAAAAATACTTTCAAATCGTATTATTATATATTTTCAAAATCTTAAACCAATTTCCGAAATACGGAGCTCAATTCCTCAAATTTCAAATTCAAAACCCTTCAGTTATAAGTCATTTTTATATAAATTTCTAATATAACTTTCAAAATTTCAAATCCTTTCGAAACTTCAAATTCTCATTTTAAAAAGGTATATAACGTTTATCGAAAACATTTTCACTTATATATATAGAATATAATCATTCTTATCAAAATAATAATTTCGATATATAAAACAATTTAAAAAATATAGCCAAACCCGATTTTCGAAGGATGATTCAAGAATGGATTTCAAAACAAATATAGAAATTCAAATTAAAGGGACTCTAATCAAATAGAATTCTGATTCGAAGATAGGCTCGAACGAAGATGAGAAAACTTCAAAATAGAAGATGGACCTACCAATATAAATCGCGAACGGCCTTAACCGGTCAACCGTGATTTCAAAATAAGATCGGTGCAGAATTCTGAGGCAAATCGACATTTGATCGCCAAAGAGAGAATTCGGCATAATAAGAGATAACAACATCTAAACCGAGGGATATATAAGTCTCCGGTGAATCAATGCCAGTTGTAAAGGTGCTTCACCCCTTTACAAATCGTTCAAAGTTGGCCGGATCGCCTATTCTTATAGAGATCATTCGAAGTGGAGTTATGGGATACTCCTGAATCAAAAGAATATAAATAGGGAGAGACAAGAATGGATTTTGGAACCGAAGGGAATGTTTCAAAGTTCAATGGAAATTCCAAATCAAAGAGGAAGAAATTCAATCTCGAACGAAAGTGATTCTGCAAATAAATTTACTATATATGCTAAGTTTGCCTAGAGCCAAAGCTCTGATACCAACTGTAACGACCTGGTATTTTCATCCATTCGCATCCACACACGTCGGACTTGAATTGCTCAAAATACCAGATTGTTAATTTAAATTTTTGCAAAGCTTAGCATATACAGTAAATAAATCAGTCACAGGATCACAGACACAGTAAAACAATAATACGCAGTGGAATAAATAAATAGTAGTTCATGAAGCTACTATATAAACAACATAGTTTAAAATAAAATACAACAGAATAACCAAATACAATGAAGTCTCCAATCCAAATAGATGACTTCATTGAACCAACCAAATGGAAAGGCTGCAAGCTGAATCGATAGTGGATCTCCAAACGAAGCTCCAAACTCCGAAGGTGAGTCTCAAATGCTGTATCACTCAGTCTGACTCGAGCGTAAAGCAAAACACAAAACACTCGAGTCAGGATTAACATTCTAACATCAATAAATCCAACTCAGGTGAAATATCAACTGAAATACAAGTAACTTAAAGGATGTTTGGGATAACCATCCTCTAAGGATCTACGGAACTATCTTCAAGGTAGAAATATACACCATAACACCGTGGTCATTTCGAATTAATTTATACTTCAAAACCAAAATATCATTTTCATTTCAAACATATATCTATTTTCCAAAGTAGTATATATATATATATTAAATAATTTATAAAATAAGGTATTTACAATTTCCTCCAAATTAACTCGACTTTCCCATTCAAATTAAATTCAATCCCAATTTATCGATTTCCATTTAATTCAGTTTTCTAAATAACAAATTCAAATTATATTGATTTCGAATACTAATCTGAATCACAAATTATCCATTTATATTCCAGTATATTTCAAAGCTTTAATATTCAACATTTCAAAGTTCAATTTAACAGCTTCATAAAGATCTCGATTTAACTCATTATTATTTAGACTTGAAATATTCACTTAATAAATTCAGTATTATTAAATAACCTTAAATTTACCCTTATAATAAATATTCCTTCCGATTTATTTAAACTTGAAATATCCATTTAATCACTTTAAATCAAAAATTAAGTTGAAAATTCAAATCTTAACTTCAAGTTCAATATTTCAAATCGATTTAATTAAGTAGAATTCTTAATTTGATACAATTTTACTTAATTCAACCTTATCTTTCTTAACTTATACAAATCCTTGAAACACTATTCAAAGATATATTACTTAGACATATTATATTAATTAAATCAAACTTTATTAGATTAAAGTTTATTATTAAATCTGCTTTATATAAAACTTAAAAATATTACCAATATTAAATAAGACCATATATATTCCTTTTTAAAACCATAGAAATCATTTTTAAAATATCTATATATAGACCAACGGTGTCTGTATATAATTTCTTATCCTATGGTCAAGTGATACAGATTTTATCATTTCAATCCGTAATTTAAATATATACGGATAGATATCATTTTGACCCGCAATCCCAAAACAATTCAAGTGAAAATTGCTTGGGTCTATCATTTCAACCCATAACGATTTTGTCCTATTCTAAAGTCCGTTCGGGTATGTATCATTTCAACCCATAGTGAATTCTATACTAACAGGGAACTTGTAGAGTGATAATAGATATGATAATAATATAACAGATAATAATAACATAGGCATAAATCATTAGAAAGTAAATAAAATATAGATAATAGAATATGGCGTCATATCCCACAGGTGAACAGATACAGATAATAGCATATCTAACAATAAGTAAATAATTAACAGTTCAAATCAACAGTATATTTCAATTATTGTTTCAATTGAAATCAAATTTAATAAATATAAAAATGTTAATCGTGAGTGATTGCTCATCTTTCGAGGCTAGAGAGGATAAACAACGAAATCGAGTTACAAATTGCAAGTACGATTTCCAAAGCAAAGCCAAATTGACATGAATTTTAACGAAGAAGCTGATGGATAGGAATCAATGAGAACAATGAAATAGAACTAGATCGATAAAGATAGTTGAAAAAAAGTATATTATATTATTATCTTTCTCAAAACCAATACTAAATTTGTAATTCATATTTAAAATAATAGATATATTATAAAATTCAAAGCAAAACAAACTACAAAATAGTGACCGACCGACCCTATAACAATTGAATAAATATGCAGAAACTTATTTTATACAACCTATATACTAGTGCATAGGTAACATGTACTATATATAACTACTATATGTTCTTCTATTATACCCACAGATCTAATAGAAACAATGCATGTACCAACTGTATATATAATACTATAACCTACCCATATGTAACTTATTTACATAGAATACGTATGGAAACTAGTTAGCAGACACAACAAATCATAGTTTTTTGTTTCTTACTAATTTTTTTTCTAAAACAGAATAAAAAATAAGCAGGCAACAACTAAAACACACAAATTTATAAAATATAAATACTAAGGGCGATATGTATTTAAACATACTTAAACATATATATTTAAAATTAAGTATGCTATCAATTGGAAATATATATATATATATATATATATATATATATATATATTTGTATATCTAAAACAACATAACATATTCTTATTACAGAAATCTATTGAATACTATAACTAGAATATACAACACTTAAACAATATATTAAATAACAAAATATATATAGACCATAAATTTCAAGTATAACATATATATCCAAACTTATACGTATATTAATAGATCGAATTTTAATACTCCAAGATGACAGTTTGCCAAATCAAAATCATATGTAGATTATAATATAAATATTTTTAAAAGTAAATGGAAGAATATTAAAACCTGAAAATGAAATCTATGCGCATAACAGATCAACCTACCTAAAGATATAAACCGTGAATATATATATATATATATATCTTGTACTAATTTTCTGACTTAAAAAAAACAAATATACATGTGTTTAAACAGCTAACCATGTATAAAATAATACACATTGTAATAGCAGCCCATTCATAATTAACGTAGTGGAAACTATACATTTTGCTGAAATGATATACAATACTTTATACCTCATTATATGACACATACAAACAACCGGATATAAGTATAACTAAAATAACTTATAACACATGCATAACAAATGTATATAACTATAGTTTTAAAATTATCATATGCAACCGTATATATATATTAACATATATGTGCAGACTCAGCCGATCCTTTAAAACTATGTGACGTATATATAAACTGTTATATAATATACTCATACAAATGAAAAGGGTCAGAATAATATATATATATACACACACTAATATATAGGAAAACACATATATATCTATATCTTTAACAGCTAACAGGAAAAAAAATTAGTATAATATAAAACTATCATATAAATATATATGTATACAAACTTACTTCCATTCAATAGAAAAGAGAAGGTGATTGACAACTCAGGTGGGTGAACTCGCTCACGTGATGAGCTGCTGGCGAAGACATGCGTGGTGAAGGAGGCCAGCGGAAGAGGTAGAAAGCATGGCTGTGCTCGGGTGGTTCATGGTTGTCGTGGACATTGCCATGTGGAGGAGGAGATTGTGCGGCAGAAGGTGGTTAGGCGGGCTCGGAAAACATGGCAGAGGGATGGGGTTGCGAGTTGTTGAGATGGTGGATGTGGCCGGGTGTGGGAGGTGGAGGGGAGGTGCAGCAGGCTGAATAGGCGGGTGTGATGCAAACAGGCGAGGCTGCGTTCGGCGGGCAAGGAGGGGCGGAAGATGAAGGGAAGTGTGTAGATGTTGGCTCTGGTTATAGGGAGGTAGAAAATTTGAGAGGAAATGGTGGAGAGAGGATGCACAGTTTATTATTATTACTATGCTATTATATTTGTTTTTTTTCTTTTCAAACGGAAGACCAGAAGTAAGTAGGAGTGGAAATGAACAGATATATAAAAGCAAACGGCAATTTATAACTTGAAGTGTGCATGACAGTGTTACCAGTTATAAAGCAGGAATCATAATTGCTAATGACGGTTTGAATTATGACCGTTATGCAATTGAATGGCTGAGGAATTCAAAAGGATAAAACGTACTGGTACGGTGAATCGTTTCATATATTTCATCGTGTACCGAAACTCTAAAATATAGAAGTAAATATACAGCTGAGATCATCGCGATGAAACGATCAAAACGGTATACAGATATCAGTGGTACGATGATCCGATCAAAAGTCGATAATCGGTACCGAAAATGCTGCTATTTTGTAGAAAATAAGATAACCGGAGCAATAGAAGTCCAAATTTGATAAAACTAAAGATGGCGTTGGATTTAGAAATTCTCTATAGAAAAATATTCAGGTTTGGAAATTATTTTATTGTCATCAATTATTAACTGATTTGAATTTAATAGAATTACACAATAAAATAAACTTTCATAATTTTTGATGAAAATTTATCATCTGCTATGTTTAATTGTACGTAATCCAAATATAAAAAAATTTATTTCAAAATATTATTATTTAAAATTTAACTAATATTCAATTAAATACGTTATTAAAACCAATTAAAATTTACGGGTCGTTACATGTAAATAAGTTTGAAACTTTTTGTTAAGTAAATAAATAAGACTATTTTGAATTATACTAATATGGAATTTAGTTTTGGAATGTTTTGAATAAAATTTAGTTTTAAATAATTTGCAAATGGTAAATTGGATCTTTTAAAATAGAAATAAATAGTTTAAAGATCTTAAATGGGATGGTTATAAATTTTGGGCATAATTGACTTGGAGGAAAATGTTTGGTTTTGAAAATAGATTGGAATTTAAAGCCCGTATTGATATGATTATTTCGGAAATGAATTTGTTGACCTAAATTATTTTGATTTGGAAACTAGGATTAGTTTCTAAACCTATTATTTTGGAAACTTTGAAGCTGAAGATATTGAATTTGGAAGAAATAATTTGGTAAAATCGTATATAATTTTGAAACCGAACTGATATTGAAATTGAGAACCTTGTTTTACTAAATACTTGATTTGAGAGTTATTAAACTTATATAAAAATTGATTTGTATAAGTATGAAGTTGATTTGAAACTATTGATTTGGAAAGGTACTCAATTTAAAAAGCGAAACCTTATACAAGCAAAGTCTATATAAGTATGATTTGATATACTATTGATTTTGAAAAGTATTCGATTTGAAAATGGAATCTTATATAAAATGGGCTTTATATAAGTATCAAATTTGAAAGTGATTTAAAAAGGTACTATATGATACATATTTTCGAAGTAAAGATATGGAAAGTGCATTCTGCTTGATATTCGCTTTGTGGCCACATTGTGGATTCATTCTATCGATATTATTCTCTCCGATTTTGGTTTTCCGGATGTGAAACTCGAGTGTCCTACCATGGCATAACCCATGGTCGTTTTTTGGGTAGCATAATCCGCAAGGCAGAGACTACTTAAAGGGTATGGATGTTTCTTGGGGGATCCACGCGTAACCATTGTTATGTATCCTGCGGTCTACAGTTTTGTTATTGTGGCATAATCCGCAAGGCAGAGATTTCTTAAAGGGTACGAATGTTTCCTGGGGGATCCATACGTAACCATTGTTATGTATCCTGCGGTCCATAGTTTTGGTTATCATGGCGAAATTTGCTAGGCAGTGATTGTTTAAAGGTACGAATGTTTCCTATAGGATCCAGGCGTAACCATTGTGTATCTGCGATACAGGTGATTTGTTTGGATTGTACTTTCCATATCGATTTTGAAGGTTTTTCAAGTATTTTCACTGAGTGTTGAAACAGGTCTACTAAGTACTTGAAGAATTCTATTTTTGCGCCTGATCAACGTATGGCTAGAGTCTACAAGAACGAGGATAAACTTGTTGAAGCATCGAGTTATAAACGTATTATTTTATAAAAGTATTTTATTATAAAGGTATTTTTTATAAAAGATTTCCAACAAAGAAATTCTGTATTAATATCTGAAATTAAAACTCTTATGGTTCTAAATTAAATATTCGTGCCCGATACTATTCTTTTGAATCTACCTTATCTGCTCAGCTTGATTTATTCACCTATATTCTGTTTTCCTGTATCTACCTTCCTTCCTTTTGAATATAATATTTAAAATATTGTTTATTTATATAATACATGGTTTAATAAAATATTTTTATGTAAATAATTAAATAAAACATATTTAAAGAAAATGATTATTGATTTATTAATAAAGTTTGGAAATATCTTGAGATAAATTAATAAATTTATGAATTATGGATTTAATGTTTTCAATAGCTTCTTTGTAAATATAACTAATAACGTAATAGTTGTTTTCAAATAGTTTACATATATTTATAAAGGTGTTATTTATTATTAGTTATAAAGGAAGCAAGAAATTTTACAAATGGATTTTTGAAAGTTTTAAGTATTAAAGTTAATTGAACTGCAAATGAAGTTTTCAAAGGAATATTTCAAGTAAAATTTATATAGTTTTAAAATTAATTGTTTAATCTTGACTTTCAGTTTATCTTTATTTCTAGTTGTTCTATTCTCCTACCTCCGCCCTTTTCGAGGACGAAAAGTTTTGAGTGGGGGAGAGTGTAACGATTCGTAAATTTTAATAGTTTTAATAATATATTTAACTAGAAATTTTGTGAAAATTTTAACAATAAAATTTGAAAATATAAATTTATTATTTGAAATACATCTATTTAAACATAGCAACTGGTAAATTTTCATATGATAATACTGAAGTTTATTTTCTTGTGAAATTCTGTTTCAATTTAAATCAATTAATAATAGTTGAATTTAAAAGTGTTTCGAAACCTAAGCATGTCAACATGAGAAAATTTATTTAGAACACTCTGAATCAGACTACGAAATTCGTTTCACGAAATTCGGACGTTTCTAGCTCCGTTTGTATTTTCCCATACGGAATAGAAACGTATATCATTGTCCGTATCGACTTTTTGATCGGTTGATCCTGTCGCTAATATCTGTATTCTGTTTTGATTGTCTAGTCGTGCTGATCTCTACGGTATATTCATTTTTGAATTTTGAGATCCAGTACGCGACGGAAACAATAAAACGATACGTCATATCGGTACCGTAAATTGTGAGCTTTCCTTTGCCTTTTCAAATTGAAACGTGCTGTACAATCAAATTTATTACTTTAATAATTTTTCCGAAATCAATGCTTCCGTCCGTTGCTATTTCTTTACTTACATACATTGGTAACGTAAAAGGTGTTATATATATATATATATATTTGATCAGGCTCCATCTTCTCTTTTCTTTAGATATGAAGCTTTGTTTTCCTCCATCTCCTTGCGCCTGCTCACTATCCTCGCCCATCTCCTCTCATTCTTTTCCACCCCAAAGCCACCGAGCGCAACCAAACCGTAGCCTCGCACTGAGAAACCGCCACCTCTTCCTTCACTCTTCCCATTCTGTGCTTCCTCCTCTTCCACCCGCACTTCTCCTCGGCCCGCCTTCTTTCTCTCTCCCTCACGCTCGATCCTAACATCATGTCCCCACGTCACCAGCAGCCACTGACCCGAGGCCAACCCATGTCGACCGCTCCGACTTTCTCTCTATTTTATGTGTACTATGTCCCCTTCTTACAAGTGTAAGTGGTATATTTAATTTGTATATTACAAAACTATAAGCTTGTAAAAAAAATCATATTTGGTGATAGTGTATTCGTTATCTATATACTATTGTATATATGTAGGATTTTATGCGATATATATGATGTCTATATATTTTGCAAATGTATATATATATGTATAGTATTTTGTTAGTTGCAGTTGTATATATATAGATATTTCAAATCTAGTAGCTACCTTGTTCTTTTGATTTATAATTTAAGCATATGTTAGTAATATATTTCGTGCATTATATATATACTATGTTCTTCGCTTGTAGGAAATAGCTGTAAAGGCTTGTATAAGTTCATATAATATAGGCTACCTATATGCCTTGGTCAGCCACATAAACATATTTTTTCTTTTGTATATTTTCATAAAAGGTCTACCTACTAGCCTGAGTGTGTGTGTGTGTGTGTGTGTGTGTGTAATTAGTTGTATTCTTTACATAGTGCGGTCTGCATTTGTTTTGAAATTATATTGCTCGCATTTTTGTCTGCATATATATTATATATTATGTTAGATTTTGGTATATATATGTTAGTATTTTCGGTATATATATCTATTTATATATAATAGCCGAGGGTTTGATTTGTTTACGAAGTTATCTAAGATGTCAATTTGTATACATATGCTGTCGTATATAGGTTATATAGATTTTGTCATATACATGTATATAGAGTACTTTATAATATGTTCTAATTTCCTGTTGGCTATACATTTACTGTATATTAGCTTTGACATATCATTATCAACATTGTGTTTTCATATAAGGCTACATTATACATGATTTTATACATATAATTATATAGGTTCGCTTATATCCTCTATCTTCATCAATCTGGTTCTGATTCGTTATCGATTTCTATTATCAGCTTCATCCGTCGTTCTTGTTTTCTTTATCGAATCATGTCCATCCAGCGTTGCTTTGAAATTCGTAGCTCATTTCCTTGTCAAAATCTATCTAGCCTCGAAAGGTGAGCAATCACTCACGATTAACGTTCTTATATTTATTAAATTTGATTTCAATTGAAACGACAATTGAAATATGTTGCTGTTAGTTATTTTAAATTGCTATATATACTATTATCTGTAACTGTTCACATGTGGGATATGACACCATATCCTATTATTTATATTATACTGTTATTGATGATATATGCCTGTTAGTATTATTGTCATATCTGTTATCACTCTGCAAGTTCCGTAATAGCATAAAATTCACTATGGGTTGAAATGATACATAATTGAACGGACATTAGAATAGGAGAAAATCGTTATGGGTTGAAATGATAAACCCAAGCGATTTTCATTTGAATTGAATTTGGAATTATGGGTTGAAATGATATCTACCCGTATATATTTAAATTGCAGTTTGAAATGATAAATATCCATATCACTTGATCATAGGATAGAAATTATATATCGACACCGTCGGTCTATATATAAATATTTTGAAAATGATTTCTATGGTTTTGAAAGGGAATATATATGGTTTTAGTTAATGTAGAAATTATATAAATATGTTTTGAATATAAAGTACATTTAATAATAAACCTAAATTAATAAAGTTTGATTTAATTAGTATAATATGTTAAGTATTATATTCTTAAATCGATTTTTCAATGATCTATATAAGTAAGACAAGGTTGAATTGGTTAAAGTTGTATTTAGTTAACAATTTTACTTAATTAAATCGATTTGAAACCATTGAATTTGGAATTTTTAGATATGATCTTATAACTTGACTTTGATTTAAGAAATTTAGTGAATATTTCCTGTTTAAAGAAAGTGGGGGCAAAATATAGTAAACTGTAATTTGAGGTTATTTAACGATATTGAATTTATTAAGTGAATATTCCAAGACTAAATAATAATAAAGTTAAACCAAAATTTATATGAAATTGTTAAATTTAGTTTTGAAAATGTTGAATACTTAAGGCTTTGAAATATATGGACTTTGAATTACATTGAAATTTGAATAGTTTATTTATGGTTCAAATCTGTATTTGAAATCGATAAAATTTGAATTTATCTAGTTAGAAACTGAATCGAATGGAAATTGATAAATTGAAATTGAATTAAATTGGAATGGGAAAGGCTAGTTGATTTTGAAGTGTTGAGGAAATTACGAATGCTTTACTTTATAAATTATTTAATATATCTACTATTTTGGGAAACAGAGATATGTGAAATGAAAATGATATTTCGGTTTTGAAGTATAAATTAAATTGAAATGACCACGTGTTATAGAGTATATTTCTACATTGTAGATAGTTCCATGGATCATTAAAGGATGGTTATCCCAAACATCCTTTAAGTTACTTGTATTTCAGTTGATATTTCACTTGAGTTGGATTTATTGATATAAGAATGTTAATCCCGACTCAAGTGTTTTGTGTTTTGCTTTACGTTCGGGTCAGACTGAGTGATACATCATTTGGGACTTACCTTTGAAGTTTGGAGCTTCGTTTGGAGATCCAACTATCTATTCAGCTTTTAGCTTTTCCTGTTGATTGGTTCAAAGAAGTCATCTGTTCGTACTGGAGACTTCACTGTATTTGAGATATTCTGTTGTACTTTATTTCTAACTCTGATGTTTATATAGTAGCTTCATGAACTACTATTTATCTATTCCGCTGCATTATTTTATATTGCTCTGTGTCTGTCATTCTGTGGTTGATTTATTTACTGTATATGCTAAGTTTTGCCAAATTCAAATGAACAATCTGATATTTTGAACAATTCAAGTCCGACGTGTGTGGATGCGAATGGCTGAAAATATCGGGTCGTTACACATCGTGTTTATTTATGGCATGGTCTTACGAGATACCTTTGATTTTTCAAAGGATTTTGATAACTTTAGCAATTCAAATTGTGTGTGTTTTCTCACGCTTGTTTTCCAGACTGACTCGGTTGTTATTTTATTATAATGCTCGGATCAGACCGAGTATTGCAGATACATGATTGGATGTTATAGAGCTCAGGAGATAAGCTGGATGGCGAAGACGTATTACATGTGTCTGGTTTATATTCCGCTGTGTATTGTAGGTTGTATATTCAGCTTTTGTAAGGACAGGTTATTATAACTGTCCGATGTTGTGCTATTGATGGGTTGTTGTACTCTGATGATGTAATGTAATAAAAACAGTTATAGTTCTTTTTCTATAATGACCTGTTGTTGTCTATTATATATTTTTCCACTACGATTGTGAGATTCTGTGTTATTGTTCTATTTTCTTTTTCCACCTCTTCCTTATTTTTTCTAGAGATATAGTATTTCCGGCATTCGATTGTTCAGCATGTAATACAGTAGACGTATTAATGTCGATTTTCGGAGTTCGAAAATCCAGACCATCAAAATGATCTTAGAAATTTTATTTTCATATATGACCGTCTTCCTGGTCTTCTTGTTGTTGTTCCAAAAGTGTTTCCCAATTTAGCTCATGGTTCCTATTTCTATCATATGAGCATTAATTTGAAAGTTTCTTTAAATTTTAATTTTCCAAATGTAAGAAGAGATATTTGATAGATTTATTTGCATGCGTTGCTTATGCTTCTAATTTGGATGATTTCAATATGGCATTGAGAAATTTTAAGGATGTTGGTGGTCATACTGTTGTAAATTTTTTAAATGGAATTCCTTTTGAAAAGTTTACTAATGTATGTTTCCTCGATGTCGTTATGGTGAAATGTCATCTAATTTCTTAAGAGCTTTAACAAACGGATTTTGAAAGAAAGACATTTACCAATCACTAATTGTTTGGATAAAATTAGAGTCAAGTTAATGCAACTTATGTGTGAACGTCGAGAACTTGCTGATAGTTGGAATAGTATTTTATGTCCAGTGAATGAGACTCGGCTAAGAGATCTTCATTTGGAGATATCTTGATGGTTTGTTATTAAATCTAGTGAACATATATTTGAAGTTCTATCACAAGTTTGTCAAGTGTTGACTTATATAAATGGGTTTGTTCTTGTAATATGTGGCAAATCTATGGCTTTCCTTGTGCTCATGCTGTTAAATGTATCTTGAGTTGTGAAAAGCTGAATGTGTATGATTACATTGAAGATTATTACAAAGTGGTGTATCGATCAGCTTATTCTCATCCAATCAATCCAATTATAAACTTAATGAAGAAAAATGTATTGCCTGAAGATGTTGATATAGCACCACCTAAAAGTAGAAGAATGCCTGGTCGTCCATCCGCTTCTAATAGAATTAAATATGCTGGCGAAATTACAAAGACAATTAGACGCATTTTATGCAAGACGTTGGGTCATAATAAAAGGACTTGTCCTTTGAAACAGATGTAGCAACTATGTTTTGGTTTTTAATGTAATAATTAAACACCAATTTTAGTACTATAAATGCAGAATATTTTTCAATTATTCAGTAGTATTGCTATTATATATGCATGTTTTCTTGAATGATTGTATGTTGTTTGTTTCCTGCTAGGCTGATGTATTATTATGAAGTTTACATTATTAGTTTAGCAATAATATATGTTATTTGCCAACTTATGTGCCGTTTTTATAAACTATTGTGTATATTAGTTACAAGAATTAAAGCATACAACTACGCAAGTTTTCAGAACAATATAAAAAATGTCTACAGTTATTTTTGATACAATTGTTTTTCTGTAAATTTAGTCTGTGTGACGTAAATTTACTTATTTGCCCTCGTTTTTTGCCTGCACGTTTACACTTTCTTGTTTATGTAATACGAATAGTCTTTTTTTCAGCTTGTTTTCTTTTAAATGTAAAACCCTTTTAAACCCTAGGAATTTCCACTCAATCTCGTTTATCAGCGATTTGTAATTTCAAGTATTGAAATGAAAACTAAATTCGAAATGATGGTGACAAAGAATAAGGATGCTGAGTCTATAGGTGAAATTGAGAGTTCTCAGCATAATGTTTCAAAATGTAAGATTAAAAAATGTTATGAAAAAACAAAAGAAGGTTCTTTCTTCTATGCGCGACATGGAAAATTTACGATTCTAAGAAGGTATGTTTGTTCTGTATTTCATTTATTTTATGCACATATTTTTGTTCGATGCTGCTATTATTTTATGTAGTATGATCAATTTTTGTCATACAGTTGTGTGTTAGTTAGATAGGGATACGACTATGTGGTTATTTTAAGTTTTTTATAATTCTTTTGTTCGTTTAGGTTATGTAGTTAGTTAAATTGGTTTATTTGTTTATGTTTGTCTGCTTTATCATTGTACAGTTATGATGATAGTTTTTATTATAAAATTATATGATGCATGTCACATATGCAGTTAAACTGTTGACCTATATGGTGCAATATTTATCTGCATAATCTTCATATCACATATGTAGTTAAAACGTCAATGTATATGGTGCAATATTTAACTTCTTAAATGAATGCAAGTAAAAATTTATTCAAATAGTGCAATATTTTGACTGCATAATTAACTGAAATGCAATTAAAAATTGCTCATATTAGTGCAATTATTTAACCGCATTTTGGTTATGCAGTCATGGTTATTGTTTTTCATGTTTGACTGCATTGTGGTTAGACATTTATGGTTTGTAATAGTTTATGTAGTTATTGTTACACAGTTATGTTTATTATTAGTTTACTCAGTTATAGTTATGCGATTGTGTTAATTATGTTATTGTGCAGTTGTGCTTTTGTATGTGTGTTTACTAACTTTGAAATCTAAATATGTCACATGTATTTAAATATTTAACATATATTTCATATGCAATTAAAAAATAATAATCTAAATGGTGCAATATTTAACTGCATAAATGCGATAAATTAACAAATTCATTCAAATGGTGCAATTTAACGTTGATCAACATGGTGCAATATTTAACTGCATAAGTGAAAGGCAGTTAATTTTTTTCTAGTAGTGCAGTATGTTGACTGCATAATTGAAATGTAGTTAATAATTACACATATAATGCAATTATTTAACTTCATTTTGGTTATGCAGTCATGGTTATTGTTGTTCGTGTTTGAGTGCATTATGGTTACACAGTTATGGTCTGTAATAGTTTATGAAGTTATTGTTATGCACTTGTGTTTAATGTTAGTTTATGAAATTATAGTTATATGATTCCATTAATGATTACAGAAAATTTGAATTAAAATTTGATGAGCGGAATTTAAAAAATGCAACGATCCATTGTTGTGTGGCATATAATTTAAAGACAAATTTATGTATGGAAAATATTTTAATGTGCATTACTGTTAATATTTAACTACGTTATTATTGTAACTATTATAAGTGTATTAGTTTTGAGTGTTGTATTAAAGTTATGAGAGGTATTAATTGGTTTATTGCCTTTTTTTACAGGAAGCATCCAAGAAAGTTGTTTAGAGATTTGTTGTTGAAGATTCTGAACATGGCATACATTCTAAAGAAGATACGCATCAAGATTCTGTTGAAAGAATTGAAGAAATTGAAAAAGAAAGTTTTAGAACAAAACAAGCTTATAGATGTTGTTTGAAGCCTATTCTAGATGTTTTCAATCATTTTGAGAAAAAAAATAGAAGTAAAAACGACCATTTATTAAATGTTGTTAAAAAAAATCTTGTTTTTGGAATTTTGTGGAAGGTTTTTTTTTGGAAATCAATATGATTGTGGTGGTAGAAAATTTAGTGATGATATTGATCAAATTATTGATTATTATGAATGTAACAACCCTGGTATTAGTGATTACTCATAATATTAAAATATAACGATGGTTATATTTTGATTGAGAATAAAATAAATTGGAGAAGATAAATTTTATTAAATTTTTTTTATTTAAAATAAACAATGTGTTGAGGTTGAATAAGGGATTAAATTTGATTGGATAAGTATTTGGTTAAATAAATTATAAATATGGGGTTTATATTAGTATGGAGCTGATATTAAACAAGTGATACATTTCAACATTTAAATTGTTGAAATAAATCTAAATTGATGAAAATAAAGTTTTAAAAACTTTATTTTGAGAATTTGGAGAGAAAATGATCATTGATTAATTTTAATTGAGTCAATACAACAATATTGGATAATGTTGTCAATATTAACCTTTGATTGGATATAAAAGGAGAAATATGAAGAAATTATGTACTTTATTAATATAAAAGATGAAATATTGTTTTAAAATAATATTTCGATGATTAAAAAGAGTTAAAATGATTTTTTGTAATTTATTTAGCAAGAAAATAATTTTTATACAACTTGTTGGATTAAAAATAGTACAATTGTGTAACATTGAGAAAAATAGGGTTTTATTGTTAAAAATAACTTTTTATTGTTAAAATAAAATTTAATTTGTTAAATAACAATTTTATTTTCATAATAAATGGTTGTATACATTTTTATTTGACTTTAAAATAAGATAATTTGTGTATATGTTGATATAATAGGCTAATTTTGTACATAACTTACATTTTCTCTAAGTAAAAATAGACTTGGGCTTATTTCAATAAGGTTTAAATCCATTAACCTATTATCTGGATGTTTCTAGTCATAAAAGAAAACACAGTACGTACCTTTTCTTATCTTCTTCTCAAAATAGAAAGCATACAACAAAATGAAATTAAGCAAATCAATGACCTCCTTCAACTAAATCTCCATTTCCACTCAGAATTTGCTGCAAATAAAAGAAAAGAATCAATTAAACAAGATTATACAACTTAATCAAATCCAATACTCGAAGATTTCATCAAAAACCTTAGAGTTAGTTATGAATTGTTTGTAACCAGTTTATTTTGTTGTGGATGTCTTTGTTTAAGCTAATACAGGTTATTAGAGCTCCATTTCTCCTCAAAAGCTTGCTGCTTGATATCAAAACCTTTACTAAATCACCAGGTGGGTTTACTACTCACAAATTATAGCTAGAAAGGTTGAATGCAGTGTAAATCGTTCATAAAATTGCTTACTGTAAATATAAAAGTCTATGTTCTTTGTTATCTAAATTCCTTGTTTCTGGCTACCACTTTGACTGGACGTATCTTTCACGTTTCTTAGCCAAATTCAATAATTTTATATGTTTTGAAAAGCTTAGACTTTATACTTCAACTTTTATTTTTGATTTTTCAGAAATTTTGAAGTTGGCTTGGTCAAAACTGTGTTTTTTTTAATTGCTATCCCAAGAGCAAAACGACAGCAACAATGACCGTTGATCTAAGAATTACTTTGGCCGTATTTTTTGATCCATAAGTCTTATTTTGGTGATTCTTTTTCTGATTTTAGTATAAGAAAATCAGCTTCAACTTTTATGTTTTGATTTTTCTGAAATTTTGAAACTAGCTTGGTCAAAACAGTGTTTTTTTTGTTGCTATCCCCAGAGCAATACAACAGCAATAATGATCGTTGATCTAAGAATTGTTTTGGCTGTATCTTTTGATCCGTATGTCCAATTTTGGTGATTCTTTTTCTTTTTTCAAGCTAAGAAAATTATCTTCAACTTTTATGTGTTGGGTTTTGTCAAATTTTGAAATTTAGATGGTCGAAAGTTGAATCTAATGTCGCTGTCCCGAGACCAAAATGAAAGAAGTAGTGAAATTCATATTTCAGAATTTTTTTAGCCGTAGCCTTTTCATTTCTTATCAAAATTCAATAATTTTTAATGTTTCAAAAAGCTCAAGATATCTTTTACCATTTTTTTGTTTTGTATTTTCCCAATTTATGTGTTTAAAAGGGGCAAACCGACCAAACAAAACATAGGCCTGGACAAAATGCCTAGGTTTCTTCCTGTGTATCTTAAATTATTGCACCAGTTTTTGGTGCTTTCTCTTATGTTTTCGAAGCATGGTTTTGATGGTCATTTCAGTGCAAGTATTGAGTGCTTTAGTATTGAATCATGTATCTTTTTAGATTGTTCGGGCATGGTTTAATGTTAAATTTTAATATAGATCTTGAGTGTTGTATTATCTTATTCAAGGGATAAATCATGCTTCTTGTGATTATTTTTGGGTTGTTCTACCATAAAGAAGCCCTAATTTTCACAAATTCTTTATTGGGATTTTAATGAATTTTGATGATTCATTCTGTGATGTTTTCATTGTGATTTCGAGTACACGCGCACGTATTTTCAAACTATTTTTCCAAAAGTGTTTATATTCTATCACTACAACAGAAGACCATATTATGACTGTAATTTTATAACGATTAAAAAATGCTAGTTGTAATAAACATCTTTTACAAGCCTTTTATTCTAAAAGTAGTAATAAACTTTTTTTCAACAACTCTTTTATTTTTCCTGTTGTAATAGATGCCCATTACAACATTTCTTTTTTGTCAGTTGTAATAGATGCTTATTTTTAAAAATACTTCTTTTTTTCTATTTGTAATAGATATATATTACAACATTTCCTTTTTGGCAGTTGTAATAGATGCCTATTTTTAACAACTCCTCTTTTTGACAGTTGTAATAGATGCCTATCACAAACTTTTCTATTTGCTCGTTGTAATAGCCAATGAATAATTATAATTAAATAATAATACTTAATAATTAAATAATTAATGAAAAATTAATAATAAATAATAATTACTATTAAATAATAACCACTAATTTGAAATATGAATTGCTTATTATTCAATAAATAATAATTAATAAATAATTAATCAATAAGAAATAATACAATTATTAATATTTACTAATTAATAAAAAAATTAATTTTAATAGTTAATAATTAAATAAATAATACTAAATAATTAATAATTAATAAATAAGAATTAATTTTTAATATTTAACAATAATTAATAAATAAGAACTAAAAATTAAAAAATTAATTATTAACTTTTAATAATTAATATTAAATGTATAATATTTAGCAATTAATAACTACTATTAACATTTAATAATTAATAAAATATACATAATAATTAATATTTGATAATTAATATTCAATTATAATTAAGAAGTAATAAGTAATAATTAATAATTAGCAATTAATTATTAATAATTACTATTAAATAATTAATAATTAATAATCAAGACTAATAATTAATAATTAATATTAAATAATCAATAATTAATATTAAGTAATTAATAATTTATAATTAAAACTAATGTTTAATATTTAATATAGGAAAATAGGCATAGAGAAGAAGTTGCAAAAAAATTATTTTCAAGGACAACAAGTTTGATTTTTAGTCTGAAGGACACTTTTTAATGTAAATAAAAAATAATAGTTACAACTATCATTCTGTAATTTACACTAAAATGTATCCTTCAGTAAAAAGCCAATTTCTTGTCCCTGAAACTAAATTTTTCTTCAATTTTTTCTCTAAGCCTAAAATCCCCTATTTAATAACTATTATTTAATATTTATTTATTAGATTTCTTGAACAACTCTCATTGCATGACCATTGTAGATATTAATTTATATTGAAATGTTTGACTTTGAACTTGCCAGTGTATGCTTGCAAATGCAACTAAAGTATTACTGGATATTTATATATAAAGTTCTATTTGATTCCACCAAAGTTATTTTACTCCAAATCCAAAATTTAGGCGCCCCTCCCCAAATTTCCAATTATATTAGTTTCCTTGACCGCTTTCTCAACCCCAAATCAAAATCTAAAATCGCTGAGGTCTCTCCTTCAACTCTTCTTCTTCTTCAAAAGTAATATCACTTCATAACCTAAAACAGATCATTGCTATAAAATTTGTTTCTTCTCCTACTAAAAATCGAGCTTCAACACCTTGCTCTACCTTCAGCTAGAGGCCGCTATCGATGATTTTTGTACCGCACACGTATCTTAATAATGTTTGCTGCACTGCCTATCTCCTACATAAATCTGAACTCCACTGCCTGAAGAATCACTTGCGTCTTAATTTGCTCGTGATGCCTAAATCTGGTCAAGAGTTATTCGTCCATATGGAACCGCCTGCCTTCGGTTAGGTTTAATTTTGACATCAATTAGAAAATCAATAAAAAAAATGAAAACCAGCGATGTCACCAAATTTCAAAAATCAAAATTTAGAAACTGTTTTGTTCGAAAATCATTTTTGTAGTTCGATTTTTGCTTTCCTAATCAATGGGTTGAAGATGTTTGTGCCTCATTCTATGGTCAAATTATAATGGAAACGAAGACGATTTTCAAATGTCAATCTGCTGTTGCTAAGATGAGTTGCGATGCTAGTGGTTCACTGCTATCAAACTGTAGTTTGCACGCCCTTGTTGTATGCTACTGTTATGTATGTATGCTTGAAACAGTGCTGAAATACAAACCCCAAGGTAACTTAGAAATTCTCAAACTTATGATAGTTTGGATCTGTTTATGCATGTTAACGCAATAAGTTGTGCATATTTTGAAATATCATATAGCTTAACCATCATTTGATAGCGTAGTTGCGATACCGATGTGCTTCTAAATATTACATCTAGAAAGCACACTAGTGTCATTATTTGCTCTAGTATCATAAGCTTCAATTTTATAACTTGTCTTGAGGCTTAAATTTTGAAGTGCAAACCAACAACTTGACCGAAATGGGAATACATATTAAAAATGTTTTCCCCCAAATCTATTTCAACATTCATTTTCCATATAGGCTGCTGCATTTATAAAAGGTGCATGTTTTTTTGTTGAACTAAAGGACAAGTATTCATCTAGTTATTTGTTTCCATAGCATTTGGACTATTTTTATTAGTGATTGATAATCTTTCAGAGTACAAGCAATGTGTATAGTGAAAGGTTCAACACATAGTTGTAGTTAATGAAAATCAAATTTAGACGTATGGATATTTGGAAGAAGAATAAAGCGTGTTGATGTATTATGTTCATTGTATACCATGCTTCAAAGAAGGATGAGATATTAAGTTGTGTAGTTAAAAAAAGTTTGGGTTTGAGTGGATAATGTCTAATTTGATACGTATCACTAAGATATAATATGAGGCTTGCACTACAATTAGAAGGAGAATCATTGTTAATTTACTGGAGCTTGTTATGTTATGCAGGATTTGAGATCTTAGCTTCCCCTGCAATTAATTTGGAGGTCAAGAACCTGGAACAAATACGGACATAAAGCAGTATGCTTGTACAAGGTTTAAAGCTGAATTTCCTATATTTGACGAGGCATGCCTCATCTTTATATATGTCAAAGTACATATGAAAATATTATTAAGATGTTTATTTTGGGTTGTGGTTGGTACCTGCGATTTGGAAATTGCTATTTGGAAAGAGGGTATTTTCTGCATAGGGAGGAATTACTGTTGCAATAAGGCTATGCAGGTTAGACATGAATTGCTCTTCTTTGATGAGCTTTTTGGCCACCATTGCTTATATCTTTAAACTTTTTCTCTTCTTCGGCTACGTTAATTATTTTTCTTATATTCCTAATCTTATGAATGGTGATGATATGAAGTCCTTATATATTTAGTGCAACCAATACGTTAAACTATTTGAAAAATTGCACTACCATTTGATTTTCTCCTTTTATTTTTCAGTTCTTGCATTTTGAGTAAGATCTTTTTATTTTTATTTCTTGATGATAATATTTCAATCATCAAGCCTCTCTCAATCTCCTTCTTTTCCACCCTATGAAAATTTCCCGTTGCAAAATTCATACTCACTACCCCAAAAATATTCTATGCTTGTGCATTCCTTGGCCTTTTGAAAGGCACAGACAATTTCTTATATGCTTACGGCCTATCTTTTCTTCCAGTTTCAAATTCTATTTTTCTACTGTTGATGCACTTAGCCTTCACTACTTTCTTTGCCTTTTTAATAGTAAAGCAAAAGTTCACTCCTTTCTGCATAAACGCCATTGGTCTACTGAGTGTGGGAGCAATTATATTGGGAACTCATGCGAGTTCTAATAGACCGAATGGTGTGAAAAAAATTATCTTGGCTTTTCTTTGACTGTAGGATTAGCTTTGTTGTATGGTTTGGTTCTGCCTTTGATCTAATTGACTTACATAAAAGCAAAGGTTAAGAATGTGAGTTACAAATTGGTGATGGAGATGCAGATGATTATGGGTTTGTTCGCGACTTTGTTTTCTTTTGTTGGCAAGATTCTTAGTAAGGACATCCAGGTACGGTTATAGTTGATTATGAATGGAAAAATAAATAATGTTCTTTATATAGATCTTTCTACTTGTTTTTTGCTGTAGGCTATACCGAACGAGGTAGAACATTATGAACTAGGAAAAACAAAGTACCGCATTGTTCTTGTAGCTGCTGCAGTGCTTTGGCAATGTTTCTACTTAGGCATTGTTGGGGTTATTTTTATCGAGATACTTTACTTTTCTGCTGTTATTACTATTGTGTGTATAGCGATACGTGAAGTACTAGGTGTTGTGTTTTACCATGAGAAGTTCACTAGCGAGAAGGGGATTTCGCTTGCTCTTGCTTTATGGGGTTTGGCTTCTTACAGTTATGGACAGTAATTACATACCAAGGACAGGAAAAAAGAAATATTAGTTTCAACTTTTTATAGGGTTTCGCTTCTTACAGTTACTGATATATTTAAGCGCAACAGGGAGCTAAAAGAGGAGTTAGAATTAGAATTGGGATTGGTGAAGCTGCATTGTATTTTTTTCGGTTTGCTTTGATTTGTTAGTTTGATTTGTTTGATATATTAGTTTTGAAGATAATAGCAATGCAACGTTTGAATTATACTATTATTTTTATTTTATTATTTGTGCTCATCTTTCTTGATTTACTTACGAAATGTGTTTAATTTTTTTTATTTTGCACTTTTTTATCACAACTGCCAATTGCAGTTGTAGAAATGTCTTTTACAACTGCCAGTAGCAGTTGTAAAAAATCTTTTACAACTACCATTAACAGTTATAAAATGTCTTTTACAATTGTTTTAGGAAGTTGTAAAAAATTATTTTAGAACTTCCGAAGACCGTTGTAAAAAAACAAGCCTCTATTACAACTCTAGATATAACGACGGACGGCTGTCCGTTGTAATAGACCTGTTACAACTGTTTTTGGCAGTTGCGAAAGAGTGTTTTTGTTGTAGTGTATCTATTATTCTAAGAAATATATTTTACAAAGTGATTTTATATAAAACATGATATAATTAATATTTCTAAATTATAAAAAGAGTTTCAAAGTCAATTTCTTATTTATTGTCTTAATCTTATTTCATTTTATCTTTTCTGTGCTTTTCCGTACCTCGTTCCCTTTCGGGGACGAAAAGTTTTGAGTAGGGGAGAGTGTAACAACCCTATATTTTGTGATTATTTTAATTGTATATTTTAATTTTTTTTAATTGAATTTCTCGATTTAAAAACTTTATTTTTTATTTATTAAATTAAATAGTTTTTTTATTTTAAATATAAATTCTGATTTCTATGTGAATTAGAATTACAAACATGAATAAATAGAATAGTTTTCAAAAAAGTTAATTTTGGTCAATATGGTCAAACTTTGACTTTTAAATTTAAAATTTTGAAATTTTGAAATTTATCTTTTATTATGAAAGTAAATAAAATTTTAAGAATACTGTTTTTCATTTCATTGAAATCTGATTTATAATGTGAAAGTTATGCATTTTTAACTATTGTGTCTAATTTGCTGTATTTAACAAAATTGTTATTTTAATTTTATATAAATAATATTTTGTTTGTAATGTCATGTTCTAATTTATATTTACATATGCAACATGATGTTATGTACATATATTAGTTTTAAAACATTTTCAAAGTGTTTTTGAAATTTCCCAATGTCAGTTGTATTCTGTTTATAGTTTTTAATTTCTAGTTTCAATTAATTAAAGAAATTCTTTATTTATTTTTTTATTTTCCCAAGACCTTATTTTATTTCATTTCTACTTTATTTTTTCGTCATTTATTTTATTTATTTGACTTTTATTTGTTTTAGAGTGAAGTAGAAATTTTTCTAAAGCTAGTGATAATTTATTTGTAATTTTTGAACCCTGTTTCCAATTTTTAAGCAATTTCTTTAATTCTTTTTCTATTTTCTTTAAAATTAATTAATTATTTTTATTTTATTTTTCTTTGTTTCAGTTTTTAAATTCATTTACTGAATTTTTGTTTGTTTTATTTGATTTAATAGAAAAGGAAATTTGAAGGGACTAGCTTTTACAACTTAAGACTTTTCATTTATCAAAACCTTTCACTTTCTCTTGACTTTTCATTGCTTATTTTGGCCGCACCTTTCTTGATTGTAGCCGTGAGTTTCTCAACTCATATTCACATGAGAAACTATCTTCCATCTCATTTTTCACGGCTAAGAAAGAAAATGGTAATGGCCTCCTTCATTTTTTACGTTTTCTTCTTCTTTTTTCATTTGTTGGCCCCTGTTCTCTCCCCTATTTTGCTCGGCTACCCCTTGCTTGCCACGGCCACTGCCTCCACCGCCTCCTCCTCTTCACCATCCACCACCTAACATCATCTCCACCTCTGACTTGACCAGTCCACACCCTTCTCCTTGACAAAACTCCACACAAAAGCCTTGAAAACTCCTTAAAACATGCTAGCCACCACATACCCTTCACCGCCTTCATCTACACCACGACCACCATCTATAGCCACCTCCATCACCTTGCCATGACCCTTACACATCACCTCCTATACTGACCTGACCTGAATATGTCAGGCTGAGCCAAAACATCCATGTAGCCGAGCCTAAAAGTTGCACAAACTCCTCCATTTTGCTTTGACCGCTTGTATTCCTCATTGTAACTCCTCCACCACTTCCTATTCCTTGTAGCCATGCCTTTATAGGTCCAAACCTGAGCCAAAAGCATGTCTTGGCCGAGCCATACTAACCTCTAGGTCGAGCACTTGATGGTTGAATGCATGGCCAATGCATTTTATTTCATTTTGCTTCTTATTTCAAAGAATGTTTCTATATGTGTTGTATTGAATTTATATTAATATTTGGTTTTGTTTATGGGTTGTGACAAGATCATTAGCTTGGTTCTCATCCACTTGAATCTATTGTTGTGTCATCATGCTTTCTAGAATCCGTTTATGTCATTTGAATTGATCACTCCAGCACAAAAAGGTGAGTAAATCTCACATGACATTTTATACTTATGCAAATGTGAATTGACAACAATTGAATGTGTAGAATGTTATATTATGTTATACTTGCCTGTGATTATAAATTATATGATGTTAAACCTGTTTATTTATCTGTCACGTCATCTGTTACTGATATTTGTTGTTAAACTGTTCATCACTGCTAGTTCCCTGTTAGTTTAGAAATCACTATGGGTTGAAATGATACATACCCGAACAGACTTTAGAATAGGAAAAAATCGTTACGGGCTGAAATGATAGGCCTAAACGGTTTTTATTTATTTCATTTTACTTGGGACTGCGGGTTTGAAATGATTAAACTCGGATTTTTTTCTAAATTGCGGATTGAAATGATATATATCTGTATCACTTGACCTAGGTTAGAAAACTATATACAGGCCCGTTGTTATTTTATAAAGTATTTTGAATATTTTAAGTATTCTTAAAAGTGTAAATTTATGAAAATTTGATTTAAATTGGATTTTTAATGTTTAAATAAAGAAATTTTGATTTCTCTATAAGTTAAAAATGTTGAATAATTAAATGATTAAATTGAATTTTTGAAATATAACTTAAATCTGGAATTTGGACTTTGGCTTTTAAAATGACATTTAAGTTATATAAATAAAATTTAAAGTGGTTTAAAATGTAAATTTATGATAATTTTATTTGAATATATTTTCAAGTGTTTTAAATAAAGGATTTATGATTTTTCTATAAGTGGAAATGTTAAATAAATAAATGGTTAAATTGAATTATGGAAATATAACTTAAGTTTGGAAATTTGGAAAATTTTGGTTTTAAAATGGTATTTAAGTTATATAGATAATATGGAAATTTAATTATATTTGGAAAATGGTAAATATGATAATTAGGTTTGAATTTAATTGATTTAATAAAGTGTTATTGATTTTTCTATGAATTAAAATGGCTAAATAAATGAATGCTTAAAAGTGTAATTTTAAAATATAAATTGACTTGGAAATGTGAGTTTGGTTTTAATTAAAGGTTTAAGTTAATTAAATAAATTGGAAATTTAGTTTAATGTGTGAAATGGTAATTCAAAAATGTAAGTGTAAATAAATTGTCAAGTGTAAAAATGGGAAAATTGTACACTTGAATTTGTTAAGTGAAATTATTGAAAAATTTGGATTTTTCTGTAAAAGGTTACTTTATAAAATAATAAGTTAAAAGAGTATTTTTAAATGAACATTTTTAAATGTTAAAATATGATTTTTATAATGTTTAAAGGGTTTAAATTGAACTTTGCTGGAAATACACTAAAACCTGGAAAATACTTTTTATAGCATTCAGAAACGCTATGGTGTATGTAAATGAACTAAAACTGAATAAAAGAGGCTATTACAGCAGTTCTAAAATGCTGTAGTTGCTGAAGCAAACTAAAAGGCTAAAAACTTAATAAAGGCCTATTACAACAGTTCTGTAAATGCTGTAGTGGTCTGCTGTCTTTGCTGAAATTAATAAAAACCTTAAACTTGAAACCTGAGCTATTACAGCATTTCTGGAAATGCTGTCTTTGCTGTTTTAAACTAAATTTCAACTAAAAATGAGTTTTAACAGCAGTATTCAAATGTTGTCTTTGCTGAATTAAAATGTTTTCAAGTATAACTTATAACAGCTTTTTCTAAATGCTGTGAAAGGCTGAAATTTTAAATGTTTATGGTTTTTAACTAAGTAAATAAGCTCAGAATGATTTGAAAATTTGAAAATTGAATACTTGACTTGAAAGAATAATAACTTCACTTTTAAATGATTTAAATGAATAAATTTAGTTGGAAAATAAATCATTTTAAAAGGTGATTTGAAATGATAATAAATGAATGTTATCTTTGAATTTAAATGTGTATTTAAATTTGATATTTGGATTTGAATTCAAGTAATGATTTCATAATGAAGTTTTAAAAGGATATGATATTTTGATATATTGAAATGATTTAAAAAGGAAACTTTGAAAGGATATGATATTTTGATATTGAAATGTTGATTTTTATTTTGATAAAGATTTGGATTTGAAATGATATTTTTTTAAATTATAACCACGGGTTATAATAACGATTGGTTGGCAAAGAGACCGGGATCGGATATGGGCATACTCTCTGTTGATACCGAAAACCACTTTGACAACCGTGCACACGGTGGAGATTCCAGAATGAAGTAGGGTGGTGGCGACGTTCTTGAGGTATATTACGTGGACCCATCTCCCGTGAGTTGGCTTAAGGTGGCTAAAACAGGAGCGATCTCGGGCCAAAAGGGGTAGCTCCTTTGGTCGGACGCATTTCTTCGATACAATTCTATTACTTTTGTGATTGATTGGGTGCACCCCTTTGAATTTGGAATGTGTTCCGAGGTGGGCGTATGTGGCTGCTGCGTTACCACCAGCCCGTATGCGTAATTGGTATATCTACCATGGCATTGCCTCATTGTGCCGTGTCACCTACCATATCGAGCCTTTACTACGAGTTTGGTTTTCTCCCATAGCCCATGCGTATCTTCTCGTAGTCTTCCGATCAAGAGATATGCAGATATTGGATGGACTACTAGGACTATTATGTGTCCGGGGCTATATGGGTAACCTCGTGATGCTATTTTAAGGTAAGTTTATTTTACTATAGACATTATTAAATAGCGCAATATTACTACATAGTAAATAGTTTAATGGATCCTTAGAGGATGGACGGTCCAAAGCATCCTTTAAGTTACTTGTGCCTTTACTACAGTTCACTTAAGTTGGTTTACATTGTATAAGTATGTATGTCCTGACTCGAGTGTTTGTATTTTTATTCACGCTGGGGTCAGCCTGAGTATTCACAGATTTGGATTCCCCTTTCTGGAGATTGGAATTACTGGAGATTATCTGCTTGTCTAGTTTTATCTATTTCACTTCCAGTTATCCTATTGATCCCAGTGTTGTATTCGGCTTGTACTTGGTTATCTTATTGAGACTTCTGTTGTATCTTATTTAACTCCAATATATTTATATCGTATCTTCATGAACTACTATTTCTTTTACTTCCGCTGCATTATTATTACACTGTGTCTGTGATCTATGATTATTTATTTACTGTGTATTCTGAGATTTGCCAAATTTTATTTACAACGCGATATTTTGAGCAATTCAAGTCCGACATGTGCGGATATGAATGGTTGAAAATATCGGGTTGTTACAACCATCTTCCCCAATACCTCAAACAAACCTAGACACAAATGTGCTCGTGTGCACGTGCACGGTCGAACGACGCACCTCCGATCAACTTCCCGGTCCACGACAAGTCGTCGACAATCCCGCCGTCCTCCTCGACCCCCCAGATCAACGAATCTAACAACAAATCAAAATCGAGCCCATCGATCAAAATATGGAACCCAAACCCACCGGAAAACAACCTCTAGACATCGCCTCCGACCACCGGTACCCACGCCAACCAACCTAGAGCAACGTTACGATACCCAACTTCGTTTTCCCCCATACGTGATCGCCCCCGGTGCTCTGTCGACCACGCAATCACCTCGAATACATCGACGTCCAAAAACTACTCGAAAAGCCTAAATCACCTCCGACGAGCCGCCTCGGCCATCGAAAAAATCTCCAACCATTTTTCCCATGATCGTCAACCCTCAAGCTATCTTCGACGTCAAGCACGAACTTCCACTCGTCGCCGTTCGTCGGATATTTACGAAAGTACCAAATCTGATCAACTCGAGCTAACTCGACGATTACACACTTAAAAATCTTGAAATTTATATCAAAATTCATTATTTTCTAACATTAATCAATTCATAAAATCCAAATATGAAATCATAATCATTGATTTTTGACTTATATATAATTCTTACTGTAATTTTCTAAGTTTGAAATAATTACTAAATTTAATTGCTTGATACTATTTTTAAAATTGATAATACATTGTTATAGTCATTTTCTTTTTAATGATCATAGTCTAACATTTATTATTTGGGAAGATATGAATTTTTGAAGGTTGATCTTGAGCCAGTGAAAACAACAGAGGCCCACACACACACATACACACACACATACACACAGACGTGCATACAATGTTCATAGTATATTCAACTATATTCTAGTTTAAAAACATTCATGCGGATCATATATACATTATTACTTCACAGATTTAAGCAAAAACATCAAAGTATAAACACATTTTTTTAGATTTTAAAAGTTGTTTACTCGCCTGAAAATGAAAAATAGAGGAAAAACAGTTTTATTCCTAGATCTAGAACCTTGCTTTTGATTTAGATCTGTACTTGATTTTGAAACTATTTATGTTGAGTTGAAATTGAACTTGCTTGATCTACTGATTGTAAGTTTGCTGTTGAGTTGAAACAGTTTGATTTGAATTTGTTTATGTTTTACTTGATTTCAGATTGAAAGCCTTCAGTTTGATTTTATTATTCTTTTCAGGTCTTTAGTTTTCAGGTCCTTCAGTTAGATTTTATTAGCCTGGTTTTCTACTAAATACTTATTATTTATAATTTAATTAATAAAGAAAATTGTTCGCCATTTGTTAATCTCAAGATGCACTAAGCTTACACATGTTATACTCTCTTACAAATGTCAATACATGAATTATTTATCTTACAAATGTTAAAACAAGTATTTAAATATTTCCTTAGGTTTTATATTTATATTTATGATTTTATTAATTAGCTTTTATATTAATATGTTTTATGTTTTCTTTATATATATGTATGTATGTGTGTGTGTGTATATATATATATGCTAAATTCATGTGTATTTTAAAAGAAAAAATATTTTAAACCTATTATTAAATTTCATTTTAAATTATAAAAGAAAATGTACTAAATCTTTATAACGAATCCTACTAAGCTAAAATACTTTTAATAAACAAATATATATATATACTATATTAAATATTTGAAAATATAGAGTTTATCTTTAAATAGCTTTTTGAAAATTAATGCATTGAATTTAATACATATATTCCAAATTACAATATATATACATCTAGATATTATAATCTGAAAACATATTCTTATTAAATTCAACCCAAAGCTTTCCACCCACAATATATATACATATATATACATTATAATTAGAAAACATTTTTATTAGTTTTTGAAAAGATAAATTTTTCTACATTAAATATTATTAGGTTTGAAAAGAATAAAATTTGCCAAATTAAATTATTATAAAAGAAAATTATTAAGCCAATATTGCCAAATTCAAATGATTATAAATGAAGATTATCAAAGTGTTATCGCCAAAATTCCAGGTCATCACATTCCTCTCCCCTTAAAAGAATTTCATCCCCAAAATTTAGAAGCAAAGATAATTTAATAATCTAGCAAATTTTTTATTCAAACAACAAAGCATACATCGACCATACACCAACAACTATAGCAATTAGTTTATTCAAACAAACAAACAAACTATCTAACTATCCTGACGCAATTCAGAATAGGACTTCCTAATACTACCAAGAGTTTTCCAGGTACAATCACTGGGATCCTCGCTCCACTGAACCTTAACTAGTTACACTACTCTGATCCTGAGCTGCTTCTCAACATGCTCTAAAAACTGAACAGGATGTCTGACCACAGACAAGTCCGACTCAACTTCTAAATCTTCCTGAACTGCTGGTTCTACAACCAGAGATGCACGCACTTCCTTAGATGAGGTACGTGAAATACATTGTGAATCCCAGCCAACCGAACTGGCAATTCAATCCTATAGGCCAAAATACTTATCCTTTCGAGACACTGAAATGTCCAATATACCTCGGGGCCAGCTTTCTAGTCTTACCAAATCTCATTGCTCCTTTGATCGAAGAAAACCTTATCCAAAATCCAAATCTCCAACTTCGAATTCCAAATTCCTACGTCTATTATCCGCATAACTCTTTTGACGATCCTGGGCTGCCTTCATCTTTTCTTGATTAGCTCAACCTTCGCAGACGCCTCTCGAAACAAATCTGGACCAAGAATAAGATGATCTTCTGATTCTACTCAACAAATGGTCCTCTCAAGATCTACCGAAAATCCAGAACACAAACTCTACTTCACAAGCATCGGTAGACTTCGGACTTACTTCTCTTATCCGGAATAGCCAGAATAGGTGCACTAGACAACCTAGCCTTTGGATCCCGAATAAACTTCCTATAGAAACCCTCTGATCCAAGAAAACTGCGAATTTCCGTAGGAGTCTGCGGTTGTTGCCACTCTAGAATAGCTACTACCTCGCTTCCACTGCCCAACTCTGATCTGGAGTAAATGAGAATGCCATCGATGAACACGAGCACATACTTGATTAACACATCCTGGAAAACACGGTTCAATGGATCCACAAAATAAGCTGGAAACCCAAAAGACATAACCAACCACTCAAAGAAACAGTTGAGTCCTCTGAATGCAGTCAAGGGTACTGTCTTCAGCTACCCTTAGCTGGTGAAAATCCGAAACAAGATCCAAAAGAGACAACACGGAAGCACCACGAAGTTGATCAAAAAGATCATCAATACTAGGCAAGGGATACTATCCTAATGGTCACCTTATCCAACTCCCGATACGAGCAAACCTTTGACTTCTCTGAAAACATCTGGAAAATATCTGACAACTACGATAGCTTCTCCTCTTAAGATGCCTCAATCCTAATCAAAATATTACTTGGATAAATTCCTAAACTAATCGCAAGTCATTTTTGTCATCCTATCCAGTTCAGTTTCCAAAGATACTGTTCTCTCTTCACAAATCAGAACAGCCTTATGCTAACCTAACAAATCCATTTCCCAAATAAGGTCAAATCCTTCAAGAACGCCTTTCCTTATCCTATCAGAAGAAACTGATGGTCCACCTTCAATAGCAAACCCCTAGTCCTGCTGAACCTTTTGAAGAAGTGGGCAAGCTTCCTCCAATGCCTGGGCTGCTAACAGTTGAAACACATAGACTTATGAACCATCGAAGCAAAAGGGTACACTCCGCTGCTTCTGAACTCTAACATTAGGACATTGCTTAGCCAGATGACTTCCTGCTGGCACATAAAACACTTTCGAGCTGCACTGCTGCCTCCGGGTTTCCTTTACCTTGCTTCTTCCAATTCAGATTGAATTCTCTTTTTGTTCCAATTGGAAGAATTCCCACTCGGAGCTGCCACTGATGCCAAAAACTTCTTATCCATAAGCTCCTCGAACCTCAAAGCCATATCAACTAATTCCTCAAACGAGCCTTTGAGATGGGCGGTCATCCTTTCAAGAAACTCGGGCCTCGAACCAAGCACAAACATCTCATTCTTCTTCAGAAGGGTGTCAATAAGACTAGATCCGTAGAGAGATAACTCATTGAACTAGATCTCATACTCCGATACAGACAAACTCCCTTGCTTGAGATCCATAAAATTCCTATACAGCCGAGTCTTTTCTGCGGTAAGTATAAACTGCTCCTCGAATACTTCCTTAAACTTGCTCCAAGGGAAAACATCTTTGGGAACATCCATGGTCACTACGTCTCACCATGCAGCTACTCCTTCCTGAAGTTGCCAAGATGCCATCACTCGCTTCTTCTCATCCGACAGATCCAAACTCTTGAAAATCCGCTCACATGAGCGCATCCAAGCTTACATTTCAATGATGGACTCTGAGCCTTCAAAAGGCTTCCCTCTAAGATTGATGAAATCCTTACTCAATGTCACACAGCTCACTCGAGGTGGTATTGGGTTTACGGCCTCGGTAGATACTCTTCCACCTTCAACACTCGGACCTCTTCCATTTGTGGTATTCGCGCTACACACACCACTACCCTTCCTACCTCTAGAACTCAAGCTACCAGCCTAACTCATGTGGGTAACCCGGACAGGTACCCAACAAAGCTGGTGTGTGTGTGTATCTATAATAATAAAAATAAAAGTACGCTCTCCCAAGATAGGTATCACTCCAAAGCCTAGGTATTCTCTCAACCTAGAGCTTTGGTACCACTTGTGACAACCCGCCTTTCATCCCACAGAAAGGCGCATCATCATTAAGAAAGAAAGAGATAGAAAGAGAAAAGATAGGAAAAAAAAGAACTAAACAATATCTGAATCTCACAACGGATCGAATAAAATATATTAATCACATAGTTATTACATGATATACAATATCTATCAGAGCTATATAGCTTATACATTACATACTAGACAGTCTTGAAGACCTGTCCGTCATACAACTCAAAATCCATTATAATTCATCATCACAGCGGAAACACTACATATCTACATACGCTGAAGCCTCCTACTCCAAGTCACCTCCAAAATTCGTCAAAAGCCAACCTGAATCCCTTGGCTACTCATAAAAATTTGAGTACCCAAGAGTTTAAGAAAACATAAAATAAACTCTGGGTCAGACATGGGTCTGGTGTGAGTAAACAGGTTAAAGTTGTTTAACTTTGAAATCATTTGAAAACAAAAGGTATCTCGTAAGACCACACCACAAATAAACATGTCGGGTTTTTACCTTACAATAACCAAAACATTTGATAGGAAATCCGGTGATATTATAATAGTATCTATGGTTTTCAAGTAAAATGGAAAATAGTTGGAATGCTTACATCTCACGTTCCAACATAGTTGGGCACAATCAAAACGTACGACACTTATTGGATATTAGATTCCATATAATGGTAGGGCTACTGGGGTACCACCCGACACAGTACCTGGTCTAGATCAAAGTATCGAGCATCCACCTTGATCCCCTGCAACACAAGACCGAAACTATCCCTTACTGGATAATCCCGAATAAGACCACCCTTCAGTTGCCACGACCAACTGCCCACACAGCTGAATAAAAGGGACCTCTAGACAAGGGAAATCTTATCCTACTTAGGTGCTACCCACTTAGCCTTGCTGCACCTCTCCTGTTTTAGACATTCTCGGTTGATGAGGCTTGAAGCTACGATTACCTTTTTAGAACACATATCTTGGAATGCTTATCGTCCTCTAGTGACGATGGTCTGAAAGCATTCAATCCATACAAGTCCGTTTCGGGTTCGAACAAAACCGAAGGCACTATCTCGCTACACTCATTTTGGAAGCACCCTCAGAGTTAACGACAATAGCCCTTGCACTCGAAATCTTCATCCTGATCGAGGGCACTATCTCCGGTAAACTCGTTTTGGAATCACCCTCAGAGTTAACGACAATAGCCCTTCCACTTTGAATACTTCATCTTGGTCTTCACTTGAGATTCACGACCTATCGTTTAATTTGAATCGATGTGGTTTTCAAATAGCCAATTTGGAATCCGATCCCGATCTCATCGAAATCCAAAACACCGTTTTTAAGGCCAAGTTATTTAAGTTAAAAAAAATTAATTTGTATTTAGAGTAACATATGCACATAGATATAATAATTCACATTATCACAGATAGATAATCCATTTATCACAATTACTCCAAAGTATCTGATCAACACATATCACATATCAAAGATATCAAATAATCTAAGGCATTCAATATTATTCAATCATCCATAAGCAAGATTAATCAGTCACACCATTTCTAATTAATTTAAATTAATTAAATTAATTACTTCAATCACTTTTAAATCCTGCTTACTTAACACTAATTAATTACAAACCAATTAATTAATCATCCTTTAATTATCATCTTAATTAATCATCCTTAATTAATTTTTCTTTAATTACATTAAGTAATTAACCTTTAATTAATTACATAAATTAATTATCCTTTAACCATTCACATTAATTAACCTTTAATTAATTTCACTAATTAATTAACTATAATTAATTACATTGATCCCTAATTAATTATTCTATAATCACTTACATTGATTAATTATCTTTTAATTAATCACATTCATTAATTAACTAACCCTTTAATTAATTACCTTAATTATTCAATTCTTTAATTATACACCAAGTAATTAATCCTAAATTACTACCATTAAGTAATTTCCCTTTAATTAAATAATTTCCCTTTAATTAATTACACTCAGTAATTATCCATTAATTACTTACACTAAGTAATTATACTTTATTAATTAAATTAAGTAATTATACTTAATCAATTTCATTAAGTTGTTATCCTTAATTAATTAAATTAATTATTAAATTAATTACATTAATTAATTATCTCTTAATCACTAGTTAATGATCATTAAATTAATTACATTTATTACTATCCATTAATTGCCTTCAAGAAGTAGTTAATCCTTTGATTATTAACATTAATTAATTAATCCTTATTAATTTCATTAAGTGACTAACCTTTAATTAAATTCACTAATTAATTATCTTTGATTAATCACAACCTTAATTAATTAAAGATATATTCTTTATCTTAATAAATTACTTAATTACATCATAAACTTTATTTTGAAAATCATTATAATTAACCTAATATAATTACTTTTAAACAAAACAATTTTAAAGAAAACATTTAACTTTAAAATTTCATTTTTGAAAACTAATTTTAAAAACTTGTTTAAATAAATTATTTTGGAACTTTGATTTAAATTCTTTGAAAACATATTCATTTTAACCTACTTTAAAAACTTTAAAACTTGTTTAAACATTGTGCTTTCAAACTTTGTACCTTTTCCTTATGCTTGAAAATTTTGATATTTCTTTCTTTGCTTTTTATAAAACTGTTCATGTTTTTATTCTATTTTTAAAACTTGGTTATGATTTTCATTTAAATTTTAAAACCTAGAACTTTAAATAGAAATAAGCCGAGCCAAACACTCATGATTTCCGAGCTCAAACTCGTGTCACTCGCTTCCATCCCTCTACTTCGAGACAAACACACAACTTCATCGAGAACGACCCGAGCAACACCATCTTCCCCAACACCTCAAACAAACCCAGACACGAATGTGCTCGCGTGTATGTGCATGGTCGAACGATGCTCCTCCGACCAACTTCTCGGCCCTCGATAAGTCGTCGGCAACCACGCCGTCCTCCTCGACTCCCCAGATCAACGAATCCAACAAGAAATCAAAATCGAGCCCATCGATCAAAAATCTGGAACCCAACCTATCGAAAAACCACCTCTAGCCATCGCCTCCGACAACCGGCCCCACGCCGACCGACCTGGAGCAACTTCACGACACCCAACTTTGTTTTCCTCATACGCGATCGCCCCCGGTGCTCTGTCGACCATGCAATCGACTCGAATACATCAACGTCCAAAAACTATTTGAAAACCCTAAATCTCCTCCAACAAGCCGCCTCGACCGTCGGAAAAATCTCCAATCATTTTTCCTGTGATCGTCAACCCTTAAGCTATCTTCGACATCAAGCACGAACTTGCACTCATCGTCGTGTAGGATCTAGATTAACCCTAGAGGGGGGTTGAATAGGGTTATAGCAAATTTTCTCGATTTAAACTTAAAAACAAACTGCAGAAATAAATATGCTGAAAAGTAAATCACGCACAAAATTTACCCAGCTTCGGCAACTCCTGCCTACTGCTGCATTCCCAGATTTCTATTAGAATTAAACAGTATCCCGCTTACAAACACTCTACTGGACTCGTAAACCTTTGCTCCCGCTCACAAACACTCTACTAGACTCGCACACCCTGCTCCGCCTATATAGTTTCGTTTACTCGCAAACTCTGCTCCCGCCTATAGAGTTTTGCAAACTCGCACACCCTTCTCACTAAACTAATTCTAACTAGACAATCTGACACTACCTACAACCTAGGTGGTGATTTACAAATTCTTTGACTCGAAAAGAAAAACAGACTTCAAAATTAAAACCAGGAGCAAAAATTAAAATACGAACTTTGACTCTACAATTTTTGCTCAAAATGAAAAACAAATTTAAAACTAAAACCCCCTTTATAAACTAAATCTCCTTTTTAATAAACAAGGCCGGCCCCTTGTTATTTTTCACCCGATCCACTGTGAAGAAAAATGCGGCCGATCCTTTTTCTTTTGCTTGTGAAATATTTGCGGCCGATCTTCTTTTTCAAATTAGGGATTCGGCTCTTCTGTGAAATTTGGGGCTTTGTTCTGATGATTGATTTTCTGACTTGTGTTGATCTTTCTCACGCCCATTCTCTAATGACCGATGGCTTGCGTCGCTTGTTCTCTGATAATTGATTCTTCGAGATTGCAAATTGTTTGCAGCTGCTTCTTTTGATCGAGTTCACCATTGCGGTATGTAATCTCTTTGCTTGTTTGTGCTTTTGTGATTTTCGAACTCAAACTCGATGCCGATGATGATCACTTGGGTTTGGTATTTATATGAGTTCGAGTACACTTGAAATCGTTCGTATTAATTCGATACTTTCCTGATTTTCTATTGCTTGATGCGTACGATTTTCCTGATATAACTTCAACTTTGATGCACACGGCTTTGATTTTGTTGCGTTTAATTTTCTTACTTGATTGTTACGGCAGAAACTTTCCCTTTTATTTGTTTTGACTTTTTCAAAGATACGAATTTGAACTTTTGACTTGGTCATCTGATTTTGTCCACTCTGACTTCGGTTTTATTGTGAATTACGGATTTAGTTAATTGTCACTGCTTCGGCCATCTTCTCTGATGATGTTAATTTCACTGTGACCTTGGTTATTGATATTGATCGAATTTGTTTTGATTCATCTTGGTGTTCTGTAGTCTTCAAGCATTTGTGATTGCCATACCATGTGCACCACTTGTTCATTCCACTGTGCATTTCTCTGGTTTCTGTAGTTGTAACTAGTTGTTCGAACTTGTTTATGTGATTCCATGAATGCATAGTGGTCTTCCCTTTTTATTTCTGCTTATGCTGGTGACAAGTCTATGTGATTCCATTGTTGTTGACATTGAACTTGAGCTTCTGGCCTGAACTTGACGTTGCCACTGTGTTGCATTTGTATCTCTGGTATTTGTATCATGCTTGTGCATTTACTGTACACCGCTTGTTGTTGTATACTTGTGGTCTTGGTGGCTTTTCTTTGTGGTCTGCCTTGTTTGAGTTTCACTGCCATACTTGTAGCTTGGTCATTGGTGTATGTTCATGATGCTTTGATTTTCTGTTGCAAGTATTCCACTGCAGTTTCATTGAGACTGCGACTCCATGACTTGCCATTAGTGCATTGTCTTACTGATTTTGATTTTGTAGTCATTATATCTGCTGACTTATTCATGTATCACATTTGTAGTTTGCGTCTGCAGTTTACATTGTTCATACTGCTGGACTTGTTTTTGTACCCTTTGCATTCAGTTTATTGTGCCTTGTGTTGAACCCAGTTTTAAAATTCGGGTTTGACCTTGTTCTCATGTTGTGATATATTGCATGTACGTTGAACCCGGCTTTTCATTTGGGTTTGACCTGTGCTCACCTGTCCCTGTAGCATTATCAAGTGTATACCGATGTGCACGGCCTTGTGGCATGTACAGTGATACACTGTGTATGTCACAATGTTCGTGTGTGATGAATTCAAGTGTGAATGATGATGAACAACCCAAATAACTGAGGCAAACCATATTTTCAAAAATCATATTTCATTTTATATTGCAAAGACATTTCTTTTTCAGTTTTACTGCGTTAGTGACTATTTTTGCAGATTGCTCAGATGCTGGATTCAAACTGGAATGCAGTTGAAGATAAACTACGAGTGTGAGTGATATGTAGTGAGGAAAAACTGTAAATATGAAATGTGATGTAATGTAATCAAAGTTGTATAGCTATAGTGAGAGATTGAATTTGTGCTATTCAAGATTGTAATAAATATTTGTTTGAATAAAATTTCTGTTTGAATTCAAATTCTGTGTAACTTGTTCTGTTTGAATTCAAATTCTGTATAATTTGTTTTATTCAACAAATATTTATTTAATCTATGAAAAACAAAATAGTACATTACCAAATACATTTAAATGAATGTATATATGTTTGGTATCATCAAACAAAAATCATATGAGCGCCAAGCGCATATTCAACATTCTCCCCCTTTTGATGATAACAAACATATAATTAAGATTTTGACTGTTTTAAATGTATTTGATCAATGATATACTCTAATTGCTCCCCCTATTTAAATGCTTCCTCTCTACATGATGCTCCCCCTACATATATGCATACAAATAGAAATATATAAATAAGCCCAGATGCAAATGGAAAATTATTTGACCTTTGCTTGATTCTATTTGACAAAATCTTAACTTTTCTCTCCCCCTTTTGTTATCAGCAAAAGAATAATAGTGTTAGAGAAAAAATAGAGATTAAGTGATCAATATTAATCCAACATTAAACTCAAATTGAATATAAATATTAAACTTCAATAAAAATCAAACAAAAATCATAACTACCCTTGTTAGGCGCATATTCCACTTTTAGAAATAATGGAAATGATGTTCTAATGTAAAATCATACAATTGTATCAACTTGTGGTACATTTATATCAGGAATTTGAATATCTACTAATCATGCATAACCGTTAGGATTTTTAAATGAGATTAGTAGTATTCCAATTTAATTTTAAAAAATGAAATCAAGTATCTTCTAACCACGCATGACCGTGAGGACTTTTAAATGGGATTAGAATCAACTTGTCTATTTAACCAATTAATTTTGATATGCGTTCCATACATGCATAACCGTAAGGACTTTTAAATGAGCATGGAAGCACAATCAAAAATCCAAATAATTCACTCATGCATAACCGTGAGGACTTTTAAATGAGAGTGAATACTTTGGATATTTATTTATTTTTACAAAAAAATGTGACATGAAAAAAAAATGATTCCTGATTATAGTACCACATATCGACAAACTATATTTAATTTTTGAAAAACAATGGTCGATAGAAATATGATAGATATATGAATGGTCATGGAATCTTTACCCAACAAAAAGTTTTATAACTCTTGTTTGAATTCCTAAAGAAATTTTCCAAATATACTCTCTTGAGTAATGTATGTTAAATATCAACACTTATCGTCTTTTCAATCGCTATTTATCTTTTTGATAATTAGGAGGGAGTCAGATTAGTCAAAATTTGTCATTTAAAATCAAATAAAAATGACTAATCTGAAAGCATGGTCAAAAATGATTTTCTCGAAGGGGTTATATGAAAAAAAAATTCTGCTATTTGAAAATTATTTTAAGTGAAAAATATGCAGATATTTTCTTTGAAAAAAAACGATGCAGCAAATGAATGTTTCAAAAATTAATCACGTTCCACTAGTAATTTTTCTATCAACCATATTACCAGTGTAATCTGCATCCGAATTCCTCTTTCACTTCAAAATATCACTAACTAAATTTGATAGACCAGACCATGAAGTGTGCATAAGAAACTCAAACTCAATTTTTAACAGTGAACAAGTCAGAAGTAAAAAAAAAATCATCATCTCTACAACATCTCAATATTGGCTGTTTTCATTCAGAATATGGTGCAGATTATCACATTTAATTTATCGATCGAATAAATATACCTTCACCTTTTTTACTTTTACGATAATTTCTCGTGATTATCCATTATGATTCTGTCACCTTTGTACTAGGCTAAGGAACTTTGCTTTGTTGCCCGTTGTGTTTCTGGAACAGCCAAAATCCAGAGAACACCGTTGTTGTTCCTTAGCCTGCCACCACACCTACACGATGAAAGATTTTTGTGACCTATTTATAGGTCCATGATTGTTAGTGGCAAAAGCATTATGAATAAACAAACCTTTTGGAACCCAAACTTGTTTAGTCCTTTCATTCTTGTTCCAATAGACATGAAATTTGTTTGTAGAATTCTTAGGAACCCAAACTTGTATAAATTTTGTGTTCTTGTTCCTATGACTACAATTTTCAACACGATGTCCAATTATTTCACATCTACCAAAGACACTCTTACCTTTTGCATTATCTTCAACTTATGTTTTCCCAAAACCTAGTCCTTTTCTGTTGTTAGCAAAAATTTGATTTCCCAATAACATGTTGAATGATTTTTCTCCTCTTGAAAAGTTATTCAGAGATTTCTCAAGATTTTGGACTTTGGTTTTTAGTGTCGTGTTTTCAGTTACAAGTGAGGTGCATCTATTTATGAAATCCTTTTTCCTAGTATCAATGGTTTCCTTAAGACTCAAGTTTTCTTTTTCAAGATTCTCAAAGCTATTCTTAAGTCTTGTCAATTCTGAATCTAAAATTTTACATTTTTTACATTCTAGGTTTTGAATATTTTCAAGTTCAGTTTCTAACCTAAAATTTTCACGGGCAAGTTCTCTCCTATCAGATTTCAGTTTTTCAATTTCAGATTCAAGATCATCAACTACTTTAGTGAGATCAAGACACATAAAAACAAGATCTTTATAAGAATAGTCACCTGCCTCACTAGATTCCTCTGAGCTTGCTTCTGAATCCGATTTTGCCATAAGACACAAGTTAGCCTCCTCTGAGTTGCTATCTGAAACTTCCTCTCCTTCTTCATCATCCCAAGTCGCTGCAAAGGCCTTTTTCTTATTTTTCTTTCCTTGGTTGTATTTGAGAAGTGGGCATTTTTGTATGAAGTTTTCGGGCTTCTTGCAGTTAAAGCACGTTGGTTCATTATCGGAATGGTCAGAATCTTTTGGCCTATTACGACTTGTTTTCTTCTTGCGTGGCTTGTATCTAGACCATTTTCTAAGATTATTGACAGCCATTGCAAGCTCTTCAATTGGATCTTCTTCATCTTCATCGCTCTCTTCTTTGCTTTTCAAGGCAATCGTCTTCTTCTTTGGTTCGGAGTTGTTGCGTTCTTCCTTTGCTTTTAGCTCAAGCTCATATGTCATCAAGTTACCGATCAACTCCTCCATGCTTAGTTTACTCAAATCTTTTGATTCTTGGATTGCCGTGACTTTTGCCTCAAAGTTTATTGGTAAAACTCGTAGCACCTTCCTCACAAGCTCTATCTCAGTGAATACCTTCCCAAGTGCTCTAGCGTTGTATACCAAAGTTGAAAAGCGTCCAAACATGTCCTTTATGCTCTCGCCTTTGTCCATCACAAAGTTCTCATATTCATTGCTGAATAGGGCTAGACGAGACTCCTTGACTTGAGAAGTTCCTTCGTGTGTCACCTCCAAAGTGTGCCAAATTTCCTGTGTTGTTGTACAATGAGAAATTCTATTAAATTCATTTTTATCAAGAGCACAGATCAAAGCGTTCATTGCTTTGGCATTTGTAGTTTTTAATTTCTTATCGTTAGCATCCCACCTATCCTTAGGTTTAGGAATTTCAGTACCACCAACAGTTATAGTGGGAGGTTTATAGCCAGTTTCAATGATGTCCCATACATCATAATCAACAGAACTAAGATATATACCCATCCTAACTTTCCAATAAGCATAATCATTCCCGTTAAACATGGGTGGCCTAACAATAGATTGCCCCTCAGAAAAAGCATTATTTGATGAATTCATGACTCTAGAGTTAAAAAAATACCGTGCTTTGATACCACTTGTAGGATCTAGATTAACCCTAGAGGGGGGGGGTGAATAGGGTTATAGCAAATTTTCTCGATTTAAACATAAAAACAAACTGCAGAAATAAATATGCTGAAAAGTAAATCACGCACAAAATTTACCCAGCTTCGGCAACCCCTGCCTACTGCTGCATTCCCAGATTTCTATTAGAATTAAACAGTATCCCGCTTACAAACACTCTACTAGACTCGCAAACCTTTGCTCCCGCTCACAAACACTCTACTAGACTCGCACATCCTGCCCCGCCTATAGAGTTTCGTTTACTCGCAAACTCTGCTCCCGCCTATAGAGTTTTGCAAACTCGCACACCCTGCTCACTGAACTAATTCTAACTAGACAATCTGACACTACCTACAACCTAGGTGGTGATTTACAAATTCTTTGACTCGAAAAGAAAAGCAGACTTCAAAATTAAAACCAGGAGCAAAAATTAAAATACAAACTTTGACTCTACAATTTTTGCTCAAAATAAAAAACAAATTTAAAACTAAAACCCCCTTTATAAACTAAATCTCCTTTGTAATAAACAAGGCCGACCCCTTGTTATTTTTCACCCGATCCACTGTGAAGAAAAATGCGGCCGATCCTTTTTCTTTTGCTTTTGAAATATTTGCGGCCGATCTTCTTTTTCAAATTAGGGCTTCGGCTCTTCTGTGAAATTTGGGGCTTTGTTCTGATGATCGATTCTCTGACTTGTGTTGATCTTTCTCACGCTCGTTCTCTGATGACCGATGGCTTGCGTCGCTTGTTCTCTGATAATTGATTCTTCGAGATTGCAAATTGTTTGCAGCTGCTTCTTTTGATCAAGTTCACTGTTGCGGTATGTAATCTCTTTGCTTATTTGTGCTTTTGTGATTTTCAAACTCAAACTCGATGCCGATGATGATCACTTGGGTTTGGTATTTATATGAGTTCGATTACACTTGAAATCATTCGTATTAGTTCGATACTTTCCTGATTTTCTATTGCTTGATGCATACGATTTTCCTGATATAACTTCAACCTTGATGCGCATGGCTTTGATTTTGTTGCGTTCGATTTTCTTACTTGATTGTTACGGCAGAAACTTTCCCTTTTATTTGTTTTGACTTTTTCAAAGATACGAATTTGAACTTTTGACTTGGTCATCTGATTTTGTCCACTCTGACTTCGGTTTTACTGTGAATTACGGCTTTAGTTGATTGTCACTGCTTCGGCCATCTTCTCTGATGATGTTAATTTCACTGTGACCTTGGTTATTGATATTGATTGAACTTGTTTTGATTCATCTTGGTGTTCTGTAGTCTTCAAGCATTTGTGATTGCCATACCATGTGCACCACTTGTTCATTCCACTGTGCATTTCTCTGGTTTCTGTAGTTGTAACTGGTTGTTCGAAATTGTTTATGTGATTCCATGAATGCATAGTGGTCTTCCCTTTTTATTTCTGCTTATGCTGGTGACAAGTCTTTGTGATTCCATTGCTGTTGACATTGAACTTGAGCTTCTGGCCTGAACTTGACGTTGCCACTGTGTTGCATTTGTATCTCTGGTATTTGTATCATGATTGTGCATTTACTGTACACTGCTTGTTGTTGTATACTTGTGGTCTTGGTGGCTTTTCTTTGTGGTCTTCCTTGTTTGAGCTTCACTGCCATACTTGTAGCTTGGTCATTGGTGTATGTTCATGATGCTTTGATTTTTCTATTGCAAGTATTCCAATGCAGTTTCATTGAGACTGCGACTCCATGACTTGTCATTAGTGCATTGTCTTACTGAACTTGATTTTGTAGTCATTGTATCTGCTGACTTATTCATGTATCACATTTGTAGTTTGCGTCTGCAGTTTACATTGTTCATGCTGCTGGACTTGTTTTTGTACCCTTTGCATTCAGTTTATTGTGCCTTGTGTTGAACCCAGTTTTAAAACTCGGGTTTGACCTTGTGCTCGTGTTGTGATATATTGCATGTGCGTTGAACCCGGCTTTTCATTTGGGTTTGACCTGTGCTCACCTGTCCCTGTAGCGTTATCAAGTGTATACCGATGTGCACGGCCTTGTGGCATGTACTATGTCACACTGTTCGTATGTGATGAATTCAAGTGCGAATGATGACGAACAACCCAAATAACTGAGGCAAACCATATTTTCAAAAATCATATTTCATTTTATAGTGCAAAGACATTTCTTTTTCAGTTTTACTGCGTTAGTGACTATTTTTGCAGATTGCTCAGATGCTGGATTCAAACTGGAATGCAGTTGAAGATAAACTACGAGTGTGAGTGATATGTAGTGAAGAAAAACTGTAAATATGAAATGCTATGTAATGTAATCAAAGTTGTATAGTAATAGTGAGAGATTGAATTTGTACTATTCAAGATTGTAATAAATATTTGTTTGAATAAAATTTCTGTTTGAATTCAAATTCTGTGTACTTTGTTCTGTTTGAATTCAAATTCTGTTTAATTTGTTTTATTCAACAAATATTTATTTAATCTATGAGAAACAAAATAGTACATTACCAAATACATTTAAATGAATGTATGTATGTTTGGTATCATCAAACAAAAATCATATGAGTGCCAAGCGCATGTTCAACACGTCGTTCGTCGGATATTTAGGAAGTACTAAATCTGATCAACTCGAGCTAACTCGACAATTACACGCTTAAAAATCTTGAAATTTATATCAAAATTCATTATTTTCCAACCCGAGTCAATTCATGAAATCCAAACATGAAATCATAATCACTGATTTTTGACTTGTATATAATTCTTATTGTAATTTTCTAATTTTGGAATAATTACTAAATTTAATTACTTGATACTATTTTTAAAATCGATATTACATTGTTATAGTCATTTTCTTTTTAATGATCATAGTCTAACATTTATTCTTTGGGAAGATATGAATTTTTGAAGGTTGATCTTGAGCCTGTGAAAACAACAGAGGCCAACATATATATATATATATATGTATATATGTATATATGTATATATGTATATATGTATATATATGTATATATATGTATATGTATGTATATATGTATATATATATACATACACACAGACATGCATACAATCTTCAGAGTATATTCAACTATATTCTAGTTTAACAACAGTCATGCAGTTCATATATACAATATTACTTCACAGATTTAAGCAAAAAACTAAAGTATAAACACATTTTTTTTAGATTTTAAAAGATGTTTACTCACCTGAAAATGAAAAATAGAGGGAACAGAGTTTTATTTCCTAGATTTGGAACCTTGCTTTTGATTTAGATCTGTACTTGATTTTGAAACTATTTATGTTGAGTTGAAATTGAACTTGCTTGATCTACTGCTTGTAAGCTTGCTATCGAGTTGAAACAGTTTGATTTGAATCTTGTTTATGTTTTGCTTAATTTCATATTAAAAGCCTTCAGTTTGATTTTATTATTCTTTTCAGGTCCTTAGTTTTTATGTTGAAGAAGAAAGAAAGGATTGAGAAATTATGTTTTTAGCTTGGTTTTCTACTAAATACTTATTATTTATAACTTAATTAATAAATAAAATTGTTTGCCATTTGTTAATCTATAGATACACTAAGCTTACACATGTTATACTCTCTTACAAATGTCAATACATTAATTATTTATCTTACAAATGTTAAAACAAGTATTTAAATATTTTCTTAGGTTTTATATTTATATTTATGATTTTATTAATTAGCTTTTATATTAATATGTTTTATGTTTTCTTTATATATATATACTAAATTCATGTGTATTTTAAAAGAAAGAATATTTTAAACCTTATATTAAATTTCATTTTAAATTTTAAAAGAAAATGTACTAAATCTTTATAACAAATCCTATTAAGCTAAAATAATTTTAATAAATAAATATATATATATACTATATTAAATGTTTGAAAATATAGAGTTTATCTTTAAATAGCTTTTCAAAAATTAATACATTGAATTTAAAACATATGTTCTAAATTACAATACTTACACATCTATATATTATAATTTGAAAATATATTCTTATTAAATTCAACCCAAAGCTTTCTACCCACAATGTATATACATATATATACGTTATAATTAGAAAACATTTTTATTAGTTTTTAAAAAGATAATTTTTTCCACATTAAATATTATTAGCTTTGAAAAGAATAAAATTTGCCTAATTAAATGATTATAAAATAAAATTATTAAGCCAATATTACCAAATTCAAATTATTATAAATGAAGATTATCAAATTGCTATTGCCAAAATTCCAGTTCATCACAAATTAAGTATGTCAACTACTTGAGATGAAATGGAAAAAAAAAGTACAAATACCTACATACTTAGCTCTTATCTAATGTAAGACTATGATGGCCGCCCTTAACCAGCCTTATTCTCCACATTAGCAGACATAATTACTAAGTAATTCTCTTTGTTAATGTGGGCCTTAGGGTGGGGCGTCACAATGAAGACGATGGTTTGTTTGATTGTAAAGTTCAAAAAATATTATTGCTACAAGGTGACATATCTGATATTTTTGGTTTGAACAATGAAGGTTTGGTTTTTTATAAATATGTTTATCTTATTTTTGAATATTAATTTACATAATGATGTTTATATTCCTTTTATATTGTCGCATATGTATCCTTTGAAAGAGAAAGTTAGAGCTGAGAAATTTTCTATTGCTACTATGGCTTTTATGTAGACACATAACATATCAAAGAAGGGTTTCATTAGGAAGTTCATTTCTCTGGCTCTTATAAGTCTTATAAATAAATAAAACTACCGTTGATGATGCTTTAGATTTTTTAGGCTTATAATTATGTATATGTTTGGCACATTTTTCTTTGCCGATAGCACAATTTGTGTTCATAATAACCTTGTTCCTCTTATAACGAACATTGAAAGATTTAACAATCAGTGCTGGGCTCAAGCTATTCATTTTAAACTCATTGAGCAGTTGAATAAATTTAAGAATGATCCAAGAAAAATGCAGGCTTGTTCAATTGCTTTATTGGTAATTTTTTTGTTGTATCGTAAAGTTTTGTTCTACATTAGTAAACATTGTTTCTAGTATTTTTTTTTTCATTTTTTTTCTTCAGTACTTGTTTTGTAACAAATTTGATATAGTTAAACCTAAGCCAGGTTTTTGTGAAGGTCATCCATTGGCTGTAAAGTAGGATTTGGTTGATATTCATAATGCATTTTGTGCTAAAATTGTTGTGGGGAAAATTGATAAGATATGAATGAAGTTCTTAATATGTTATTTTTGTATATAATGTTTTATTAAAATTATTTTTATATGTATTAAATAATAGTTATAAAGTTATTTGGGACGTAAATCAAAATTGGAAATAAATCGAGAGAGATTTATAAATGTTAGATTGGCTATATTGGAATTGGAAAATATATTTTATGGAGAAATTGGGTTTGTTTTAAAAGGAAGACTTTTTAATAATTAACTGGCTAATCCAAAAAGGTGTTTAAAGAATATTTCAAAAAATTAATTATTTAGTTATTTTAAATTTGTTTAAAGTATATTTAATTATGAATTAAGTTAGTTTATATTAAGCTAATCATTATATAGAATTAATCAGTATTATTATTTTAAAAGGATAAACTATTAAAATATTTATATTTTATATAATAACTTTTATTTAATAGTAGTTTGCCTAAAGTTTAGCTTGGAAAATTATTATAGAGATTTCATAAGTATTTGTTTGAAAATTATTAAATAACGAATTCGGGAAGTAATGGTACACTCGCATGGCGAGATCGGAGGCAGCGAGTGCCTGCAGTTGAGTTTTGGATTTCTCTCGGACAAAGATGTAACCTTTGAGCTATGAGTCCATGGTTGATACCGTAGCGGTACTTTCCTTATTTATTTTAAAGGATTTTCTAATATCTTTGAAAAGAATAGTTTGTAAACATATTGAATTCAGTAAGAAAGTATATATTTTGGATAAAGAGATTTAAATGATTGAAATTTAAATTGAATAAGACTCGGAGTTTCAATGGAAAATGAAATATTTGGTTGAATGATTATTTACTCGATAGTTAAATAACCGACTATCAAATCTGGACCCAAAATATAACTTTGGGGATATTTGGAAGAAACACGGGAATTATATGGTATAGTTACCGTTCGAGGTGCTATGCTGTACATATAAACTGGTTTTGTTCTTCTAGGACGTTTATAAGGAAATCCGTCCACTAATGGTTAGGAGGTGAGGATAGCTCATGGCTAGAGGGAGGTGGCGACATCGATTTGAATGTGTGAGCACAGACCTGGTGTAACAACCCGGGGTTTTGGCCAATTTATAATCGTCATTAAAAAAATTATTGAGCTAGCTAATCGCTAATTGAAGTTTTCAATCGAGTCGAAAATTCTTTTGTGAATTGTTAAAGGGATTTTATCTTGTTGATATTAGTTTGAAATTGTTGAGAGAATTTTATCGGGCTTTAAAATTTGTTTTGGCCCATTTCTTTTGTTGCCGTGATTAGTATCGTTGTCGTTCTTTAACCCGTTCCCCCTTTTTATTTTTCTCATTTGAAAACCTAAAACCAACGAAACAAAAGAAAATGAAAATGGCGGCTATGTTTTGGTTCGTTCCCCTTTCACAAAATTAGGGTTCGTGAGATTTTAAAGGCACCTTCTTTGTTGTTCGATCGAGAAGATGATTCTCGTTCCATTGCTTGTCGATAGTTCGTCTCCGTCTAGCTTGCTTCAGCCGCTTGGTTTGGGTCGTCTCTGCTTCAATTCGTGTCTAAGGTGAGTGATTTTAAATGGTCACTCACATCTAATTCTTGCTTAATATTGTGTTTATGTCGTTCAACTTTGTTTCGATGTTGATGATTTTTGTTTGCCTTGGCTCGATTTCTATTATCCACGGCTTTGAATAGTTAATTGATATCTGTAGCTTGGGTACAGTGTGATTTAAAATGCAAATGACTTTGAGCATTTTTCTGTTGGCATCGGCATTAAAGTGAATTTTGTTTCTGTTTCAATTTTATGGCTTTGGAGAATCTTCGAACTGTTCGATTTTGATAACCTCGTCTCTAACATGATTTTTGAACTGCATATTGTTTTTGGTTTGATTCGAATTTATTTATCATCTTGTTTTTTAAAAACTGGATTTATATCACTTGATTTCGAGTTTTGTAACTCTGTTGCTTCAACATACTGTTGTGTCACCATATAAGTGTATTCATGTATACTTGAGTCTTGCAGCATTGAAACTGCATTGTGCCTTGTTCTTGGTCGTAGCTGGACTTGTTTCCTTGATCATATCGACTAACTTGATTTTGTGATGTCTGTTTCATTGAGCGTGATGTTGTACTTCACTGTGTATGTATATTTGCTTTTAGTCTGAGTTAGTTGGCATGTTTACAACATCAAGCCTCTGAAAGTGTTATGAAACACTGTTTTCGTATGATTTTCGAATCATATTTTGTTATAAAATTTCACATCTTTGCTTCTTGCTTTTGCACTACAACTTCACACGGTGGTTACGAAACTGCACATGAGTGATAGTATATATATATTTGCATGCTTAAGTAGAAGATTCCAACTATGTCCTCACTGCATTGATGTTGTACATGTTGGTTCCCTGTCCTATGCCGTGTAAACTGCCTGTATCCCTCTCTAACCTGAATTAGTTTGCATACATATGTACGGCATACAAACATGTGTACATGTTATTGCATAAGGCACGTAGAAGCATTGTTAGGCATTCATATATTTTACATTTCATAGATTCAAGAGTTGAGTTGGGAAGACATATATCCGAAAGTCGTACATCATATAAGTAGATGGCACAAAACAATGCAGGCCCATAAATATACACTTCTCATTTTATAATCACTAGTTTAATAGTGCATGCAATTGAATATAGAACACACATTCATTTATGTTGGGTATCATTGAGGTTTTGCACTCAGGCCATATTCCTCCTTATGCAGGTTTAATGCGTGTTCATATTGTTAGTGTTCATATAAGTTACAGGTTGATACTTTTTAGTGATTCATTCACGTGCCTGTGCCAAAGAAATTTAGCTCAGGTTCTGTTATTTATTGAAAATTATACACGTGGGTGTATAAATAGCATGCCTATGTTGTTTTAATTAAAGTTCATTGTGGTCAACACTATGTATCTTATGTTGTCAGTTAGTCGAAACATTCTATGATTTCGAAAGGTTACAGTGTGTTGCCAGTTTAGTTTAAAGCTAGTTTTTCTGTGATTTCGAAAAGCAAGTGTGCATTGGCATTTTCGTTGCATTTAAGCTTGCTGCCTGGTCATCATTGTACGAGGTCACTGCCCTTGTATTATGTTACTTGCAGCTGCACAATCACTTTGTTGCTCCTTAATATTCTGGTTTCCACTATATGCTGCACCATTCGAGCCAGTTGGCATTTTGTTTCATATATGATGCTGCCTGGTCCGGTTCATCTTGTTGTCTCATTCATTGACTGGATTTTGATGCACATACGTGCTTCCCAGACCTGTCGCATTATATTGTTGAGGCTGTAGCATTGATTTTTGAATCTTCACTTCTCTTCGTTAGTGAGACTATACTTTCGTTGCTGCATTTTGTAGTTGCTGTTAGTTTTGGTTTGGTTTTGCGGTTGTGTTGAGTCATGATAGTCGTGACTTGACCTCTGCAGTATTGATTTGCCGTCAATAGTTGGAGTTATGATGACATCTTATACTGTAGTGGCGAAGCAGTGCACGCGGGCATGTACTGCAGCCACACCGTATTGATTTTATGGATATTTGAATCTTCATTGATTTTGGTTCGTTGATCTTTTGTGTACATCATCACTGTAGTGGCAAGGCAGTGCATGCAAGCGTGTACTACAGCCACACGATACTGCGTTTATTGATATTCTAATTGCTTTTGATTTATGGATCTTTTGCGTATTCCATATGCCGTAGTGGCGAGGCAGTACACGCGTGCGTGTACTGCAGCCCTATCCGTGTTGACCTTTTTATTTGATGTTTCAATTGTTTGAATTTGTTGATTTGTTGTTTAACACCGTTACGTGTTATATTTACCGTTATCCGATTTCCTTATTTAAGAATCGGATGGGTAAATTTATTGTGACTGTCGTCTAATTTTTATTTAATTATTATTGCTTCGGTGCACTAATAACTGAGATTGAATTAGACTGACCCATGTATTATTTTCTTTTGAACTTAATACTCGGGTCAGACCGAGTATTTACAGGTTGTTGATATCTTACTTTGGGTTGCTGCTAGAGCTATGAAGTCTTTTCATAATTTTTGGAGTAGTCGTTGTCTTAGTATAGGATGTTGTATATTCATGTATATTATTTACAATAATGTACTTGTATATGTAACTTCCAGAGTCGACAGTTGTAGTTGTATCATATGTATTGTATCACATGTATTGTAACTGACATCAGTTATTATATATATGAAACTTTCTATTTTATCTGTGTTCCGCATTTATCTTATCTGTGTTATTATTATATTTATTGTCCTAAACTATTATGAACCATCGTAGTTCGTTTTATATTGGAATTGGGTATGTCGATGAGAGTAAATAAATAAGAGATGAAAAATTAAAAATATATACACTCCTATCGCAATAACCAATACTAATGTAAGGCCTAACTACGGATGGCTGCTCATATCCAGCCTTATTCTTCGTAATAACAGACAATATTTATTTTAATACCCTTTGTTATTGTGAGCATTGAGGTGGGGCGTCACAGTTGGTATCAGAGCCAGGTTTATAGACATAATATAAAACATAACTTAGATGGAACATGTGTTACAACTATTAGTCGATGTTTTATTTGTGCTTTGAGTCAAAACCAAAGTTTTGAAATTTTAATGAAATTTTTAAATATCTTTATTTATAAATAAAAAGTGAATTTGTGTTCTGATTATCAGAGTGCGCAGGGAAAGCAGTGAGGCTGTCTTCGCTGAATACAGCTGATATCCTTTTTGGTTTAAAAATCAAAATATGAAATTGAAATAAATTTCATTTGTTGTTTACATAGCTGTGTTTATTTTGTTTCCTTTGAAAATTTTGAATCCGATTTGAGGATTCGAAGCGATTACAGTTATGTGATTTGCTGAGATTTTGTTGTTTTGAATTATCTTCGTTGAAGATATATTTGAATGATTTCTTTGTTATTTTGTGGTATACGTGCAAATTTAAGTTGCATGTTACTGCATTAAATTTTACATTGAACCGATGTTTGGTTTTTAACGTATTTTGTTGCCGTTATTTTATAACGGAATTTTTACGCCGTTGCTAAATTTTTGAAGCACGGTGTTTTGTTGACATTTTAATGAACGAAAATTCACCGATATTATATTTTGATGCAGATTATTTTGATGAGATTTTGACGTTTAAAAATTACTGTCGCTTTGACTTCAGTATCCGTCATATTTTAAAGTGTATTTTCAAGCGGTTATCCCGCAATGCTGATTTTAGATCCGTTTCTACGGTGTTTCGAGAAGTACAATTTTCTTATTGAAGTTGTCACTAATGTTGCTGTTTTTATCATGGATTTGCAAATCTTTTTAAAAATAAAATTATTTTCCAAAATTTTTATAGTTTGCGCTTTCAAAAGAATGTGGAAGCGATTTAAACGTTTCAGCAAAATCGAGGACTATGACCCTTTTTTTTACTGATTCGCTTAACTCCGGACTTGTTCGTTTGAGAATGTAAATTACTATTTTTATAAAATAAATGAAATTGTTTTTAGAAGTTTTGCAGTTTGCACTTTCAAAAGAATGAGGAAGTGATTTAAACGTTTCAGCAAAATCGAGGACTATAACCCCTTTCTTTTACTGATTTGCTTAATTCCGGACTTGTTCGTTTGAGGATGTGAAAAGTTATTTTTGGAATACACAATTTTGCACTTTCAAGGAAACGATGAAGAGAATCAAACGATTTAGTAAAACTCGTGGTATGGGACATGAGCGTTTCCTATTTCGGTTAATTCCGGACTCGTTAATTGAAACATTTGCTGTTTGATGATTTTGATGATTTTACACGTTCAAGGAAACGATGAAGAGAATCAAACGATTTAGTAAAACACGTGGTATGGGACATGTGCGTTTGCTATTCCGGTTAATTCCGAACTCGTTAATTGAATATTTGATGATTTTCGTGTGCTTTCGAGCCACTATGTTGGACCTTCGGGTCATATGTTGGACCTTCAGGTCAAATACCAGTACTAGACCTTCGGATCATTTGTTGGACCTTTGGGACATTTGTTGGGTGCCAAAATTATGTTGGGTACTTGGTAGGCTTCGGCCATGTGTTGATGCACGTGCGGCGTAGCTAAAACTCGACATATGATGGGATCGATCCAACCTTTTATGTTGATTTTCTAGTTATCTTAATTGATTCTAGATATTTGTTGTTTCCAATTATCTGCAGGTAATTGGATATTTGTTTATATGAGTTCTGATTATCGTTTTTGATAATCGGATATTTGTTGTTTCTAATTATCGCTTGTGATAATTAGATATTTGTTGATTCTGATTATCGTTTTTGATAATCAGATATTTGTTGTTTCTAATTATCGCTTGTGATAATTAGATATTTGTTGAATCTGATTATCGTTTTTGATAATCGGATATTTGTTGTTTCTAATTATCGCTTGTGATAATTAGATATTTGTTGATTCTGATTATCGTTTTTGATAATCCGATATTTGTTGTTTCTAATTATCGCTTGTGATAATTAGATATTTGTTGATTCTGATTATCGTTTTTGATTATCGGATATTTGTTGTTTCTAATTATCGCTTGTGATAATTAGATATTTGTTGATTCTGATTATCGTTTTTGATAATCGGATATTTGTTTTTTCTAATTATCGCTTGAGATAATTGAATATTTGTTGATTTGAGATTTGATTATCGTTTTTGATAATTGAATATTTGTTGATTTAAGATTTGATTATCGTTTTTGATAATTGAATATTTGTTTATTTGAGATTTTATTATTGTTTTTGATAATTGAATATTTGTTGATTGAGATTTGATTATCGTTTTTGATAATTGAATATTTGTTGATTTGAAATTTGATTATCGTTTTTGATAATTGAATATTTGTTGATTTGAGATTTGATTATCGTTTTTGATAATTGAATATTTGTTGATTTGAGATTTGATTTCTTTGGCGTTTGTGTTCCTGACCTTTATTTTTCTAGCTTAACTAGTTTATGTTAGAAAAATAATTGTTATGGACGTCCTTAATTACGAAAATTGCGGGGACGCAATTTTTATAAGGAGGGGAGTCTGTAACAACCCGAGATTTTGCCCAATTTATAATCGTCATTAAAAAAATTATTGAGCTAGTTGATCGCTAATTGAAGTTTTCAATCGAATCGAAAATTCTTCTGTGAATTGTTATAGCGATTTTAGCTTGTTGATATTAGTTTGAAATTGTTGAGAGAATTTTATCGGGCTTTAAAATTTGTTTTGGCCCATTTCTTTTGTTGCCGTGATTAGTATCGTTGTCATTCTTTAACCCGTTCCCCCTTTTCATTTTTCTCATTCGAAAACCTAAAACCAACGAAACAAAAGAAAATGAAAATGGCGGCTATGTTTTGGTTCGTTCCTCTTTCACAAAATTAGGGTTCGTGAGATTTTAAAGGCACCTTCAATCTTGTTCGATCGAGAAGATGATTCTCGTTCCATTGCTTGTCGATAGTTCGTCTCTTTGTAGCTTGCTTCAGCCGCTTGGTTTGGGTCGTCTCTGCTTCAATTTGTGTCTAATGCGAGTGATTTTAAATGGTCAATCACATCTAATTCTTGCTTACTATTGCGTTTATGTCGTTCCACTTTGTTTCGATGTTGATGAATTTTGTTTGCCTTGGCTAGATTTCTATTATCCACGGCTTTGAATAGTTAATTGATATCTGTAGCTTGGGTACAGTGTGATTTAAAATGCAAATGACTTTGAGCATTTTTCTGTTGGCATCGGCATTAAAGTGAATTTTGTTTCTGTTTCAATTTTATGGCTTTGGAGAATCTTCGAACTGTTCGATTTTGATAACCTCGTCTCTGACATGATTTTTGAACTGCATATTGTTTTTGGTTTGATTCGAATTTATTTATCATCTTGTTTTTTAAAAAAAACTGGATTTATATCACTTGATTTTGAGTTTTGTAACTCTGTTGCTTCAACATACTGTTGTGTCACCATATAAGTGTATTCATGTATACTTGAGTCTTGCAGCATTGAAACTGCACCGTGCCTTGTTCTTGGTCGTAGCTGGACATGTTTCCTTGATCATATCGACTAACTTGATTTTGTGATGTCTGTTTCATTGAGCTTGATGTTGTACTTCACTGTGTATGTATATTTGCTTTTAGTCTGAGTTAGTTGGCATTTTTACAACATCAAGCCTCTGACAGTGTTATGAAACACTGTTTTCGTATGATTTTCGAATCCTGTTTTGTTATAAAATTTCACATCTTTGCTTCTTGCTTTTGCACTACAACTTCACACGGTGGTTACGAAACTGCACTTGAGTGATAGTATAAATACATTTGCACGCTTAAGTAGAAGATTCCAACTATGTCCTCACTACATTGATGTTGTACATGTTGGTTCCCTGTCCTATGCCGTGTAAACTGCCTGTATCCCTCTCTAACCTGAATTAGTTTGCATACATATGTACGACATACAGACATGTGCACCTGTTATTGCATAAGGCATGTAGAAGCATTGTTAGGCATTCATATATTTTATATTTCATAGATTCAAGAGTTGAGTGGGGAAGACATATATCCGAAAGTCATACATCTTATAAGCAGATGGCACAAAAAAATGCAGGCCCATAAATATACACTTCTCATTTTATAATCACTAGTTGAATAGTGCATGCAACTGAATATAGAACACACATTCATTTATGTTGGGTATCATTGAGATTTTGCACTCAGGCCATATTCCTCCTTATCCAGGTTTAATGCGTGCTCATATTGTAAGTGTTCATATAAGTTACAGGTTGATACTTTTTAGTGATTCATTCACGTGCTTGTGCCAAAGAAATTTAGCTCAGGTTGTGTTATTTATTGAAAATTATACACGTGAGTGTATAAATAGCATGCCTATGTTGTTTTAATTAAAGTTCATTGTGGTCAACACTATGTATCTTATGTTGTCAGTTAGTAGAAACATTCTGTGATTTCGAAAGGTTACAGTGTGTTGCCAGTTTAGTTTAAAGCTAGTTTTTCTGTGATTTCGAAAAGTAAGTGTGCATTGGCATTTTCGTTGCATTTAAGCTTGCTGCCTGGCCATCATTGTACGAGGTCACTGCCCTTGTATTATGTTACTTGCAGCTGCACAATCACTTTGTTGCTCCTTAATATTCTGGTTTCCACTATATGTTGCACCATTCGAGCCAGCTGGCATTTTGTTTCATATATGATGCTGCCTGGTCCGGTTCATCTTGTTGTCTCGTTCATTGACTGGATTTTGATGCACATACGTGCTTCCCAGACCTGTCGCATTATATTGTTGAGGCTGTAGCATTGATTTTTGAATCTTCACTTCTCTTCATTAGCGAGACTATACTTTCATTGCTGCATTTTGTAGTTGCTGTCAGTTTTGGTTTGGTTTTGCGGTTGTATGGAGTCATGATAGTCGTGACTTGACCTCTGCAGTATTGATTTCCCGTTAATAGTTGGAGTTATGATGACATCTTATACTGTAGTGGCAAAGCAGTGCACGCGAGCGTGTACTGCAGCCACACCGTATTGATTTTATGGATATTTGAATCTTTATTGATTTTGATTCATTGATCTTTTGTGTACATCATCACTGTAGTGGCAAGGCAGTGCACGCAAGCGTGTACTACAGCCACACGATACTACTTTTATTGATATTCTAATTGCTTTTAATTTATGGATCTTTTGCGTATTCCATATGCCGTAGTGGCGAGGCAGTACACGCGTGCGTATACTGCAGCCCTACCCGTGTTGACCTTTTTATTTGATGTTTCAATTGTTTGAATTTGTTGATTTGTTGTTTAACACCGTTACGTGTTATATTTACCGTTATCCGATTTCCTTATTTAAGAATCGGATAGGTAAATTTATTGTGACTGTCGTCTTATTTTTATTTAATTATTATTGCTTCTGTGCACTAATAACTGAGTTTGAATTAGACCGACCCGTGTATTATTTTCTTTTGAACTTAATACTCGGGTCAGACCGAGTATTTACAGGTTGTTGATATCTTACTTTGGGTTGCTGCTAGAGCTATGAAGTCTTTTCATAATTTTTGGAGTAGTCGTTGTCTTAGTATAGGATGTTGTATATTCATGTATATTATTTACGATAATGTACTTGTATATGTAACTTCTAGAGTCGACAGTTGTAGTTGTATCATATGTATTGTATCACATGTATTGTAACTGACATCAGTTATTATATATATGAGACTTTCTGTTTTATCTGTGTTCCGCATTTATCTTATCTGTGTTATTATTATATTTATTGTCCTAAACTATTATGAACCATCGTAGTTCGTTTTATATTGGAATTGGGTATGTCGATGGGAGTAAATAAATAAGAGATGAAAAATTAAAAATATATACACTCCTATCGCAATAACCAATACTAATGTAAGGCCTAACTACGGATGGCCGCTCCTATCCAGCCTTATTCTTCATAATAACAGACAGTATTTCTTTTAATGCCCTTTGCTGTTGTGAGCATAGAGGTGGGGCGTCACAGTTGGTATCAGAGCCAGGTTTATGGACATAATATGAAACATAACTTAGATGGAACATGTGTTACAGCTATTATTCGATGTTATATTTGTGCTTTGAGTCAAAACCAAAGTTTTGAAATTTTAATGAAATTTTTAAATATCTTTATTTATAAATAAAAAGTGAATTTGTGTTTTGATTATCAGAGTGCGCAGCGAAAGCAGTGAGGCTGTCTTCGCTGAATACAGCAGATATCCTTTTTGATTTAAAAATCAAAATATGAAATTGAAATAAATTTCATTTATTGTTTACATAGCTGTGTTTATTTTGTTTCCTTTGAAAATTTCGAATCCGATTTGAGGATTCGAAGCGATTACAGTTATGTGATTTGTTGAGATTTTGTTGTTTTGAATTATCTTCGTTGAAGATATATTTGAATGATTTCTTTGTTATTTTGTGGTATACGTGCAAATTTAAGTTGCATGTTACTGCATTAAATTTTACGTTGAACCGATGTTTGGTTTTTAACGTATTTTGTTGCCGTTATTTTATAACGGGATTTTTACGCCGTTGCTAAATTTTTGAAGCACGGTGTTTTGTTGACATTTTAATGAACGAAAATTCACTGATATTATATTTTGATGCAAATTATTTTGATGAGATTTTGACGTTTAAAAATTACTGTCGCTTTGACTTCAGTATCCGTCATATTTTAAAGTGGATTTTCAAGCGGTTATCCCGTAATGCTGATTTTGAGATCCGTTTCTACGGTGTTTCGAGAAGTACAATTTTCTTATTGAAATTGTCACTAATGTTGCTGTTTTTATCATGGATTTGCAAATCGTTTTAAAAATAAAATTGTTTTCCAAAATTTTTATAGTTTGCGCTTTCAAAAGAATGAGGAAGCGATCTAAACGTTTCAGCAAAATCGAGGACTATGACCCCTTTTTTTTTTACTGATTTGCTTAATTCCGGACTTGTTCGTTTGAGAATGTAAATTGTTAATTTTATAAAATAAATGAAATTGTTTTCAGAAGTTTTGCAGTTTGCACTTTCAAAAGAATGAGGAAGTGATTTAAAGTTTCAGCAAAATCGAGGACTATGACCCCTTTCTTTTACTGATTCGCTTAATTCCGGACTTGTCAGTTTGAGGATATGAAAAGTTATTTTTGGAATACACAATTTTGCACTTTCAAGGAAACGATGAAGAGAATCAAACGATTTATTAAAACTCGTGGTATGGGACATGAGCGTTTGCTATTTCGGTTAATTCCGGACTCGTTAATTGAAACATTTGCTGTTTGATGATTTTGATTATTTTACACGTTCACGGAAACGATGAAGAGAATCAAACGATTTGGTAAAACACGTGGTATGGGACATGTGCGTTTGCTATTTCGGTTAATTCCGGACTCGTTAATTGAATATTTGATGATTTTCGTGTGCTTCCGAGCCACTATGTTGGACCTTCGGGTCATATGTTGGACCTTCGGGTCAAATACCAGTACTAGACCTTCGGATCATTTGTTGGACCTTCGGATCATTTGTTGGGTGCCAAAATTATGTTGGGTACTTGGTAGGCTTTGGCCATGTGTTGATGCACGTGCGGCGTAGCTAAAACTCGACATATGATGGGATCGATCCAACCTTTTATGTTGATTTTCTAGTTATCTTAATTGATTCTAGATATTTGTTGTTTCCAATTATCTGCAGGTAATTGGATATTTGTTTATATGAGTTCTGATTATCGTTTTTGATAATCGGATATTTGTTGTATCGCTTGTGATAATTAGATATTTGTTGATTCTGATTATCGTTTTTGATAATCGGATATTTGTTGTTTCTAATTATCGCTTGTGATAATTAGATATTTGTTGATTCTGATTATCGTTTTTGATAATCCGATATTTGTTGTTTCTAATTATCGCTTGTGATAATTAGATATTTGTTGATTCTGATTATCGTTTTTGATAATCGGATATTTGTTGTTTCTAATTATCGCTTGTGATAATTAGATATTTGTTGATTCTGATTATCGTTTTGATAATCGGATATTTGTTGTTTCTAATTATCGCTTGAGATAATTGAATATTTGTTGATTTGAGATTTGATTATCGTTTTTGATAATTGAATATCTGTTGATTTGAGATTTGATTATCGTTTTTGATAATTGAATATTTGTTGATTTGAGATTTGACTATCGTTTTTGATAATTGAATATTTGTTGATTTGAGATTTGATTTCTTTGGCGTTTGTGTTCCTGACCTTTATTTTTCTAGCTTAACCAGTTTATGTTAGAAAAATAATTGTTATTGTCGTCCTTAATTATGAAAATTGCGGGGACGCAATTTTTATAAGGAGGGGAGTCTGTAAAACCTGGGGTATTGCCCAATTTATAATCGTCATTAAAAAAATTATTGAGCTAGCTAATCGCTAATTGAAGTTTTCAATCGAGTCGAAAATTCTTTTGTGAATTGTTAAAGGGATTTTAGCTTGTTGATATTAGTTTGAAATTGTTGAGAGAATTTTATCAGGCTTTAAAATTTGTTTTGGCCCATTTATTTTGTTGCCGTGATTAGTATCGTTGTCGTTCTTTAACCCGTTCCCCCTTTTTATTTTTCGCATTCGAAAACCTAAAACCAACGAAACAAAAGAAAATGAAAATGGCGGCTATGTTTTGGTTCGTTCTCCTTTCACAAAATTAGGGTTCGTGAGATTTTAAAGGCACCTTCTTTGTTGTTCGATCGAGAAGATGATTCTCGTTCCATTGCTTGTCGATAGTTCGTCTCCGTGTAGCTTGCTTCAGCCGCTTGGTTTGGGTCGTCTCTGCTTCAATTCGTGTCTAAGGTGAGTGATTTTAAATGGTCACTCACATCTAATTCTTGCTTAATATTGTGTTTATGTCGTTCAACTTTGTTTCGATGTTGATGATTTTTGTTTGCCTTGGCTCGATTTCTATTATCCACGGCTTTGAATAGTTAATTGATATCTGTAGCTTGGGTACAATGTGATTTAAAATGCAAATGACTTTGAGCATTTTTATGTTGGCATCGGCATTAAAGTGAATTTTGTTTATGTTTCAATTTTATGGCTTCGGAGAATCTTCGAACTGTTCGATTTTAATAACCTCGTCTCTGACATGATTTTTGAACTGCATATTGTTTTTGGTTTGATTCGAATTTATTTATCATCTTGTTTTTTTTTAAAAAACTGGATTTATATCACTTGATTTCGAGTTTTGTAACTCTGTTGCTTCAACATACTGTTGTGTCACCATATAAGTGTATTCATGTATACTTGAGTCTTGCAGCATTGAAACTGCACTGTGCCTTGTTCTTGGTCGTAGCTGGACTTGTTTCCTTGATCATATCGACTAACTTGATTTTGTGATGTCTGTTTCATTGAGCCTGATGTTGTACTTCACTGTGTATGTATATTTGCTTTTAGTCTGAGTTAGTTGGCATTTTTACAACATCAAGCCTCTGACAGTGTTATGAAACACTGTTTTCGTATGATTTTCGAATCCTATTTTGTTATAAAATTTCACATCTTTGCTTCTTGCTTTTGCACTATAACTTCACACGGTGGTTACGAAACTGCACTTGAGTGATAGTATATATACATTTGCACGCTTAAGTAGAAGATTCCAACTATGTCCTCACTGCATTGATGTTGTACATGTTGGTTCCCTGTCCTATGCCATGTAAACTGCCTGTATCCCTCTCTAACCTGAATTAGTTTGCATACATATGTACGACATATAGACATGTGCACCTGTTATTGCATAAGGCACGTAGAAGCATTGTTAGGCATTCATATATTTTATATTTCATAGATTCAAGAGTTGAGTGGGGAAGACATATATCCGAAAGTCATACATCATATAAGCAGATGGCACAAAACAATGCAGGCCCATAAATATACACTTCTCATTTTATAATCACTAGTTGAATAGTGCATGCAATTGAGTATAGAACACACATTCATTTATGTTGGGTATCATTGAGGTTTTGCACTCAGGCCATATTCCTCCTTATGCGGGTTTAATGCGTGCTCATATTGTAAGTGTTCATATAAGTTACAGGTTGATACTTTTTAGTGATTCATTCACGTGCCTGTGCCAAAGAAATTTAGCTCAGGTTGTGTTATTTATTGAAAATTATACACGTGAGTGTATAAATAGCATGCCTATGTTGTTTTAATTAAAGTTCATTGTGGTCAACACTATGTATCTTATGTTGTCTGTTAGTAGAAACATTCTGTGATTTCGAAAGGTAACAGTGTGTTGCCAGTTTAGTTTAAAGCTAGTTTTTCTGTGATTTCGAAAAGTAAGTGTGCATTAGCATTTTCGTTGCATTTAAGCTTGCTGCCTAGTCATCATTGTACGAGGTCACTGCCCTTGTATTATGTTACTTGCAGCTGCACAATCACTTTGTTGCTCCTTAATATTCTGGTTTCCACTATATGCTGCACCATTCGAGCCAGTTGGCATTTTGTTTCATATATGATGCTGCCTGGTCCGGTTCATCTTGTTGTCTCGTTCATTGACTGGATTTTGATGCACATACGTGCTTCCCAGACCTGTCGCATTATATTGTTGAGGCTGTAGCATTGATTTTTGAATCTACACTTCTCTTCATTAGTGAGACTATACTTTCGTCGCTGCATTTTGTAGTTGCTGTTAGTTTTGGTTTGGTTTTGCGGTTGTGTTGAGTCATGATAGTCGTGACTTGACCTCTGCAGTATTGATTTGCCGTCAATAGTTGGAGTTATGATGACATCTTATACTGTAGTGGCGAAGCAGTGCACGCGAGCGTGTACTGCAGCCACACCATATTGATTTTATGGATATTTGAATCTTCATTGATTTTGGTTCGTTGATCTTTTGTGTACATCATCACTGTAGTGGCAAGGCAGTGCATGCAAGCGTGTACTACAGCCACACGATACTGCGTTTATTGATATTCTAATTGCTTTTGATTTATGGATCTTTTGCGTATTCCATATGCCGTAGTGGCAAAGCAGTACACGCGTGCGTGTACTGCAGCCCTACCCGTGTTGACCTTTTTATTTGATGTTTCAATTGTTTGAATTTGTTGATTTGTTGTTTAACACTGTTACGTGTTATATTTACCGTTATCCGATTTCCTTATTTAAGAATCGGATAGGTAAATTTATTGTGACTATCGTCTAATTTTTATTTATTTATTATTCCTTCTGTGCACTAATAACTGAGTTTGAATTAGACTGACCCGTGTATTATTTTCTTTTGAACTTAATACTCGGGTCAGACCGAGTATTTACAGGTTGTTGATATCTTACTTTGGGTTGCTGCTAGAGCTATGAAGTCTTTTCATAATTTTTGGATTAGTCGTTGTCTTAGTATAGGATGTTGTATATTCATGTATATTATTTACGATAATGTACTTGTATATGTAACTTCCAGAGTCGACAGTTGTAGTTGTATCATATGTATTGTATCACATGTATTGTAACTGACATCAGTTATTATATATATGAGACTTTCTATTTTATCTATGTTCCGCATTTATCTTATCTGTGTTATTATTACATTTATTGTCCTAAACTATTATGAACCATCGTAGTTCATTTTATATTGGAATTAGGTATGTCGATGGGACTAAATAAATAAGAGATGAAAAATTAAAAATATATACACTCCTATCGCAATAACCAATACTAATGTAAGGCCTAACTACGGATGGCCGCTCCTATCCAGCCTTATTCTTGTAATAACGGACGGTATTTTTGTTAATACCCTTTGTTATTTTGAGCATAGAGGTGGGGCGTCACACCTGGTTTCAAATGAGAGTGGGTGTGTAACACCCGCATTTTTGGATAAATAAATAACCAAAGTAATTATTAAATAATGAAAATGAGCATTTTAGGAATTATCAGAATTTAACTATGGGAGTTACACTATTGGTTCCGTGGAAATTTTCTAATCTATTTTCATATATAACTTGTCGAAATCCGAGCAAATATGAAGAAGTTACGAGAGAAACAATATATCAGAATACAACAAAATATATATTTAAACAGAAAAAAATAGGACCCTACAGGTCGACCCTTTACAGGGTCAGGTCAACCTATAGGTCGACTCGAAAATCCCCTAGGTCGACCCGCATTTGCTCCTAGACGTAAAAACATCCCGGAGCGAGCCGATGGATCCAAAGTTGATTTTCGTGCTATCTGGAGCGTTGTTTTCTGAATCCAATGATTCGCAACGAGCCTTTGACGTGGTTGCACCAGATTTGATCCAAAAATCTGACGGTCTGAGATTCCCAAACTCCACTATAAATAGAACCCTAGGCCTAGTTATTTTCTCACAGTCAGATTTTCTTCCAATTGGGTTCATTGCTTGAGGCTGAACCCTAAATAGAAAATATTTCTATGGAGAATATCTTTTTAATTAAAATATTAGATGCCTTAGAAGTGGATCAGGAAGGCCATGGATTAAAGCTAAGGACGGCAGGTGAGTGAATTTAAATTATATCTCTTTTATGTTTATGATATATAATATCGTTAGATTCTCGTTAAATATTTAATTCAGCCTTTTGGATTAATTTCAGTTATTGTTCTACTAGCTAGCTATGTTAAAACTGTAAATTTGGTAAGAAAAGTTTACTTATATTTAAATGTTATTTATATGGAAGAGAAAAATAAAAGAAACCCAATTAAATATAAGTAATATTTGGCTTAGAAGTTGTAGAGAAAGGCATAAGCCTAAAAGTGAGAAATTTACAGTAAGTTATGTTAAAACTGGAGAAATGAATTAAAAAGGGCAAATTTAATAACTTGATTCGAAAGTTAATTATAGATTAGTTGGTTGGTTTAGAAAAGGGAATACATTTCCATAGTTTAATATTATAAGAATAATGATAAACGTAATTGCAAGAATAAAAGCAAGAAAAATGGAATTAGTGTAAAATAGAGACATTACTATATTTTGCATTATCCAACAAGTAAAGAAACAATAAAGAAATATCTTGCAGTTACGAATTATTGTTTATAGCATTATTTTGTATTACAATATGGAAATGGATTTTTAACACAGTGTTTGCAACCAACAAAATAGAATAGAACTACTTCTAAAAATAAAAGAGAATAACGCGAAGCATTAAAAAAATTAAAGAAGAAGAAATAATCTAGTTAATTATTTGACAAGACTAGAAACAATAAACAGAAAATGTGACTAGATCTGCATTTATTGTGCAGATAGTAGAGTAAAACGTAAAGCTGTTATTATGATAATCAACGCATGGTAGTTGGACGTAGTACCAAGTTAACGCTGTTATATTTATAACATGTATGTTATAAAAGAAGACAAACTAGAATAAAAAAGAGACACTTGTAATTACATTTATAACATGCAGGTTATAAAAGAAAGAAAAGAATATAAAAGTGACAATTGCAAGTATAATTGTAATTCGCAGGTTATAATTAAACAGAAAGAAATATAAAAGGCTTATTTTATCAAACTTAGATTTTGGATTAAGTTAATAAGCACGCATACCGGCAGCATTTCCTTTCAGGTCTAGAACTGATGGTCTCACACATGGGTGGGGTTGGAATGCTGATTAGGGTAAATAAGTAGCCAACATAATAAGAAAAGTAAACTAAATGCATAATAAAAGATTAGACGTAAGTCTAATAAATTGGTAAGGTTCGTTTGGAGCAGCCCGAAGGAAATCTAGATAAAGAGCCCAACGAAGTAGTTCATCGCAGATTTTTACTACCGAAAGAGCATGTCCAACTTAGTTATTATGGGCCCGAAGGAAGTACGAGACTTCAGTGGGACATGAGGTTACTCTAGGATGGCTTTTTGGGGTAGGCCTAACGAAGCTGCACCCCCAGATGCAGGTCTATTGGTGTTCCATTAAGAGAGTATGCCTTGACTATTTTGCATTATAGGCCTAACGAAGCTGACCTTTGTATGCAGTAAAAAGGTTGATGATGGAGTAGGATATTCGTATGATACCGTACTCTAGTTTGCGAGTAGGTTATAGTAGGCAGGACCCATAAGGGTAGTCGCATGCAGATATCAGCTATCATTAGTCAAAGCGAGTTCGGAAAAGACTAGAGTTAAACTAATAGGCCAATGATTCTTTCACTATCAAGAGATTGGAAGAGGGGCACAACCAATTGGATGTTTAGATTGTTTTTCAGTAGGGTACAACCACTTAGCTCTTGAAAGGTCTTTCGATTAGTTGAGGGAGAGGGGCTGCGTGGGGCCATAGTCACTATGAGAAAAGAGACATAGCAAGTAGAATATCTGTATTGTAGCCTAACAAAAAATACCTTCATAGATATAGAAAATCCTCGAATTAGTTCCGTGCAAGGTAGACCTTGTTGACAGAATTCAGGGAGTAGATAGAACGATTATGTGTAGTCCTCAAGGTACACACTGGGTGGTACATTGTGAATGTCCGAGCACAAGTATAAACTAGTGCGGATGTAGTTTCACATTTTCATAGTAGACGACAGAAAATCTATATTATAGGCCTCATGAAGCTGTCCTTTACAGATGTAGTTACAATACGCTCTGGTAGCGAGACGATGGAGTCCTTTTCAAGGAGGATACGGAAGGTACTATGGGTAGTACCCTTGGACCAATGCGGTCTTTGGGCATGTAACTACATATATATATTGGTTATTAGGTCTTAATCTATAAGGGAGTAGATGTGAACGATTCACGCATAGAGGCGAGAGTGTTATAAAGCCAATAAACCTAATATAACTGAAAATGGCAATAGAGCGACATATGTAGAATTATGCTTAGAAGTGTATATTTTGTCCATTCACCAGAGCTTTAGTTTTCACCCCTCCTCACATCATCCCACAGGTTAGATAGATGGCAGAAATTTTCCAGCTTCGTGACAGTTGTTTAGAAAGTGTTATTACCTTGGTGAGTATTTACTTACTATCATATTTTAGTCAGTTCCGCTATGAGATATTTATTTGAGCTCTGATATATTTATCTTTGCCTATTTGTAGGATAACAGATACTCAACTCGGGATTCAGTAGGCTCTGATTTAGCATCTTTGTGAATAAATCGGACCCACTAGAATTTGGATTGTTACATTTGGTATCAAAGCTTAGGTTAGTAGATCTTAAGTAAATTAGAAATATGAGTGAACGTATTTGTATTTTTGAATGAAATATAATATATTATGTACTAAAATCCAAATACTCCCCAATTGTAGATTTTAACATATGGAAGTTTTTAAAAGTACATTTGTGCATAGTTTGCTAGTTGGGTTTGGGATGACCCACGAATGTTGAGCCCTATGTTAATGCCGATTTATAGTGTACAATAAGCTATGTTTTGAAAGAAGATTGGTATCGATATATTATAGGAATTGGGAAAGTTCCCTTGGGTAGTAGGGAGAGTATTTTTATTTTGGAAGGAATAAGAGATTTTAGTAAGGAAATGAGATTTTCGAGGTTTAGGAAGGGTATTCCTAGGGAGTAAGAAGAAAATCCATTTTATGTCTAGCCAATAAAATGAAACTTTTGGAATTGAAAAGTTGAAAAATATAATTGTTAATATGTTTGAGAAAGTAAATATTAGGTTTTAAAAAAAAAGTGGTATGAAATTTAAATTGGTTTTTATATAATGTAAATTTTGTTAAAAATAAAATTCTTTTTGAAGAATTATAGAGCATGTATAGCTCGCTAATTTCTTTGTAGATAAACAAAGATTTTAAATATAAAATCCAAGAGTGTGTTATATATCGAAAACGTAGGTTACAACATTTATTGTTGTAATAGATATTTTCGTGAAAAATAAAGAAAGCATAGACTATGACACTATTGTTATAGTAGGCAACTCCCAGAGGAAATGTTTTTACATAGCATATGAGATTTGTTAATATTTATTTTATTGAATCCATATACTAGTATTTTTGGGTTGTAGTAACGGTGTTTTATGCAACATCTTTTTTGACCCAAATAAAAATGTGTTTTGAAGATAATTTCCAAGTATAGAAATAAAGTGGTTTGTAAGTATACTTATTATTTTAATAAGTATATGGAAATGTGTTATGAAAATATTAAAACAATTTTGGAAATGGGTTCTTTTGAAAAAAATGTAAGTTAAATATTAGGAAATTAATAAATTTCGTAGGAAATGTCTATTATAAGTGAATATAGATTAAATATACTTTAATCTTTTGGAATGAAATGAAAAATGATATAATTTTCTACGAAACCAAATCACAAATAAAAATGCCTTGTGCAAGTTGTAAGGAATACATGAAAGAGATGTACAAGGTATGGAAAGCACCATATTTTGTATAGCCTATTTCGATAAAATATAAAATAAGTTCCTTTTAATTTTACATAGACATGAAATCCTCTTTTAAAGGATTCATAGAAGGTTTTAGCGTCAATAGTTTCTCATAAGAGAAAGGCAGTTTCTCATAAGAGAAAGTAGTTTCAATACATTAAGGTATAAAACCATAAGGTGTAATAAGAAGTGTAATAATTAGAGACAATGTTAGTTAGAAGGGATATTATAAAGAGCCTTAGTAGGAAAGCTAAGCAACGGAAATTTCGTATTTTTTCCATTGATTATGCGCATTGGTTGTTTGCCTTTGTAAAAAGTCTCATTTGTAGTAAGTTAGAAATTCCTCCAAGGTTAGGTAATTGGAAGAGTAGGAAAGTTAAAAGATTTTTGATAAAATAGCAGTTCTTATCTACTACAATTTTCGTAAATTTGAAAATCTATGAAAAGAAGATGTTTCAAAAACATGTGAGGACATTTTGTTAAGTCAAGGAAAAAATGTTTTAAGGACAAGCAAGGAATGTTTTAAAGAAAAATGGTTTGGTGAAAAAGTAAATAAGTTTTTGGAAGAGAAAAACTTAGTAAAGAATTAAATTTAAAAATCCAGATTTGGGGAATAATTTAAATTCAAAGAGTTGTAAAGATGCAAGTCTGGAACGATAAAATGTTATGTTACCAAGTACCTTTAAATTTAATAGAAACTTCAAAGTAACACTTTTAAAGGCAAGAATTTTAGGATTTGATGTTCAAAAATTTAGAAGCTTTAATTTTTGAAATGAAATGGTAAATACTAAACCAAACATTTAAATATGGAGTAGAAAAGAATCATTTCCTAGATGTGACGAGAAAAGTGTAAGGTTATGTAGGACATAACAGTGATTACTTAGTGGTAATAATAAAAGTTCCCGTGAAGTGTACAGGACACTAGTGAGAACCAAGGAATGTTGCTTCATGTGTATAGACTTTAGAAGAATAGTGAAGTGATATTAGTAAGATAGTAAGACACATGTTGTTGGGATAGGTAGACCTTAGATGGGGAAAAATGAAAGGTAAAGGTAAAGAGAAACTTTCCCCAAGCTTAGTTACTTTTTTAGATAAAGACTAGATTGAAATCTTTATTCGTTGCAGTAAATGAGACTTGGTTATTCCAATAAAATGGAATGGAAGAGATGAATAGATCTTATTCATAAGTTAGTAATGAGTAATATGCGGCAGGAGGAGCATAAAAGTTACTTGGATTCCTAGAGTAGGACCTTTCCGTGTCAGGGTGGACATGGTCCTAAGCTTCCTAGCCCGAGATGATAGCTGTATTAAGCTGCTATATTTATTTATCTAGTATCGCTTTGGAGTAGGAATTTTTTTCTCTTTTAGTAATGAGATTGTGCTTCTATGTAAGCATTTTGTCTTTATTATTGCAAGTTGGTACTGATTAGTATGATGCACTTTTTCGGTGATGTTCACAAGAAGAGAATAAACACATAGGATGTATGTAAAAAAGAAAAGTAAAAGCCAAAAAGAGTAACTAAAAGGAAAACAACAAATTTAAAGAAAGCGATAGAAACGTCAACAAAAAAATTTGAAAAGAAATTTTTTTTCTCATGTGAACAATGCTTGGGAAAGCAAATAGAGATTTTATTAGAATAGTGGCATAAGTTCCAAGTATAGAGAAAGAGGTGCGCAAAAGTAAAAGGGTAAATGTGAGGTTTTCCGTTTTCTACCTTCTTTCTGACATAAGAAATCAAGTTCAGAAAATTGTATTTTTATGAAACTCAAATATTAAAAGTTGTGTGGTAGGGTTTGAATGAAAAATTTCTGAACTACTCCCCTATTCAGTAGGATTGTGGGAAAAATTGGATGAAAAATGTTTTGAGTTTTCAAAAGATTGCATTCGTGTAAAAATTGCAAGTATATTTTAGGATATGTGCTTCATATTTTAAAAAAGATTTTTTAAAGAAGAAAAGCATTCATATAGGAGGTACCGCTTAGAAATTCATGTACATGCATATATTTTATGTTGAATGACACTTTACACAAGGACATGGATGGTTGCAAAAATTGGATGTACACAAGATGGATGTGATTGATGCAGAGAATTACATAGTTTTACTCTCATCGAATTCAGGGAACGAAATTTCCCAAATGGTGGAAGAATGTAACACCTCGCCTTTTTAGATAATTAAATACCAAAGTAATTATTAAATAGTGAAAATGAGCATTTTTGGAATCGTTAGAATTTAGCTATGGAGTTGCACCATTAGGTCCATGGCAATTTTTTGATCAATTTCCGTATATAACTTGTCGAAATCCAAGCTAGTATGAAGAAGTTACGAGAAAAACAAGATATCTGAATAAAATAAAATTACATATATTTAACGAAAAAAATAGGACCTTACAGGTCGACTAGCATTTCCTTCCTGGACGTAAAAACATCCACAAGCGAGCCGATGGATCAAAAGTTGATTTTTGTGCGATTTGGAGCGTTCTTTTCTAGGTCCAACGATTCACAGCGAACCTGTGACGTGGTTGCCCCAGATTCAATCCAAAAATCGAATGGCTGAGGTTCCCAAACTCCACTATAAATAGAACCCTAGGCCTAACTATTTTCTCACAATTAAATTTTCTTCCAATTGGGTTCATTGTCTGAGGCTGAACCCCAAAAAGAAAATATTTCTAGGGAGAATATCTTTTTAATAAAAATATTAGACGCCTTAGAAGTAGATTCAGGAAGGCCATGGATTAAAGATAAGGACGACAGGTGACAGGATTTAAATTATATCTCTTTTGTGTTTATGATATATATTATCATTTGATTCCCGTTAAATATTTAATTCAGCATTTTGGACTAATTTCAGTAATTAGTTCTACAAGTTAGTTATGTTAAAACTGTAAATTTTGTAAGAAAAGTGTATTTATATTTAAATGTTATTTATGTGGAACCAAAAAGAAAAGAAACCCAATTAAATATAAGTAATATTAGGCATAGAAGTTGTAGAGAAAGGCATAAGCCTAAAAGTGAGAAACTTACAATAAATTATGTTAAAATAGAAGAAATGAATTAAAAAGGGAAAATCTAATAACTTTATTTGGAAGTTAGTGATATATTAGTTGGTTGGTTTAGAAAGGGAATACATTTCCATTGTTTAATATTGTAAGAGTAATGATAAAAGTAATTGCAAGAATAAAAGCAAGAAAAATGGAATTAGTGCTAAATAGAGATATTACTATATTTCGCATTACCCAACAATTAAAGAAATAATACAAGAAATATCTTGCTGTTAAAAGTTATTGTTTATAGCATTATTTAGTATTAAAATATGGAAAAAGATTTTTAGCCCAGTTTTTGTAACCAACCAAATAGAATAGAACTACTTCCCAGAATAAAAGAGAATAAAGCAAAGCATTAAAGATATTAAAGAAGAAGAAATAATCAAGTTAATTATTTGACAAGACTAGAAACAATAAACAAAAAATGTGACTAGATTTGCAATTGTTGCGCAGATAATAGAGTATAAAGTAAAGCAGTTATTATGATAAGTAACTTGTGACAGTTGGACGTAGTCTGAAGTTAAGACTGTTATATAATAAAGAAAACTAAAAAAAATTTAGTATCATAATAAAAGAATACATACTAGAATAGAAAAGAGACACTTGCAATTACATTTATAAACTATAGGCTATAAAAGAAAGAAAAGAATATAAAAGTGACAATTGCAAGTATAATTGTAACATGTAGGTTATAATCAAAAAGAAAGAAACAGAAGAGGCTTATTTTATCAAACTTAGATATTGGATTAAGTTAATAAGAAAAAATAATGGAAGTGGCCCGTACCTGCAGCATACCCTTTCAGGTCTAGGACTGATGGTCTCATACGTGGGGGAAGCTGGGCAGGCTGATTAGGTTAAATAAGTGGCCAACAGAATAAGAAATGTAAACTAAACCACAATAAAAGCTTAGACCAGGGTCCAATAAAATGGTAAGGTGCGTTTGGAGCAGCTCGAAGGGAATCTGGATAAAGAGTCTAACGAAGTAGTTCATCGTAGATTTTTGGTACAGAAAGAGCACATCCAAACTTTGTTATTTTGGGCTAGAAGGAAGTACGAGACTACAACGGCACGTGAGGATACTCTACGATGGCTCTTTGGAGTAGTGTGACAGCCCGGATTTTCGATGGTCGCAAATCGACATCAATACGTTCAATGTACTACATGCCGAGCAATCGAATGCTGGAAATACCAAATCGTTAGAGAAAAAGAAGAAAGAGGTACAAGATGAAACAGAAAACAACAATACAAAATTTTACAATCGCAGCGGAACAATATACAATAGATAATAGCATGCCTTTATAGAAAAGAAAAATAACTGTTATTTACACATTACATCATCAAAGTACAAAATATCAATAACTCAATACTGGACAGTTATAATAACTTGTCCTCGCAGAAGATGAATATACATCCTACGATACACAGCGGAATATAATCAGATACGTGTGATACGTCTTCATTATCCAGCTAGTCTCCTGAGCTCCATAGCATCCTATCTTGTATCTGTAACACTCGGTCTGACCCGGGCATTATAATAAAATAACACTGAGTCAGTCTGGAAAACCAGCATTAAAAAACGCACTCAATTTGAATTATTAAGTTATCAAAATCCTTTGAAAAATAAAGGTATATCGTAAGACCAAGCCATGAATAAACACAACGAGGTTTTACCTTGTGATAACCAAAATATTTTATATCAAAATCCTCTGATATTATAATAGTGTCTAAGTACAAATAATTATTCAAATAGCTGAAATTGTTACATTAAGTAAATTCCAGCATACTAGGCTCTACAACGAAAACCGTAAAGAGCGCGTATTGGAGAATAGATTTCATACGAATCACTAGGCACTAGGGTATCACCTGCCATAGTACACGTCTAGAAAAATATACCGAGGACCACACCGGGATCCCTTGCAACACAAGACTGGACTATCCCTAACCTGGATATAACGAATATGCTATCACCCCGGGTGTTCCAATCCTTTCCGAGCACCTTCCATGTATCGTAATAATAATATCCGAGGGTATCTAGAAAAGTGATAAACATACCCTCATTGGGTGCGAGCCACTTAATCTTGCTGTATCTCTCCTACTTTTCAGTCATTCTCGATTGATGAGGTTAGAGGCTGCGATTACCTTTTTAAGTAATTTTCACATAGAATGCTCATTGTCCTCCAATGACAATGTACTGATAGCATTCATCCATACAAGTCTGTTCTGGGTCCGAACGGAACCGAAGGCACTATTCCTACTACATCCATTTTTGAATCATCCTCAAGATTAGTAGCGATTAGCCCTTGCGCATCACTGCTCCATCTTCGACTCCATGCTTTTGTTTTCACTCCGAAAACGTAGTCGTTGGATCGAAGTGGTTTTCGAATAACTTATCTGATCTCGATCTCTTCGAAACAACGTTCGACATTTTCGGTAAACTCAACCCCAGTTCTTTAGGAAATAAGCAGACAAAAATGAGATCGAAGATCACCTATTAATCATTAGTGGACGAATTTCCTTATAATCATCCTAGAAGAGCGAAATGAGTTTATATGTACAGTATAGCATCTCGAACGGTAACTGTACCATACAATTCCTGTGTTCCTTCTTGATATTCCCAAAGTTATATCTTGGGTCCAGATTTGATAGTCGGTTATTTGACTATCAAATAAACAATCATGCAACCAAATATTTCCTTTTCCACTGAAAATACTAAGTCTTATTTTATTTAATTTTAATATGTTAAATCTCTTTATCCAAAATACATACTTATCTTGTCGAATTTAGCATATTCACAAACTATCGTTTTCAAAAAAAAATATTGAAAACCTTTTTAAAATAATATGGAAAGTACCACTGTAGTATCAACCATGGATTCACTGCTCAATGGTTACGTCTCTATCCCAAAGAAATCCAAAACTTAACTGCAGGCACTCACTGTCTCCGATTTCGTCATGAAAGTATATCATTACTTTACGGCAAACTTTATTAAATAATTTTTCAAAATAATACTTATCAAATTCCAATATAAATTCCCAAGTTTATTTTAGGAAAATACTCTTTTATAAAAGTTAGTATATAAAAACAACATAAACATTGAATAATTTATCTTTTAAAATTATAAAACATTGATTAATTCTTAAATAATAATTGACTTAATATAAACTAACTTAATTAATAATTAAATATACTTTAAAAAAATTTAAAATAACTAAATGATTAATTTTTTGAAATATTCTTAAACACCTTTTTCAAATTACCTAGTTAAAAATTAAAAATCCTCCTTTTTAAAACAAACTTAACTTTTCAGAAAAATATATTTTTCAATCCCAATATAGCCAGTCTAAAATTTTAAATCCCACTTGATTTATTTCTAATTTGATTTACGTCCCATTTTCGTAAATCCCCTTTTTTACATTTTCAAAGGAAAAATCCGTCTTTTCTTTTTAAACCGAATTACCCATTAAGATATAAACTATCACCATGAATTTATATCTTAATTTTATCCACTCATAATCATTTCATTTTATTTATAAACCTTGTTTTTAAATTCCATAGTCTCATTTCCCGTTAAAAATTGTTTCACAATACTCGATTTTAAATCATTTCTAAATTAAATTCCATTTTTAAATTAGTTTCTTAAAAAAATCCAACTATATTCCCAACCCTACTAAATTCTGGTTTCACTTTGGTTTCATAATTTAAAATCTTATTTAAAATCTAGTATAATAATTTCATATTTTATTTTCGAATTTCCTTTTTATTTCCCTACTATTTTGAATCTCGATTTTAAACTCTTTTTACACTTAAACAAATATCGCTTAAGTTTAATTTAAACTCCTTTTATTTATATTATTCCAAAACCTTTATTTTTCCATATTTCAAATTATAAGTACAAATCTAAAATCAATTATTTATTTTACCCAAATTTTTCTTTTAATTAATCCACATTTCACTATAAATATTTTTACATCCAATTTTCTTTTTAATTTTTAAATTCAATATACATATTTATGGTATTTCAAAATACCATATTTGAAACCAGTAATACCATATCATGCAATAAATTCAAATCATACTAAAATCTACCATAGCTTATTTAAACAGTTCATATATCAATATATATGAGTTGGACCCCTCCAACTTGTTTCCATGCATCCACATATATTAATACAACATAAAAATACCAATCCCACTTCGAGGGGGATATCACGGTATATATGGTCATCCGCTATTATGCGGAGCGCATAGGGTCTCATTCGCTATATATATGCAAGAATATCAATCACTCTCATTACTAATATATATACTACTATATATATAATAACATTCAAACTGATAATAGTTATCAAAATCAACCAACAACTATAATTAATTTTACTATTTAAAATTAATTGCAGTAATCTAAAATTGAGTGAGATAAACTCACTTTTGATTTTTTTTGTTTGTCGATTTCACGTTCCGTTCTGATTAATTCGACCGCGTTTGAAATTATCTGAAAATTCAGCAAGCTCTAAATTCATCCAAACTATTTCCTATGCATAGATGATGACACTACAATCCCAACACAAAAAGGTTCATTGCAACCTGACCTCGCATATGAGAGTTATTAACTATTTATTCCAACGATATTTAGATTTGTAAAACAAATTAATTACAACCTAAGTTTTAGTTTAATATAATACCCAAGCAAAAGAGGTCGGCCGACTAAAACGAACCCGACCCGCCAAGAGCTTCTTCCCTAAACACGCTCGCTCTTCTCCCTGGACACTATCTCGTGCGCGCACCATTTACGCCTCTACTGACACGATAACCCACTCAACAAAACCCTAAATCGACTTTAGCATCGAATTCCACTCGCAAATCTCCACCTACTCGACACTTCGTTTCCCCCTCCGAGCCACCATACGAAATCGTGACAATGCCCCACCGCTACGTGTTATAGTGAATTGTCGAGCATCGCCAACAGCGACCAGACCTCCTCAACTTCCTGTCGTTGCTCCCCTTCCACCCTACGAACTCGATTCCAACCTCCAATCCACTAATTTCCTACTCGATATCCAGATAAACCCAACCCTACCCAAAAACTCGTTCGTCGTTACTGTCGAGTCTCTCAAGTCATGCTCGCACCCCACAATAACCATATCAGATCGAAGCTTAGGTCAAGACGAAACTTTTAAAACCGATTTCAAAAATTTTAGTCGAGTAGATCAAAAGGAATTGATTTTTAAAGTTTGATTTTTTTTTCACTGTCAGAAGTTTTAAAAAGAAGAGGGACATGTGATTTAAAAGGGGGAAATGTGTTTGAATGGGTGTATAGTGTTTTGAGGTGATGAAATAAAGTAGTTGATGTGAAAATATTTGTCAAGTCAATTATAGATATAATATATATATATATATATATATATATATATTAATTCAATTCGACTCGATTACACAACTCAAAATGTCGAACCCCTATCGAAGTGTGTCGCTAGGTGTTTATAATGTTATACCCCTATTTCGAATGCAATGGAAATGGTTTCGAGTCCTAATTCGATCGTATGAAGAAGATAGATTTTTGGACCCAACTATTTTATTGAATTTACGATATAAAATTCAACGCATTTCTATCCCATACGACCAAACAATAACTCCAAACGTTGTGAAATTTGAATCCGATAATTAGACACTATTATGGATCCAATGGAACTAGTTTCGTTGAAATCCAAGACTGTGCCCCAGAAAGCTATTTCTAAATATAAATTTAAACGGTTTTTTTTCAAATTTTAACTAATCACTTTTAAATTCAATTTAAAAAGTTTTATTATCTTCAATGTTATAAATATATATTTTATAAGCCTTTAATTTTATTTAACAAGCTTTAAAACTCCAGATTCAATATTTTAACCAATTTTCAATTATTAAATTCAATAATTAAATTATTCGATAAATCATTTTATTTGAAATTCAAGTTAAAAATTAAATTTTAAATATTTAAAATTAATTAAATATTCCAATTTCAAATATTCAAAATTTTGGGTAGTAACATTTCTTCCCCCTTAAAAGAAATTCGTCCCTGAAATTGCCAAGGTCAGATAAATGGTCCAAAACCCGTAAACTATTTTTCCCCAAACCACACAATTTCAAACAACTTCCCGAAAACAGTTTTTATTGAAAACACACTATCACTTTTTACTAATTTCCAACTTCATCCATAGATTCTAAATAATATTATTTACCAACCATTTCAAGTTATAATTTAAAAATCACATTTAATTATAAAAAAATTCTTCAAAATTTTCTAACTCCTTAAATTTTCGAAAAATTTCGCCAGCGTCTCTTTTGCGTGGCTAGATCCGTAAAAACTACAAAACTACCTCTATGGCAGCAAACCATCAAAAGAAAATAAAAGCCAAGTGGCTAAATCAGAAAATCATTAGTTTCAAACACGATTTAAACATGTCCCTTTTTGTCGGGCAATCAATTTTTACTTTTGAAATCGAAGACATCAACTTAGCTTTTGCTTTTAAATACCTACACCTTACTTACAAATAGTATCCAATCATACAGTTCAAAATCATTTTGTTCAGCATTTTAAACTTCCAATAAGTATTTCACCAAAACCCGCACTATGTGCATATATCTTCCGTATGCAGTATCAAATCCGATCGCTCACTCGATCACACAATTTCATTTCTGAACTAGTATCGTTCACACGACTCTCTAGTGCGGACTCGGATCTGGTTCCTTGATCAGAAACCATCATTCTCCTTGCATAGCCATAAATATGATAGAGAATTCCAGAATCAATCAAAAATCCATATCCAGTGTTCATCGTCAAAAATTGAATGAAAAATCCTAACTCAGACGGATATAAATTATCTCGAAATTCTATGCTCGAATCTGGATCAAATCGTTATGTAAATAAAATAATATACGTATAACTTATGTTTTAACTTCCAATTTATTCTTTGCTATACCAATTTTCTTATTCACATTTATGCCATTTACCTACGTATTTAGTATATTTCACAATACCAATTTTACTTAAGAATTTCACCATCAAGTCTTAAGTCTATTATAAACATTTTATACAAAGGTCTAATGTTTATTTCCACCTTCCACTTAAGTCCATATCCACTTTAACTCAACCAATTATACTTCTAAAATTTGTTTTATTTAGTCCAAATCAAACTAAATTTTCAATTTCACTTTATTTAACTTAACTCAAGTTAAATATCATTCCAATATTCAATTTCATTTTCATTTACTTTCTAATTAAATTAATTAGTTCCATTCACTAATTTATTTTCAATCTTAATAAATTCTATTTCAATAACTATTCCATTTAGCCTGCTTAGGCTTAATTTTTCCGAAATTCACTTTATACTAAAGTTAATTCAAGTTAATTTCCATTCCAATTCAAATTCCAAATTTTATAACTTACCAAACTATTTTATCATATTTCCCAAATAACATTTTCAATGAAAATCCAAGAGTTTAACTCCTTATTCCCAATTTATTTCAAATCATTTTTGAAATCAAATACATATACACAATCCATTTGTATATCAATTATTCCACTGCATTTCAAACCAAAACTAGTTTTTCCAAAACAAAATCCAATTGCAAATCTTTAAGGTAGTAACTCCTCCTTTGGAAACTCGAAAATGAACCCGACGATGTCGCGATCATCATCGAAATTATTTTCCAGCGACCGAAGTGAGTTCAGTGCTTTTTCCTCTTTTTAAAACCATTTTTAAATATTTTTATTTCAAGTCTCAACAGATTTCATTTCTAATTCAAAATATTTCCAAATAATATCACTTTTATTTTTTCAAGACTTAAAAAACATTTCAAAACCAAAGGGAATTAAATTCCCAAATTTCCAACTTTTAAATCCTTCATAAATCGTTTTTTCATAAACCATGTCATGTTTAAATATTCCTTTGGAATTCAATTCCATTTAAAATTATAAATCACATTATAAAATCATATTTACAAATTCCATTTTGTTATATATATTATTTCTTAACTTTTGATTAAAATATCAACTTTTATTTCAATCACCACAACAACAAATGATAATAGTTTAGCACTATCATTTCCTTACAACCAAGTATACCACATATAATAATTTCTCTGAAAAATTACTTCTTTTATATATAAAAATAATTTGGTTAAAATTATTTCCTTTATCCCATTTCAAAACAATATCGTGTTAAATTGTTCTGTTATAGTGTTTAGAGATCCCTACCAATAACGTTAATTACTCGTAATGACCAGAATCCATAAACCACTCAATTGATCAATCAACACAATATAAAACAATTTTATATTCACTAACAAATACGCGCTCATATCTATTAATACACTCAAACTCATTCTAGGGTGCTACTGACCGTATCTCTAGTGAATTACCCATCAAGCCAAGGTTCTCACTAAAACTTCAGCTCTGATACCAAGTGTGATGGCCCGGATTTTCGACGATTAAAAATCGACATCAATACATTCGCTGTATTTTATGTCGAGCAATCGAATGCCGAAAATACTAGATCGTTAAGGAAAAATAAGAAAGAGGTAGAAGAAGAAACAGAAAATAACAATACAGAATCTCACAATCATATTGGAACAATATACAATAGATAATAACATGCCTTTATAAAAAATAACTATAACTGTTATTTACACATTACATCATCAGAGTACAACACATCAATAACTCAATACTAGACGGTTATAATAACTTGTCCTCACAAATGTTGAATATACAAACTACAATACACAGTGGAATATAATCAGATACTTGTGATACGTCTTCGTCATCCATCTCGTCTCCTGAGCTCCATAGCATCTTATCCTATAGCTATAACACTCGGTTTAACCCGAGCATTGTAATAATATAACACCCAAACCAGTCTATAAAACCAGCATGAGAAAACACATTCAATTTGAATTATTAAGTTATCAAAATCCTTTGAAAAACAAAGGTATTGCGTAAGACCACGCCATAAATAAACACGATGGATTTTTACCTTACGATAACCAGAACATTTAATATCAAAATCCTCTGATATTGTAATAGTGTCTAAGTACAAATACTTATTCAAATAGTTGAAATTGTTACATTAATTAAATTTCAGCAAACTAGACTCTACAACCAAAACCGTAAAGGGCACTATTGAAGAACGGATCACATACGAATGACTAGGCATTAGAGTATCACCTACATAGTACACGTCTAGAAAAATGTACCGAGGACCATGACGGGATCCTCTCCAACACAAGACCGGACTATCATTAACCTGGATTGATCGAATATGCTATCACCTCGGGCTCTTCCAATCACCTTTCATGTATCGTAGTAGTAATATCCGAGGGTATCTAGAAAGGTGATAAACATACCCTAATTGGATGCGACCCACTTAGCCTTGCTGCATCTGCCCTGCTTTTCAATCATTCTTGGGTGATGAGGCTAGAGGCGATGATTACCTTTTTAATAAATTTTCACTTAGAATGCTCATTGTCCTCCAATGACAATGTACTTATAGCATTCATCCATACAAGTCCGTTCTGGGTCAGAACGGAACCAAATGCACTATTTCTATTACATCCATTTTGGAATCATCCTTAGAATTAGTAGCGATTAGCCCTTGCACTTCACTGCTTCATTTTCGACTCCATGCTCTTGTTTTCACTTCGAAAACAAACTCCTTGGATCGAAGTGGTTTTCGGATAACTTATCTGATCTCGGTCTCTTCGAAACAATGTTCGATATTTCCAGTAAACTCAACCCTGGTTCTTTAGGAAATAAACAGATGAAAATAAGATCAGAGATCACTTTCTAATGTTAGTGGACGGATTTTCTTATAATCGTCCTAGAAGAACGAAACAAGTTTATACATACAGTATAGCACCTCAATGGGTAACTATACCATATACTTCCCATGTTTCTTCTAAATATTCCCCATGTTATATTTTGGGTCCAGATTTGATAGTCCGCTATTTAACAATCAAACAAACAATCATTCAACCAAATATGTCCTTTTCCATTGAAAATACTAAGTCTTATTTTATTTAATTTTTAATAAATTAAATCTTTTTATCCAAAATATATACTTATCTTGCCGAATTTAGCATATTCACAAACTATCCTTTTCAAAAAATATATTTGAAAACCTTTTAAAATTAATAAGAAAAGTACTACTGCAATATCAACCTTGGATTCACAGCTCAATGGTTACGTCTCCATCCTAAAGAAATCCAAAACTTAACTACAGGCACACATTGCCTCCGATTTCTCCATGAAAGTATACCATTACTTTCTGACAAACTTTATTAAATAATTTTTCAAAATAATACTCATAAAATTCTTATATAAATTCCCAAGTTATTTTAGGAAAATCCTCTTTTATAAAATTATTATATAAAAACAATATTAATATTGAATAATTTATCTTTTAAAATAATAATAATAGTGATTAATTCTTAAATAATAATCGACTTAATGTAAACTAATTTAATTAACAATTAAATATACTTTTAAAAAAATTAAAATAAATAAATGATTAATTTTCTAAAATAATCTTAAACACCTTTTCAAAATTACCCAGTTAATAATTAAAAATCCTCCTTTTTAAAACAAACATAACTTTCCAGAAAAATATATTTTTCAATCCAATAGCCAGTCTAACATTTTAAATCCTTTTCTATTTATTCCCAATTTGATTTATGTCCCAATTTCATAAATGCCCTTTTTCACATCTTCAAAAGTAAAATCTATCTTTTCTTTTAAACCAAATTACCCATCTCGTTATAAATTCTCACGGTGAATTTATATCTAAATTTTATCCACTGATAATCATTTTATTTTATTTGTAAACCTTTATAAATTACATAGTCTCGTTCCCGTTAAAAACGGTTCCACGGTACTTAATCGATTTTAAATCGATTTCTAAATTATCCATTTTTAAATTACTTTCTTGAAAAAATCCAACTATATTCCAAACCCTACTAAATTCCGATTTCACTTCCATTTCATAATTTAAAATCTTGTTTAAAATCTAGTATAACAATTTCATATTTTATTTTCGAATCTCCTTTTCATTTCCCAACTATTTTAAATCTCAATTTTAAACTCTTTTTCCACTTAAACAAATATCGCTTAAGTTTAATTTAAAATCCTTTTATTTATATTATTCCAAAATCTCTATTTTTCCATATACTGAAATGATTAAGCATAAATTTAAAACCAATTATTTATTTTACCCAATTTTTTTTAATTAATCCAAATTTCACTGTAAATATTTTTACTTCCAATTTTCTTTTAATTTATTTTTAAATTCGGTATACAGATTTATGGTATTTTAAAATATCATATTCTAAACCAGTAATACCATAGCATCCAATAAATTCAAATCACACTAAAATCTACCATGGATTATTTAAACAGTTCATATATCAATATACATGATATCAAATTCAACACTTTTGAGGAATCTAGTTGGATCCCTCCAATCTGTTTCCCTGCATCCACAGATGTTAATACAACATTAAAATACCAATCCCTCTTTGAGGGGGATATCTTGGTAAATAGGGTCATTCGCTATTATGCGGGACGCATAGGGTCTCATCTGCTATATACATGCGGGAATATCAATCACTCCAATTACTAATATATGTACTACTATATATATAATAACATTCAAACTGTTAATTGTTATCAAACTCAACGAACAACCAATAATTAATTTTACTATTTAAAAGTAATCCAAAATTGAGTGAGATAAACTCACCATTGATTTTTTTGTTGATTTGGCGTTCCGATCTGATTAATTTGAACACGTTTGAAATTATCTGAAAATTCAACAGGCTCTAAATTCGTCCAAACCATTTCCTATTCATAAATGATGACACTACGATCCCAATGCAAAAAGATTTATCCCAACCCGACCTCGCGTATGAGAGTTATTAACTTTTTAGTCCAATGATACTTAGATCTGTAAAACAAATTAATTACAACTTAAATTTTAGTTTAATACAACACCCAAGCAAAAGATGTCGGCCCACTCAAATGAACTCGACCCGCCAAGAACTTCTTCCCTAAACACGCTTTTTCTTCTCCCTGGACACGACCTCGTACATGCACCATGTATGCCTCCACTGACACGACATTCTCACTCGACAAAAACCCAAATCGACTTCACCATCGAATTACACTCGAAAATCTCCACCTACACGACGCTTCATTTCCGCCCCGAGCCACCAAACGAAATCGCGACAACGCTCCCTCTCTATGTGCTACAGTGAATTGTCGTGCATCGCCAACGGTGACCGAACCTCCTCAACTTCCTGTCGTTGCTTCCTTCCACCCCACTAACTTGAGTCCAACCTTCAATCCACCAATTTCCCATTTGAAATCCAAATAGACCCAACCCTAGAAAAAACTCGTTCGTCATTACTGTCGAGTCCCTCAAGTCACGCTTGCACTCAATAACCATATCAGATCGAAGCGTAGGTCAGGATGAGATTTTTAAAACCGATTTCAAAATTTCTAGTCAAGTAGATTTGAAGGAATTGATTTTTAAAGTTTTATTTTTTTCACTATCGGCTATTCTAAAAAGAAGAGAGAGATGTGATTTAAAAGGGGGATTCGTGTCTGAATGGGTGTACATTGTAGGTAATGAAAAAAACAACCCATGTGAAAATATTTGTCAAGTCAATTATACACACACACACATATATATTCATTCAATTTATCTTGATTACGCAACTCAAAACCTCGAACCCCTATCGAGGCGTGCCGCTAGGCGTTTTTAATGTTATACCTCTATTTCGTACGCAATTGAAAAGGTTCCGAGTCCTAGATCGATTGTATGGAGAAGATAGCATTTTAGACCCAATTATTATATTGAATTTACGATATAAAATTCTACGCCTTTCTATCCCGCACGACCAAACGATAAATCCAAACATTATGAAATTTGAAATCTGATAATAATACACTATTACGGATCCAACGGAACTAGTTTTAATGAAATCCAAGACTATGCCCTGGTAAGCTATTTTGAAATGTCTATTTAGATGATATATTTTCAAAATTTAACAAATGACTTTTAAATTCAATTTAAAAAGTTTTATTATCTTCAATATTATTAATATAAATTTTATAAGCCTTTAATTTTTTTAACAAGCTTTAAAACTTCAGATTCAATATTTTTAAACCAATTTTCAATTATTAAATTCAATAATTAAATTGTTCGATAAATCATTTAATTTGAAATTCAAGTTCAAAATTAAATTTTAAATATTTAAAATCAATTAAATATTTTAATTTCAAATATCAAAAATTCGAGGTCGTTATAGATAGGCCTAACGAAGTTGCACCCTCGGAGGCAGGTCTGTAGGTGTTCCATCAAGAGAGTATGCCTTGATTCCTTTTGCATTGCAGGCCTAGCGAAGCGGTCCTTTGTAGCAGGTCAAAAGGTTGACGATGGAGTAGGATATTCGTATGACACTATACCCTAGTTTGCAAGTAGGTTATAGTGGGCAGGACGCATAAGGATAGTCGCATGCGGATATCAGTCATCATTTAGTCAGAGCAAGTTCAGGAAAGACTAGAGTTAAACCAACAGGCAAATGATTCTTTCAATATCGAGACACTGGATGAGGGGCACAACTAATTGGATGTTTAGATTGTTTGTAGTAGGGCACAACCACTTAGCTCTTGAAAGGTCTTTCGATTAGTTGAGGGGGCTGCGTAGGGCCATTTCCATGATGAGAATGGAGATAGACCATGTAGAATATCCGTATTGTAGGCCCAACGAAGTGGACCTTAACAAATATAGAAAATCCTCGACTGAGTTCCGTACAAGGTACCTTATTGGCGGAATTCAGGGAGTAGACCGAACGATTACGTGTAGTCCTCAAGGTACGTACTGGATGGTACATTGCGGATGTCCGAGCACTAGTATAAGCTAGTGCGGATGCAGTTTCACGTTTTCATAGTAGATGATGAAACATCTGTATTGCAGGCCTCACCAAGATGTCCTTTACAGATGTAGTTACAATACGATCTAGTAACGAGGCGATGGAGTTCTTATCGAGGAGGATACGAAAGGTACTATGGAAAGTATGTAATGACCTGCCTTTTGGACATTTTAAGCAGACACTCACTGTGACATCCCACCTCTATACTCACGCTAGCCAAGAACACTACAGAGTAATGTCGTCGACTAGCACGAAGAATAAGGCTATTAAGGAGCGACTATCTGTGTAATTTCTTTATGCGAGTACCGATATGTCAGATAGTATTACATGCATTTCGTTTCAAGAGAAATCTGACACATCAATTACAAACTCAAAACTAATACACAGTGGCTATGTGATCTTTGGAAACAAATATAAAATAAGCATAACACAAATCAATCACAGACATTCATATCACTAAGGCGGAAACAGATATGAATATATCACATAGAAGTGTACATCAAAGTAGTGGTCATACAAGATCCACTACATCACAAAAGAATAGACACAAGTGCTAGATAAAAGAATATGTATACATCAAGGAGTCTCTACCTAGAATGTATAAAAACAAAAAAACTACTAAGCTAAAGTAGTTAGCCAAAAGTCAGATAACGGTCTCTGAGAAGAAGTCAAGTAGAAGCACCTGAAACTTCTCGCTCTGACCCGAGTATTATTTAAGAAGAAAAATAATGGACAAATCTTTCTAGCTACAAATACCATATAAGATGAGATAGGGTGAGAGATATGAAAAATATAAATGATAACAACAAAAAATCATATAATATCTCAAATTTTCTCATACACCAAAAAGAATGTCATATTCTTAATTTTTATTCACCATACCACAAACATTGATAAAGCTTATCAATGCATATCTTCAAAATTAGTGAAACAAAAATTCTAGAAATCAATAATTAGAAATCCAGAAAACACAAAGGGGGAAGGCCTATCACAAATGAAAACTCACCAACACGTGTATCAGAAATGGGACGCTATCCTATAGGTCGCTAACCATAGAGGACGTAGTATAAAGGTATGCCCAAGGAACCTGAAACTCAAATAAGCCGAAATAACGATGTAGTACAACGGTACGCCCGATGAACCAAACTCTATAAAAAGACCATGGGTCACTAGTCCATAAAAGTGAGACGAAACTCCAAAGAACGGGGTACAGTCCCCCATGTGGACTAAGAGACACTGCATATCGCAAGTCTAAACCATAAAGTGGTCATCATTGATCAACAAAAAGTGAAAATTACACTAAGCTAGTAAATAAATGTGTTTAGCTTTGTGTCCCATAACCACTAGCTTAACTTAAACATTTACGAACAGATTGTAGATTTCCACTCGAAAATTGTCACAAGATTTCAATCGAACAAGTCTAAGAAGTAACCGACGAAGTAAACGCAAGTGTTTCATACCACTTGTTTTACTAAGTCGTTTAATTGGATTTCTCGAACGAATGAGGTAAAGGTATGTATATACTAATACATTGGAAAATGATTTTAAAAATCAGCTTTGTATTAAAAGTAAGTTGAAATTATTTTTGTGAAAGAGTTTGAATATATACTACTAGTATAGAAACCTTTGTATTCTAAAGTGACAAATCATAGAAATGATTGTAAAAACAATCTATCACCAAAAATTCACATTCGATGACGTGAATTAAGATCATAAAAGTCGATATCAAATCCATCAAATGGATATTCCTAAAAATCCATAAATGAAGTCATCAAAGTCGATAATAATTGACAACAACTAACCGGAACAACAAAAGTCAATAAAAATTGGAAATCCACTCAAAAATAGCCAAATTAGGCAAAATTGCACAGGACTAGACGTCTTGTTGGGTTTAACCAAACGTATGGATTTTGTCTCAACAATTTTTTTTGCATTTGTTATTTTTTTCTTGTTCCAGGGACCCCTACCAGATGTTTGGATTTTTCAACCAGACGTTTGGATTTTTCTGCTAGGCAAAAATCAGCCTAGCCCAAAGAGGGGAAAATCCAAACCGAAAGCGATTAAACGAGTGATGGATGCTAGGGATTTATGCCAATCGGAAACCCAGGTCTATAGGCTCTTCGATACACCACTAAAAACATGTCCAAACACCCAAGATAGGATCTTTAAAGATTTTGACTTCAAAATACCAAAATTGGAAAATTCACCTAAACAATTCAAATCAAAAGCAATTGAACATGAAATAGAAGTTAGGAATTCATACCTAACAACAATGAAAGCTATAAACATAGATGTGAGTTCAAGAACTCACCTTTAAAACTCAAAAACAACGAATGAGAAGCTTTAAAACTAAGCAAGACCAATTCCTCTTCAATACACCTCTAGAATCTTCAATCTATTACCAACAGTGAAGTTTTTCCTAAGTTAGGTTATAGAAAATATTGAAAATTGTAGAGAGATTGAGATGGAGAAGATGAAAAGGATGCTTACCTAAGCTTCTCCTTGATTTTAGAACTAGAACTTGAATTTCCTAAGAGAACTAGGACTTAGGAATTTTAATTTTCTATCTTTTCCTCCATTCTTTCCTTTAATTTATGAGTGTTAGGAATAATGGAATGAATGAGTGAAGAGGAGTGGAGTGGGAGTTATTAGGTAGAAGAGTTGGGTTCTCTTGTTGGGTTTGAGGGCTGAAACCCAAACCCAAAGCCCAAATGAAAATACCAAAATTCTAATCAACTCCAAACATATCGATGTTTATACTCAGAAAGGTCGCAAACGCCATTTTGGACTCAATGGATGTGGTCTCGAGTCAGGATTCGACCGTTTACAAAAAGTCACATTTTGTAATATAAATTCAACTAATGATGCTACATTTAAATAAAACATTTAAATATATAATCATAAAATATGCGGGTTGTTACACACACGTCAGACTCAACCATTCAAAAGGGCAGATTGTTATAGGGTAAATAAGAAAAGAGAAAGTAATAAACCAAATACAGAATGTCGCAGCGGAATGGAAAATCATAATAATCAAATAACAGTTCATGAAGCTATTTACAAATAAATTTGATTACTAATACAATACAGAATCAGAGTTCTAAACAACAAGAATAAAAAAATAAAAAAATGCAGCAGAACAATATGATACAGTGGAATAAATAAAATAAATAATAGTAGTACAAATCTTCGTCTTCATCCTCCAGAAATAAGGTCTTCAACCCTGAAATGCTCAGGCTGACCCGAGCGAATTGAAAAGGTAAAACACTCGAGTCAGAACTAAAAGATCTTATGTAATTTGAATCAATGGTAAATATGCGGGTGACGGTGTCGGAGATGTTTACGAGGTTTGACATCTCATATGCAGTGTCTAACGTGAGTGCAATAACTTAAGAGCTGTTCGGGTTTACCATCTCCTAAGGATGCGTTATACTATCTACTATATAATACGCTATTATAGTATTTCTATAGTAAAGTACAAATATTAAAATAGCGTTAAAGCGTTACCCATATCCCCCTTAACAAATTTTATATATTCCTATAGTCTATACAGTACCGTAAGTTCCTCTGCATACTAGAGGTTTACCCAGAGGGCACCCCATAGGTATGGTATAAAACAAACTCGTAGAAGGAGTTTTAGGGCATGTTAACATGACACTCGAGGCAATGCTAGGGTAGATATACCAATTGCGTATCCAGACTGGTGGTAACGCATGGCACCTACTACCGCCTACCACAGAACAAACTCCCATAATCAAAATCGAGGGTGGCCACCAAAACAATCACAAAGTAATAATATGGTATCGAAGAAATGTGTCCGATCGCAGGTGCGACCTCACTTGGCCCAGCGTGGCTCCTATTTTAGTCACATCTAAGCTGACTCATGAGAGTCAGGGTTACGTTATACTTTATATAGAAATCGTTCGCCAAACCATCATACTTCATTTTTGGAATCTCCACCACGTGCACAATTATTAATATCTGATCCCGGACTCTTTTAACAACCAAATGCTTATTTCACAACGGATGGTTCTTTTGCATTTCAAAAGTCAATTCACAATTTATGTCAAGATATCATATTCTCAAAACCATAATACTTTCGAAATCAAATTCACTTTCAAATTCTTATCGCATTTGAAATCATACCTTTTCCAAAATCATAATTTCCTTCAAAATCATATTACCAAATAGTTTAAATCCTCATTTCAAATTATCATATTAAATCAAATATGTTATTTAAATCCTAACTTAGGTTATAATGTCGTTTAACTATATTCACTTTAAAATCGAGGATTTGAATATAAACCCATCTACTTTACTTAGTTTGAAATTTAGAAAAATAGTTTAGATAGTTATAAATAGTTTGACAAAGTTAAGAATAAATTTCTAGGATAGTTAGAATACTCTAATATATTTTAAAATAGGTTTAAATTGATTTAAGATAGTTAAATAGATTTAAAATAGACTAAATATAATTAAAATAGATTAAATAACTTCAAAATATATTAATTAGATTTAAAATAAATTGAAATGTTTTAATTAGTTTAAAGTAAATTAAATTGGTTTAAAATAGGTTAAAATAATTTATATAGTTAATATAGGTTAAACTAGTTTAATAAATTTGGAAATCTTAATAATTAGAAATTTTAAAATGATAATTTTACTCAGTTCACGATTTGAAATAAATATCAATTAAAACTATTTATTTTATTCCAACACACTTAAACCCTTTCCAATTTCCAAATAAACAAAATCTAATTCCGAATCTCCATTTAAATTCTCAATAAAATATTTAAATTTGCATCGATTTCAATTCACGTTTGAAATATCAAATTTAGCTACTTCAATTTGAATACTTATTCAAATTTATATTCAAACAATTTCAATAACTCAATTCCTATAATTTTCAATTATACTTCAAAAATCAACTTAAAATTTTCAATTAAATTCCTTAAAGCAATTCCTTTAAACCAATTCAAATCTCAACATAAAACCTGATTTTCGATAATGCTTCAACTTATATAAATCAAATTTTATTTTAAAAAATCATTTTGTGAGAAATGCGAATTACGGATCTTAAGGCTAGGATTAACACTAGAGGGGGGGGGGTAAATAGTGTTAATAAAGAATTACTAAATCTTTTTCTGTTTATGTTAATTTAGACACCGATGTATGCAATATACAGACACAGATATGATCACAGAAACAAACACAGATGCAGAAATAAAATAAAAGCAGTAAAGGAAAGAACACACCGGATTTTATACTGGTTTGGAGTTACCCTACATCCAGTCCCGCAACACAAGTACGTATTTCCTTTCAAAAGCAATTGTACTATTGCACCCTCGGTTTCAAGGCTACGAGGTACACCCTCCATAATTTCTATCCTCTGGGTAGAGATACTTGATTTCCGGGCCACAAGTTTACCCAATTGATTTACCAAGGCTACAATCACACCTTTTCTCTTTTGATTGATTTCCAAGGTTACAATCACACCTTTTCTTGCTTAATAGATTACAAAGAAGTCTATAACTCTGAATAGCACAAAGAACCTTGTAGAGACAGTGATAGAGAATCAAACTAGAAGTAATCGAGTTTGATTCAATGTTTATTTCGACGGAGTAATGATAAGAATATTTGTTAAGAAATGTGGAAGAAGAAAAGGAGTGAAAAGCAGAAAATCAGATATAAAATTCATTGAAACTGACCCCTATTTATAGTAGAACAACAATCATGTCCATTCATGAAGAGTTATGGCGAATGGACACTTCTTTTGAAATTTAAATTTTGAATGCAACTGACACCATGTCGATATGGTTACCCTAGGTGTAACGCCCTACCCCGAGACCCACCTTAGTAAAGAGAATTAACGAGTAATTCTGTCTACTAAAGCGGAGAATAGGGTTGGTTAAAGGCGACCATCTATAACTTTGTCTTAAACATCTACTGAATACGTCGATAAATGCAATATAATTTTTCTTTTCTATCTCAATGGATCGACATACACAGTAAATGTTTAATCCAAAACTATAGGTGGTTGACGGGTCTATCAGAACAAAATACAATAACTAAATGTAAAGCACATCACAGAACAGTAATCGACATCATATATATACATATACACTGATACATGTTTAGTACAATACAATATGAATACAATAAAGGTGGCACTCGACCACACCATATACATCAAATCAAATGTAAAAAACATCAGAGTTTGCAGAGGAAATAAACTACTCAAGCGAAAGAAGAGATGATATCCAACACCAACTTCAAGCTAAGTCCAATAGATGATACCTGAAACAACTCGGTCTGACCCGAGTATAAATACACGGGTCAGTCTAGCTACACAAATCAGTCAATATCGATAATATGAAGCAGAATGGATATAGTGATACTTCTTCTCAAATGAGGAGAAGGATTAGATAACTCATAGCTCAAAACTTAAGTAACAAACGCTACCTAAGTGACAAAATACCTCGAAAGAGGTAACTAAACTCAATACTCAATAAAACACAAGTGCCTCATATCATTAGCGATAACCCATAATGAACTCAAATCAACTCATGTAAAACTGAAGCAAAACTCAAATGGTTCGATGAACCATTACTCCAAAAGGGAGAAAACTCATCTCAATCACAAATAGAAGTCATGAAAGCAACACAAGACAACTCCATAAGAATGTAAGATCTCAAACTCATAAGTAGGCCAAGACGGCTAAATCTCACACATACATCTCAATCATAAAAACTCATGGAACTCGATACAAATTCAAACTCAATAAAGAATTCGATGCATGTTCAAAACTCAGAAAATCTTAACATTAATGCGCCAAAAAGGCGAATTCAAAACTCAGAAATCCCGGATTGGCCATATCCCTAAATACAATGCCGAAGCAATGCTGCACGTGCTAAACTCAGATGGCCGAAGCCTTAGACAAGGTTGCTGACACCTTCCAAAGCAGTTCGTCCTCATGACAAGGTCGCTGACAGCTTTCCAAAGCAGTTCGTCCTCGTGACAAGGTCGCTGACACCTTTCCAAAGCAGTTCGTCCTCATGACAAGGTCGCTGACACCTTTCCAAAGCAGTTCGTCCTCATGACAAGGTCGCTGACACCTTTCCAAGCCATTTTGTCATCCCTAACAAGGTCGCTAACACCTCCAAAGCAGTTCGTCCTCATGACAAGGTCACTGACACCTCTTAAAGCAGTTCTGTTAGGTAAACATCGTGAATGTCTCACAAACTCATGGATAGGAACCCGAAAAGTGTTAACGTGTGTCCCATACCACACATTCGCACTTTGCGGTTTACTAGCCGTTAGTTGATGCCACACTAAAACCATCATAAAACTCAAAAAATTATATCTCGCCTAGTCTCATTGGCGAGTGATAAAGAGATACCATAATTGTCTCATCTCATCGACAAGTATTGAATGGCATCATAACCTGTCTCATCTCATCGACAAGTGAAAAACATCATGATGGTTTCTAATAAACCATAAATCTCAAAATATGAAATCATAAACTCAAGACTTGCCTTATGTCATTGGCAAGTAAATAAAACATCGTGATGGTTCTCATCGATCAAACTCCTATATAGGAAATCTCAAACCATAATACTTGCCAAATATTGGCCATCTTAAATAATTCCAATAAATAGGAATTATAAAACTCAAAATACGCCATAAAATGGCAAAACATCTCAGAATTATTAAACTCAAATAGCTTCAATCGTACAAGTCCGGAATTAACCGAAATAGTAAACGCACATGTCCCATACAACGTGTTTTACTAAATCGTTTAATTCTCTTTCTTATACGTTCGAATAGTACAAAAGTGTGTGTTTTATATTTAAAATAGTTTACTAGAGAAAACAAGCTTTTAAAACTTTTTCCCGAAAAGATTAATAAAACCCATATTTGAAATTCTTTTATTATAGGGAATAAATAGGTTTTTTTTATATTAGAAAAATAATTTTAAAATAATATATCATAATAATTTGAAATGTCAATTTAATTCAAAAATTACTTCAAAAATTGTTTAGTGAAAACTGTACTCGAAAACAATGAAAAACAAGAAAGATAACTCAAGACCGATAACTTGAGTTCAATACGAATTCAATTCAAATTTAATTAAAAATCAATCCGAATTCTATTTAAATTTGAATTTTAAAATTTTCAAATATAGCTAGCCTATAGATAGGCATCATAGCTCTCAAAAATATCAAAAACATCATCAAATCCGGAAGAGAATAAGAGTAAAAATGAGCTAATACAATTCTAAGGTCAATGTTAGTTGTTGTTGTCATCTTGTTCTCAGGATAGCAACTTATAACCATAATTTCAACCAAGAAAACTTCAAAATTCTAGAAAACACAATAAACAAATTTTGTAGTACATAATTTAATCTTTCCGAAACATCTAAAATTATCAAAATCAGATAAGAAACGAAGAAGTTATGGCCAATTTTGTTTCAGCCTTAAGCACAGAGCAAATATTGCTTTTGCTCTTGGGACAACAGTAGAAAAATTGGATTTTGGCATAGCAAACCTCTAAAGTACAGAAAACACAATATATGAAAGTTATATAATATGATTTGTGCTTTCCGAAACATCTAAAATTATGAAAATCGGATCAAAAATGAAGAAGTTATGGCCAATTTTGTTTTAGTCTTAAGCACAGAGCAAATATTGTTTTTGCTCTCGGGACAACAGTAGAAAAATTGGATTTTGACATAGCAAACCTCTAAATTACAGAAAACACAATACATGAAAGTTGTAGAATATGATTTTTTTTCTTTCCGAAAGATCTAAAATTATGAAAATCGGATCAAAAACGAAGAAGTTATGGCCAATTTAGTTTCAGCCTTAAGCACAGAGCAAATATTGCTTTTGCTCTCGGGACAAAAGTAGAAAAATTGGATTTTGACATAGCAAACCTCTAAATTATAGAAAACACAATACATGAAAGTTGTTCCTTATAATTATATCTTCCAACTGGTAAAAGCTCACTCAATTCCGATTTGTCATTTAAAAGTTATGGTAATTTTAAGATCAGGTTTAAACAAAATAATTGCACAGAGCAGAGCTGTGTACATCAGTTTCAAACTAAATTTCGACCCTATAGATCATAGAATCAGCAGAAACTTACAACATGAAAGTTGTTCCTTTATGTCTTAGCTTTCTACAAAAAAGTAGTATACATAATTTGGGTTTATGTCTTAAAAGTTATGGCCATTTTACTGTCAGATATCAACTCAGGAAATTTCAAATGGTTGTGCTATAACATCAGTTTCAAACTTAATTTCGACCCTTTTAAACATAGAATTTCGAAAAATGATTCAAATAGAACTTATAGATTATTTAAATATCTTTCTATCACAAAAAGAATGAACAAATTCGGATCATTCTACACTGAGATATTGCTGTTTTACTGCAGCAATGTTCATAAAATAATAATTCAGCAACCACTTTGCAAATTTCAACAATTCAATCAAATTACTCAAATCATTCAACTATTTATTAATATATATCACTCAATTCAAAGAATTAATACTTTATAAAGATAGATATGTGAGTTTGCAACTCACCTTAGAAATTTGAAGAGCAAACCCCATGGAAATTTGAAGAAAGATGGAAGCTTGCCATTGATTTTAGCTTCTAGAATATGAAAAGGAGGTTTGTAGAGACATGCAAGTACAAAAACTCAATTACAAACATTAACTCACAAAAAAATCAGAAATAGATGAGAGGAATTTGGGTTTTGGCTTTGACTACCTGAAGTAAATTGGCTTTGAATTGATTATTACAACAAATGATTGACTAAAGTTGGGGATTTTGGCTTTTGTTTTCAAAGAGGAAATGGGTTTATCTTCCTTTTTCTTAGTTTACAGGAAGAAGAAAAAATAAGTACGTTATAGAAATGAGAAGGATATGTTTCTTCTTTTCTGGTTATGAAATTTAATGGGTTTAGACCCAACACTAAATTAATTTAGCCTCTAAATGAAATTAACACACCAAAATCACTTATACACTAATATATTTCAAGTTAAAACAATTATATGTAAATATTTTCACTTCTATAAAATCACACAACATATTTTATGTTCTAAAATTTATTTTACAACAAAATAAAAGATATTTTTGAACTAAAAATTATTTTCATTAATAAAAATTCTTATTTTAATTAAATAAACAATTTACACAAATATCTACACAAAAATCATTTTCAACTTCAAAAATTACACAAAAATAATTTTCTTGTATAATAAAAGGCAACAAACCATTTTAACATTATTCTTACTTCCAAATTTTTTTTTTTCAATAAATTACCAAATTAATATATTCATTTTCCACCATTTATTACCACATTATCATATTAACTCCATTTATTCTTTCCAAATTCATTGTTTGTTCAAAATAAACAATTTTTAAGTCTCCAATTTATTTTTATTTCTCCATTATTAAATTATAACCATTGTTATAATTAAATTTTCAGGTAATCACCAAAACCAAGGTTGTTACAGACTCTCCCCCTTATAAAAATTACATCCTCGCAATTCCTAGAGATGAACTAGAAACAACACGATTTAATTTCATCAAGCAAAGAGAAAAATAGACATGCTCGAAACTCAAATCATTCATACTCTCAGCATAGAATGGTAGAGAGAAATAAGGAAAAACTCTCATGGTTAATCCAATGGTCCATCATATGCTAATATAGTGATTAGCAAACCATCTAATTTTCCAAGCTACTTGAAAGAATTTCAAAGATATCCCATCTTCGGATCAATACTCAATAAAAAGCTCAACAAATAATATATCAAATAAGATAGATTTCTTAAAACTCTACGAATAGAGTCAGGATCAAACTCATTCAAACCCAAACTCTAAGCAACAAAAATGATCATCAACACAATTTTCCGCATAATAATACTAAAAGAACATCTTCACAACAAGGATAGACTCAATAGACAAGATAGATAAATCACACAAAATGGCTTCTCACAAGGCCACCAAACTCGAACGACCGCGAAAATGCACGTCGTTGATATTAGCTCAAAGATAGAATATACTCAAGAACAAGAATATAAGTTCAGATTATCTTTTAATCCAAGATATTTATAATTTTAAATCTCAATATATTTAAAAATTTTAAATCTCAATTTTCAACATTTGAAAATTTCTCAAGCTCTTTACTATATTACATAGTAAGTAATTTAAAACTCAAAGTTAAAATTCAAATTTCTTCTCTTACTTCAAAATTAATTTCTAAAGAAATTTGTAAATCAATAATAATATTCCTCAAAATAAATTAAGGGTTTAAATTCTCTTTACTCTTCTCTTAAAACATCCAATGTACATAATATAGATTCTAAAATCTCAAAATATACTCTCATTAAAGTATAGCTCAAGAATATTCTCACCTATTCTCATCTTTTTAATTTAAAATAAATAAATGGCATTGCCTCGCCATTGAGTCTTTAATAAATAAATATATCTATTGGCTACAGAGTTGACCGAACGATCAAAACTGCCTCGCCACTTATTACTCATCTCTAAAATTAATGGCTGCAATTACCATTCAAAAATAAATTTAATATTTAATCTCAAAATATTATTTTGAAAATCTCAATCCTTAAAACACAAATCATCGTGTCTGATTGCCTCACCATAGCATTTAGGAGATTCCTATCGATAACGTTGATCAGGCGTATCGACCAGAACTCTTAACTACTCGATGGGTAACCCAACACTCTCAAATTATTACTATGAAAGAATACTACTCATATAAGTATATTCTCAAAACATTCTTTTATTATTAAAATATCTCAAAACTCCAATTTCTCTTTTTAAAACTCATGTATATAGCTTCAAAAATTCAAACCAAAGAACATTGAGAGAATGCATGGAGATATTCCTAGAGTACGCGATTCACAAAATCAACAGAAGGAGATGAAGTGTTCGTCAACTCCTACATAAGGACGAGCCACTCTCGGAAATCATCAAGACCAAAGATAAGTAAGATATTCTCCTTGAAGGAAAAGAAGCATATAAACCACAAATCATTACTTCAAACAAAGTAATGTTGCAAAGGATAACACCGATTGAATATTCGAAAAGGATAACTTAAAGAAACTGAATGATAAACTCAATCGATCTCGAATAATCTAGAAACTCACCTCATTCCTTAGTGGATATCCTCGTGGAAGGATAATCGAAGAGCTAAGAGCTAGGAATAAGGTTACCTCAACATTCGATTGCCTGATTGGATGTCAAATCCAAATGGACTCACAAAAATCAACAAAGTCACCTTGATTGGAATTCGAGATGTATCATCAACATCTCGATACTCAAGAGTGATTACAGAAACATCGGAATCATCATTAACATTCCAAAGTGGTAGAAATAATGAACTAATCAAATTAGGATGCCTAAATAAATAAAGGATCCTATAACAACCAAAAGGATCGGACTTAACATCAAATAAGTCAATCTATCTCAAATCAAATACATCTCAATATAGTGAGTAATAAACAAATACTCAATAAAGCAGCAACAAATAGAAAACTCGGAATGCTCACAACAAGCCAATCGTTGTGGACCCCTTAATAGGATTCACAACTCTAAAGGGAATGCAACAAGAACGCTTTTAGGAAATCAATCAGCTTCATCGATACGAACTCACTCGTATCGACAAAAATAAGAATACAATAATCCTAAATAAAATTATTTACGATAATATGACATCAAACTCTATTGTGGAATACTACGAAATACAATATACATATTCCTAGACATATTCCATCTCAACATATCCTAATACACGAAAAAGAATCAAAGCACGATTCGAAAACAAGCTCGAATAAAGGACAATGATTCACTCGTATTGTACTTTGACATATCGTGATATACTTACTGTTCTATGTTTATTCTACTTTGTTCTGATCATAGCTCTGATACCAAACTGTAACGCCCCACCCCGAGACCCACCTTAGTAAAGAGAATTAACTAGTAATTCTGTCTACTTAAGCGGAGAATAGGGTTGGTTAAGGGCGACCATCTATAACTTTGTCTTAAACATCTACTGAATACGTCGATAAATGCAATATAATTTTTCTTTCCTATCTCAATGGATCGACATACACAGTAAATGTTTAATCCAAAACTATAGGTGGTTGACGGATCGATCAGAATAAAATACAATAACTAAATGTAAAGCACATCACAGAACAGTAATCGACATCATATATATACATATACACTGATACATGTTTAGTACAATACAATATGAATACAATAAAGGTGGCACTCGACCACACCATATACATCAAATCAAATGTAAAAAACATCAGAGTATGCAGAGGAAATAAACTACTCAAGCGAAAGAAGAGATGATATCCAACACCAACTTCAAGCTAAGTCCAATAGATGATACTTGAAACAACTCGGTCTGACCCGAGTATAAATACACGGGTCAGTCTAGCTACACAAATCAGTCAATATCGATAATATGAAGCAGAATGGATATAGTGATACTTCTTCTCAAATGAGGAGAAGGATTAGATAACTCATAGCTCAAAACTTAAGTAACAAACGCTACCTAAGTGACAAAATACCTCGAAAGAGGTAACTAAACTCAATACTCAATAAAACACAAGTGCCTCATATCATTAGCGATAACCCATAATGAACTCAAATCAACTCATGTAAAACTGAAGCAAAACTCAAATGGTTCGATGAACCATTACTCCAAAAGGGAGAAAACTCATCTCAATCACAAATAGAAGTCATGAAAGCAACACAAGACAACTCCATAAGAATGTAAGATCTCAAACTCATAAGTAGGCCAAGACGGCTAAATCTCACACTTACATCTCAATCATAAAAACTCATGGAACTCGATACGAATTCAAACTCAATAAAGAATTCGATGCATGTTCAAAACTCAGAAAATCTTAACATTAATGCGCCAAAAAGGCGAATTCAAAACTCAGAAATCCCGGATTGGCCATATCCCTAAATACAATGCCGAAGCAATGCTGCACGTGCTAAACTCAGATGGCCGAAGCCTTAGACAAGGTTGCTGACACCTTCCAAAGCAGTTCGTCCTCATGACAAGGTCGCTGACAGCTTTCCAAAGCAGTTCGTCCTCGTGACAAGGTCGCTGACACCTTTCCAAAGCAGTTCGTCCTCATGACAAGGTCGCTGACACCTTTCCAAAGCAGTTCGTCCTCATGACAAGGTCGCTGACACCTTTCCAAGCCATTTTGTCATCCCTAACAAGGTCGCTAACACCTCCAAAGCAGTTCGTCCTCATGACAAGGTCACTGACACCTCTTAAAGCAGTTCTGTTAGGTAAACATCGTGAATGTCTCACAAACTCATGGATAGGAACCCGAAAAGTGTTAACGTGTGTCCCATACCACACATTCGCACTTTGCGGTTTACTAGCCGTTAGTTGATGCCACACTAAAACCATCGTAAAACTCAAAAAATTATATCTCGCCTAGTCTCATTGGCGAGTGATAAAGAGATACCATAATTGTCTCGTCTCATCGACAAGTATTGAATGGCATCATAACCTGTCTCATCTCATCGACAAGTGAAAAACATCATGATGGTTTCTAATAAACCATAAATCTCAAAATATGAAATCATAAACTCAAGACTTGCCTTATGTCATTGGCAAGTAAATAAAACATCGTGATGGTTCTCATCGATCAAACTCCTATATAGGAAATCTCAAACCATAATACTTGCCAAATATTGGCCATCTTAAATAATTCCAATAAATAGGAATTATAAAACTCAAAATACGCCATAAAATGGCAAAACATCTCAGAATTATTAAACTCAAATAGCTTCAATCGTACAAGTCCGGAATTAACCGAAATAGTAAACGCACATGTCCCATACAACGTGTTTTACTAAATCGTTTAATTCTCTTTCTTATACGTTCGAATAGTACAAAAGTGTGTGTTTTATATTTAAAATAGTTTACTAGAGAAAACAAGCTTTTAAAACTTTTTCCCGAAAAGATTAATAAAACCCATATTTGAAATTCTTTTATTATAGGGTATAAATAGGTTTTTTTTTATATTAGAAAAATAATTTTTTAATACTATATCATAATAATTTAAAATGTCAATTTATTTCAAAAATTATTTCAAAAATTGTTTAGTGAAAACTGTACTCGAAAACAATGAAAAACAAGAAAGATAACTCAAGACTGATAACTTGAATTCAATACGAATTCAATTCAAATTTAATTAAAAATCAATCCGAATTCTATTTAAATTTGAATTTTTAAATTTTCAAATATAGCTAGCCTATAGATAGGCATCATAGCTCTCAAAAATCTCAAAAACATCATCAAAACCGGAGGAGAATAAGAGTAAAAATGAGCTAATACAATTCTAAGGTCAATGTTAGTTGTTGTTGTCATCTTGTTCTCAGGACAACAAATTGTAACCATAATTTCAACCAAGAAAACTTCAAAATTATAGAAAATACAATGAACAAATCTTATAGTACATAATTTAATCTTTCCAAAACATCTAAAATTATCAAAATCGGATAAGAAACGAAATAGTTATTGCCAATTTTGTTTCAGCCTTAAGCACAGAGCAAATATTGCTTTTGCTCTTGGGACAACAGTAGAAAAATTGGATTTTGACATAGAAATACTCTAAATTGCAGAAAATACAATACATGAAAGTTGTGGAATATGATTTGTGCTTTCCGAAACATCTAAAATTATGAAATTCAGATCAAAAACGAAGAAGTTATGGCCAATTTTGTTTCAGCCTTAAGCACAGAGCAAATATTGCTTTTGCTCTCGGGACAACAGTAGAAAAATTGGATTTTGACATAGCAAACCTCTAAAGTACAGAAAACACAATACATAAAAGTTATATAATATGATTTGTGCTTTCCGAAACATCTAAAATTATGAAAATGGGATCAAAAATGAAGAAGTTATGGCCAATTTTGTTTCAGCCTTAAGCACAGAGCAAATATTGTTTTTGCTCTCGGGACAACAGTAGAAAAATTGGATTTTGACATAGCAAACCTCTAAATTACAGAAAACACAATACATGAAAGTTGTAGAATATGATTTGTTCTTTCCGAAAGATCTAAAATTATGAAAATCGGATCAAAAACGAAGAAGTTATGGCCAATTTTGTTTCAGCCTTAAGCACAGAGCAAATATTGCTTTTGCTCTCGGGACAACAGTAGAAAAATTGGATTTTGATATAGCAAACCTCTAAATTACAGAAAACACAATAGATGAAAGTTGTTCCTTATAATTATATCTTCCAACTGGAAAAAGTCTCACTCAATTCCGATTTGTCATTTAAAAGTTATGATAATTTTAAGATCAGCTTTAAACAAAATAATTGCACAGAGCAGAGCTGTGTACATCAGTTTCAAACTAAATTTCGACCCTATAGATCATAGAATCAGCAGAAACTTACAACATGAAAGTTGTTCCTTTATGTCTTAGCTTTCTAAAAAAAAGTAGTATACATAATTTGGGTTTATGGCTTAAAAGTTATGGCCATTTTACTGTCAGATATCAACTCAGGAAATTTCAAATGGTTGTGCTATAACATCAGTTTCAAACTTAATTTCGACCCTTTTAAACATAGAATTTCAAAAAAAGATTCAAACAGAACTTATAGCTTATTTAAATATCTTTCTATCACAAAAATAATGAACGAATTCGGATCACTCTACACTGAGAAATTGCTGTTTTACTGCAGCAATGTTCATAAAATAATAATTCAGCAACCACTTTGCAAATTTCAACAATTCAATCAAATTACTCAAATCATTCAACTATTTATTGATATATATCACTCAATTCAAAGAATTAATACTTTATAGAGATAGATATGTGAGTTTGCAACTCACCTTTGAAATTTGAAGAGCAAACCCCATGGAAATTTGAAGAAAGATGGAAGCTTGCCATTGATTTTAGCTTCTAGAATATGAAAAAGAGGTTTGTACAGACATGCAAGTACAAAAACTCAATTACAAACATTAACTCACAAAAAAATCAGAAATAGATGAGAGGAATTTGGGTTTTGGCTTTGACTACCTGAAGTAAATTGGCTTTGAATTGATTATTACAACAAATGATTGACTAAAGTTGGGGATTTTGGCTTTTGTTTTCAAAGAGGAAATGGGTTTATCTTCCTTTTTCTTAGTTTACAGGAAGAAGGAAAAATACAGTACGTTGTAGAAATGAGAAGGAGATGTTTCTTCTTTTCTGGTTATGAAATTTAATGGGCTTAGACCCAACAACTAAATTAATTTAGCCTCTAAATGAAATTAACACACCAAAATCACTTATACACTAATATATTTCAAGTTAAAACAATTATATGTAAATATTTTCACTTCTATAAAATCATACAACATATTTTATGTTCTAAAATTTATTTTACAACAAAATAAAAGATATTTTTGAATTAAAAATTATTTTCATTAATAAAAATTCTTATTTTAATTAAATAAACAATTTACACAAATATCTACACAAAAACCATTTTCAACTCCAAAAATTACACAAAAATAATTTTCTTGTATAATAAAAGGCAACAAACCATTTTAACATTATTCTTACTTCCAAAAATTATTGCTTTTTTTCCAATAAATTACCAAATTAACATATTCATTTTCCACCATTTATTACCAACATTATCATATTAACTCCATTTATTCTTTCCAAATTCATTGTTTGTTCGAAATAAACAATTTTTAAGTCTCCAATTTATTTTTATTTCTCCATTATTAAATTATAACCACTGTAATAATTAAATTTTCAAGTAATCACCAAAACAAGGTTGTTACACTAGGCATGTCGACATCCCAAAGCAATTTTTGGTGATTTGATTTTCTTTGAAAATAACCTTTATCTTATATTAAAACTATTTTAAACTTTACAAATATACTTGACTATAGTTAAAATTCATAAGTAAATATAGAGAATAATATATATAGATTTGAACTATAGTTTTATATTTAAATCTAAGTATAAAAGTTAAATATATAATTCAAAAAGATAGTTTAAAATCAGGAGTAATTTTGACTTTTGAAAGTAAAGATAATTTTGAGGCTAAAATTATTTAAAATCAGGATAGAGGGTTTTGATGTTTTTAAAAGGAAAGTTTTGAAATCATTTTGAAAACAAGATAATTTTGAAAAATCATTTTGAATAAAAGGTTAGCGGATACAAAACAATGTTCCACTAGATTTTTCGTATGTTCCATCCTACTTAGGATTCCATCCCTTTAACAGGCTCGAAGTGGATTCCATTCCACGAATAAATTGGATTTTAAGATTCCAGTGCTTTTCTACGAGTTTTAACAAAAATTCCTAATAAAAATACTTATGCTTGAATTCTTGAACTCTTGATAATCTTGATACTCATGAGTCTTCTATCTCGATATCTTGAATCTCTATACTGTACAATCTTCATTCTTGGTACTTGCATGGTTAAATCCTGCATATACATATATATCTAAACTTATAATGTTAGTATTTATATTTTATAATCTATTCTAAGGTTGTTGTCATCAAAATCATCATCTCACGGACAAACACATTTAACTAAATCCAACAATTTAGGATTTTTAAAATCATTTAATTTAACCGATCCGGTGTCCGAATATAATTCTCTACCCTAGGGTCAAGTGATACGGATATTTATCATTTCAATTCGCAATTTAAAGTTTTGCGGTTATATATCATTTCAAACCGTAATCCCAAATTAATATAAAATCCATAAAATCACTCGAGTCTATCATTTCAACCCATAACGATTTTCCCTAATCTACAGATCATTCGGGTATGTATCATTTCAATCCACAGTGATTTATAACTAAGGGAACTTGCAGAGTGATAACAATATACAAATCAAACATAACATCCAATCATTCAATATCAACAATCAAGCATCCATCATACTCATCATTCAATTCAACTAATCAATATTAACAATTAACAGATTACTATTTACAGGTAATTAACTGGCAATTTAAATTCGATAATAAATTAAATAATAATTTAATTCAAAATAATACAAATTAACAGGAATATCAATTTTAATATATTAAACAGCCATAAATAAATTCCTACTCACATAAAAAATTTAATTTAACTAACATACGAAAATTTAGAAGTTGTAAGTGGGTCAAAACACCCACCTTCGATTTTAAATCGAATTAAAATCCAATTTATGGCCCAAAAATGAATGGTCTTGGAATTCGTCCAAGCTAGCGTAAAATTATTCGAAATATCGATACGATCCCAGCGGAACAAACCGCTACCAAATCCGAGTTTGTATGCAAAAGTTATTAAGTTGTGAAGTTAGACGATTTAAATTAGAAAAAAGGGGAAATCACCACACAAAAGCCGACATGTCGGCGCCTTCTATAATCTTAGCCTCAATCACTCAACTCATGCAGCCACTACCTTCTCCCAATTTACGCTATCGCCTCGTTCCACCTAGATCAGAGGCCGCCGATGCCACCTCCTCCTCGAGCAGTGCCTGAACACCATGGCGCGACCAGGTCAGGTAGTCCCAATCAAATGCGCCGCCGCCGCCGCCTTTAATCCCCTTTTGGTGAACTTTGATAGCCTGACGACGAACGACACCCCAGAAGCGAACTGCTCGACGATAGAAACACCCCCATGGCCTCTGATCGGCCTAAGGACGTAGATCCATCGTACGATCAAACCTCTACCCAATGGACGACCGTGACTATTTTGGGAAATTCTAGCCAAACCATGATCCAGATTGAAAAACAGATAGCAAATTTGACTTGCGCTCGTCGAGAGCTTCAAATTGATATATAATTTGTTTGGGTTGGAGGAGTTTGAATTTTTTATTTGATTTTGATTTGCAATAGAATTTGAAATTTGTTTGGTTTGTCTGCCATTGAGAAGAAGAAGACAGAGAGAATTGTACGTAAAAACGAAGAAAATAAGAAGTAGCTAGGGTTTATAGCGGGCTATTTATAGGAAGATTAGAAATAGAAATGAATGGGCTAGATTAGTTTGAAAATTGAACGATAAACGACCTGAAAATCCTGTTTCGTTCCCGAAACGGAAAGGTGTCTTCCCATATATCGAAGTAGATGTTTTCAGTAATTTTAAACTCAATGGAACAGGTTCCAAGTCCAACTTCCATCGTATGAAGAAGTTAGCTTAAAATCATCTTATTTCAAATTGATTTCGATTGAATTGATTTCTAGGCATTCGAGTCCGTATGATCAAATGACAAGTCAGATCGTTACGAAACTTGAAATCCTATAATAATTCACTGTTACGGATCCGATGAAACTGGTTTTGTCAAAATCTGAGACAGTAGCGAAGGTGGCTATTTTCACGTTAGTTAAATAAATTAATATTAAATCAATTAAATCAGTTTTTCAATTCAAATTTAATTATTTACAATTTCTATCAATTTGGATTACTTTATAATTTATAATCCTTTATAACAAATTTTTATATCAATTTTGTTGAATATTGCAAAATTTACAGTATTTAGTTTCAATTTCAATAAATTCAGAGATTATAAATTTAATTTAATTTCCATTTTATTCTTAAATCAATTATCATCTTATGGGTATGATTAATATTAGCTTATGTCTTAGTCCATTAATGTTTTCTAATTTATCTTAATTCCAATCAACGTAATATTTAATTTCATTTAATTGCAATTGATTTTCAATTTAATTTAAAAGACTAAATAAATAGGAAAATATAATAATTGTCACCATTTACATTTAATTACATTTATAAGTTTATTATTTATAAACAATTTTTATAACGACTCTCATTACACTATCAATTTCCATTTGTTACCCATTATTCTATTGATAAATCAACAATTAAATTATTAATTACTCTTTATATCCCATTATAAATTAGTGCGGACATTATTACAAACAAATATTATAATTACTTACATAACAATGATTTTACTCAATTACCATTAATTATATATTATTTCAATAATTAATTCAATATGCACATTTGTTTTCCTATGTTCATTTTATAACTAAGTATAATTTTTAAATCATTTCAATTGATTGGAATTTCATCCAAATTGTTAAAAATTAACTTAAATTAACATTATTACATTTCATTTTAGTTATCATCTCATAATTATATCAAAATTTTTTATTTCCACCAATATTAAATCACAAAATATTATTAAATTAACTATTTTTAATTATCGAAAATTTACGGGTCGTTGCATAGTACCTAGGACCGATGCGGTCTTTGGGCATGTAGCTACATATATATTGGTATTAGGTCTTAATCTGTTAATACGATTCACGCATAGAGGCGAGAGTATTATAAACCCAATAAACCTAATATAACAGAAAATGAAAATAGAATGGTATATGTAGAATTATGCTTAAAAGTGTACAATTTGTCCATTCACCAGAACTTTAGTTCTGAACCCCTCCTCATATCATCCCACAGGTTAGATAAATGGCAGAGATTTTCCAGCTTCGTGACACTTATTTAGAAAGTGTTATTACCTTGGTGAATATTTACTTACTATTATATTTTAGTTAGTTCCGCTGTAAGATATTTATTTGAGCTCTGATATATTTATCTTTGCCTATTTGCAGGATACCAAATACCCAACTCGGGCTTCAGTGTGCTTGGATTTAAGCATTTTTGCGCAAAATCCATACCCATTGGAATTTGGGTTGTTATAGGGGAAGATGGATTAGATTTTAATGATGGTATTAAGTGTAATTAGTGAAATTAATATACATGTGTGTGTGTGTGTGTGTGTGTGTGTGTGTGTGTGTTTGTATGTATGTATATTAGTATTTCTAACTTGTATATTGAATAACTTTTTCATACGAGGTCAAAATCGAGTATGGAAAATTGCGTTGTGTTCGTATCTGCGAATACTAAGATATGAAGTTGATTTGGCAACAAATGGAGGTTGTTAAATTTTACGCTGAATTCGAACGACGTTCGAACTTGAACGGAATCCGAAGCGTCTCAGTAGTAATTGAAATAATTTGAGTTAAACTCACTCTTTTTGGTTAATCAGTATGTTTTATAGTAGATAAAATTATTTATGTCTACTTGGGTTATTGAATTTGCTGGTTTTTGAATCTAATATAGGATCACGATATACCATCGTGAAATGTTATTAGATTGTTTGAATCTAATCTAGGATCGTGATATAACATCTTGAAATGCTATTAGATATTGTATGACTTTAAATATTTGTATTCAAATCTTGTTTTAAGTAATGAATCATATATAAGGTGATAAGTTGTTATTGATTTTGAGTAATATAATTACGTGTTTAAAATTATTATGCAATTAATTTAGGTATACTGCTTTGGTGTTATCTATTTGGCCAAATAAACACCGTCTAATAATAAATGGAAGAGTTTATTTAAATGGCATTTGAGTATCAGAATAAGTCCCCATTCCGCTGTTGTATTTATTTGAATATTCATTTAAGTGTCAGTTGATTGATACCAGGTATGTGATATGTTAATAATTGATTTTTGATTATGGATTTGGTTTACATATATGTCTATTTATGTAAATACCTCTAATTTAGCTTGGAAAGTTAAATTGAATTTACTGCTAGCTTGTTAAAGTACCATTGGGATCGCTGAGTCTCTTCTAGATTTGGAAAGTTATGAATTTGATTAACTTCAAATTTTATGATTTGAAGTAAAATGTTTTGTTAATATTATATATAAAAAGTGTTTTGTTTAATAATTATTTACAAAATGTTTTATAAAATTATATTCTTAGTAAAGTAAATTATTATATTTGTAATGTTCTAATGGTCCAGTGGTCCAGTGGTTTCGACATAGTGGATGTTGCTACATTGTGTTCTAGTGGCACCGGATCGATTCCCAGCGGCCACAATAATGAGATATAGTGCACGGCCACTTTAAAACCGGCTTAACCGAAGGCCAGGGCGACATAGTCTCCTTGGCCCCAAAGTTTAATGAAATAAATGAAAATCAATGTCCTCCGTTGAAAATCCTCTAGGCGATTATTTCGACCTTCGCTAATCCTTTCCCCTCCGCGTTTCTTCCTTCCCCCCCGTTTCATGTCCTTCTCTCCTCCCCTTTCCACATCCCTGTGACTCCCCTCTCCCTCTTCAACTCGGTCTGGTCGTTGCTACAGATCCATGTCGTCTGTTGGAGCCGCTCCTGCTCTTTTTGCTTCAAGTGATTTTCCTCCGCTTTGTGCTCCTAGCCTGTCTCCCCGTGAACCATTTGCTAAGCCTGCCTTGAATGGTGATACTGCTGTAGCTGACCGTGCTCAAACCCTTGCGTGTCTGCCTCTTTCTGGTAAGTCGCGGCCTTCGATGGGAACCAATGTTTGTATTCCTGATAATCGTAGTGGTGATATTGGCAAGTTAGTGTTGGATTCAATGGTCAATGAGAAAATTATTGGTGGCAAGTCAGGTGGTAATGTTGGCGTGGTGGGGAATGTTGTGTCTGTTCATTGCACGCCCAGTGTTTGTATGAATGTTGCTATTGGTACTGGCCCTATTTCCAGTGCTAGCTGTTTGGATGCGACTTTGTTGGTTGATGCTCAGGATGTGTCATCTGTTGTGGATCGTCGTGGGCCTCTTTCGGATGTGCCTGCCTGCCCCAAGCCTTGGACTTCTTTATTTAAATCATTGCCACATAGTGCAGGTGTTTACACCCCTATTGAATTTGATATTGTGGAAGAGAACGGAGTGAAGATTCCTCCTCCAAATGTCATCCAAGCTGGAGTTGATTTTTGGCCTGAATATTTGGTTGGTTTCTTTCTTGAACCAAATCACTGCATTCGTGATCCGAGCACGATTTTGAGGAAGGCTTGGAAGCTGTGTGGCAATTTGTCAGTTAAGCTGGTTGACTCTTTTTATTATCTCAATCCTCCGCTCAGGATCGCCGTCTTGTTCTTTGTGCCGAACCTTCTTTTTTTGATGGTAGACCCTTTATCATCACTCCTTGGTCACCTACTATGGCGCGTGCTCGCGAGCAAGTGCTTTCCATTCCTGTTTGGGTCTATTTTTCTCAAATACCATCTGCGCTTCAGCCGTTGCTTGGGTTGAAATGGTTAGCTTGCAACATTGGAAAATTGAAGTGTTTTGACGCGAATACGGTAGCCCGGGATAAATTGATGTATGCTAAGGCTCTGATTGAGATTACCCCCTTCCAGCCCCTCCCTTCTTCTATTCCTGTTCAGCTTGTCGTTGGTCATGTTGTGGAGGTTCGTGTTCGCTATGGATGGGTTCCAAATATTTGTTCCCACTGTCACTCTTTTGGTCACCTGGAATTCTCTTGCCATCATTCCGAATCCACCGCGACAGCTCCTAAGATTCCTCTGCCTCGCCCTTCGCTTCGGAAATGGATTCCCAAGGTTCCCCCTCCTGCTCCTCCACCTGATTTGGGTCTGTCTATTTCTAGGCCTGCATCCCCATCAGTGGCTGTAACTTCGTGTGGACCCCCTTCTCTTCCTTTTCTGGCCCCTGTATCTGACCGGATTGCTTGGGTTGAGTCTGAGAGATGTTGGGTTGATATCATCTCTGATGTGAGATTTAATCCGGTGGATGAAACGTATTTCAGATTTGTTTCCGATGATCAGGAGGACCGTCGTTGTCTTTATTACAGACCGTCTGATGAGTCTTTAGTTCTTGATTTGGAGGGTGTGGATGCGAGTAGGAATTGTGCTTTGCTTGAAGATCAATCATGGGATCGTTCTTTCATTTATTCCTCGGATGTTTTGGGTTTTGATCCGAGTCTTGCTATCCGCTTCAGTCCTTTTGCTGGTCTATGTGGGAATGTTCCATTGGTTTCTCCAGATGATGGTGATTCATCCTCTTCGGAGGAGTTCTAGTGCTTGGTGATTAACTTAGTTTTGTGGCAAGGCTTCCATAAACCTGTTCTGTATTTTATTTTCTGTTTTTTCATAGTAGTGTAGGTGCTCTTACCTACCTCCTGTACCTCAACCTTATTATTTTCATAATAAAAGTGGACGGCCCACTATAAAACCGGCTTGCTTTGCAAAAAAAAATTTAATTTTCTTTTATTAATGTTGTTTGACAATTTATTACTTATTAAAGTTGTTTAAAGAAAATAAATTATATTATTATTGTTTATTTAAAAATAGATAATTATTTTGTTAGTAATATTATTTGGAAGTTGATTAATTATATTTCATAAGTTTTTTAAAGTTATTTTATTATACAAAATTATTTAAGATATCTAAAGTCGATTAATATATTACTTAAAGTGTTTTTAATATTATTATTATATTATTTTTAAATGTTTAAAATTTATCTTTATGTAGGTAATGTTTTTATCTATTATAATTAAATAATGAATTATTTTGAAAAAGGGATTTCTTTATGAAAAGATTTATGTAAAGGAGTTATAACTTGGAAGAGGTTTGAAATTGGAAAATAAGTTGGGTATTTTAGAAAAGAGGTTATAAATGGTTTAGTGATCTGAAAAGGAAAGTTTTATAAATTATTTGAGAATTATAAAGAGTTTTTTTTTCTTAATTAAACTTGGAAAACTATAAAGAAGCATTATAAATAGATTTTTAGATATTCATGGATAAATAGATTTTGAAAAGAAATGGTTGATTTTTCATGGCGTAATTCGAGCGGCAAGGATTGCCTATATTTTACAATGGATTCGCTAGGATATCGACATAACCATTGAGTAGATTACGATCCATGATTGATATGGAACAGTGCTTTCCATACCTATTTTTAAACATTTTCGAGTATTTTTCTAAAGAAATGGTTTGCGAATATACTTATACCGGTGAGATAAGTATACGAATATCGTAATAAATATTTGAAATATGATTTTAAGTTAATGGAAGATTAATCTAACAGGCTAAGTGATTTCCATGGGAAATGAAATCTATGTTTGAATGTTTGTTTATTTAATAGTTAAATAACCGACTATCAAATCTTCGCCTAAATATGTAATCCTTTTTAATTTTGACCGTATGGAAATATTCCCTACTTAACACCGAAGGATTTTAACTCCAGAAATATCCAGAAGAAACACGGAAATTTTATGGTACAGTTACCATCGATGGTATTATACTTTACATATAAACTTATTTTGTTCTTCTGGGATAAATTATGAGGAGTCCATCCACTTAAACGGTTAGTGTGATGACCCACCTTTTTAGATGGTTTAAATCAACAATAAACCACACATGTCTAACTCAACCCATTCAAAAGGGCAAATTATCAATGAGGTTTAATAAAAAAAGAAGGAAAACAAAACACAAAATCTCACAGCGGAATGACAAAATATAATAATCAAATAAACAGTTCATGAAGTTGTTTTACAATATACATTTGCTTGCACAATTTTTATAACAAAAACAGAGTACAATCAACAAACATAACAAGGTAATGTAGCGGAATAATAATAGTAAATACGGTCTCGCAAACTCCATCTTCATCTTCAAGGAATATTGTCTTCAAACACTAAAATACTCGGGCAGATCCGAGAGTAATGAAAAGAAAAAACACTCGAGTCGGAACCAAAAGTTCTTATGCAAGTTAAATCAATAACAAGTAAATATGAGCGTAATGGCTACAGAGATGTTTATAGGATTTTCCATCTCCTATCAAGTGTACAACATAAGTGCAATAAGTTAAGAGTTGTTACGGGAGTTTCCATCTCCTAAGGATCCGTTGAACTATTTATATGTAGTAAAATACGCTATATATGTAGTGTATATCAGTAAAGTAAAGTATTAAAATAGCGTTAAGGCCTTCCCCCTAACACATTTTTAAGCATTGTCCTACAGTTAGCCTTAGTAGCATCACCAGTAACATCGGTAGCCGGGGAGGCGCGGTGAGAAGATAATACTAAACAAAGTCATAGTGGTTGCGTATAAGGACAAAAGTATGAAAAGGCACGTGAAGCAATGCCCAAGGTACGATACTACTATTTCGAGTTGCCTGACTAGTGGTAACCCCTAACGGCCATCGTAAATATCTATCCCATAATTAAATCAAGATGCACCAATCAAGTCAAAATCAATATAGTAATTTGAAGAACATATGTCATTAGTGGTAGCTAGCCTCAATGGTCAGGACAAGTCGTCCTATTTTAGTCATTACCAATTGACACATGTGTCAGGGTCTATCCATCATCGTTCTCTTTCTTCAAATGCAGCAACGTTTTCCAACCCAACCACTTCATTTTGGATCATCCACCATGTACATAGTTGTTAAAGTGGTTTCGATATTGACAGAGAGCATGCCAATATTCAACCCTGGTCTCTTTAACAACCAAATGTCATTTTTCACACCGGTTGGTTCTTTTAAACTTAAAAAACAAGTCATATTTCATATCAAAATATCGATTTCAATTCAAAATCATTTCGAATTCAATTTAAAATCATTTAGAATTTAAAATAGTTATACCTTCATATCAAGATGTTTGTATTTAAATCAATGATTAAACCTGAATAGTTCCCACCTTTAAAACAGTTTGAATGATGAAAATACTTTTGAAGAATTAAAATAGTTTGAATATTAAAAGTAGCTTTGATAATTAAAACAGTTTTGAATATTGAAAGTAGTTTTGATAATTAATATAGTTTTGAAGGTTAAAAATAATTTGAATATGTGAGATGGTTTATATACTGAAATAACTTATTATTAAAATTGTTTATATACTAAAATAGTTTACATTAAAACCGTTTCTTTCTTTCTCAATAATTTGAACTCATGTTTCGAATTCCAAATCATAACGAATTTAATTTTCGACTTTTGATTCAAGTAAACTTCATATATAAAGTCTAATGAAAGTCGGCCTCGATTTAAAATGATTTCAAACTTTACTTCAAATTTAATTCAAACAGTTCTATTCAAAGGCTGAAAGTTCCAATTCACATCCCATTTTGAAACAATTTAGTTTAAATCCATTTCACATCCAAACATTAAAATACTAGTTTAAACCATTTAATTAAAGTAAATTAAAAGTTTAAATTAAAATTTAAACCTTTAAAATATTTCACTTCCAATAAATTCAAATCAGATCTCAAATTTCAATTTAAGATTTCAAACTAAGTTCTTAAACAATTTCATTAAATAATTTCAATTTCAACATTTCAAATCTCGAATTAGATAATAATTTAATTCATATAAATCCAATTTTTATTTTTTTTGAAAAAATATCATTTAAACCAATTCAAATTTAAGATTTAAAACTATTTAGTTTAACTAATCCGATGTCCGTATATAATTTTCTACCATATGGCCAAGTGATCAATTAATTCAATTTTTAATTACATGGATGGATATATATCATTTCAACCTAAAATTTAATGACATTGGTATATATCATTTCAATCTATTTTTAAATTTATTTGAAATAATTCAAATAACAATTTATAGGATGTTAAATAATAAATAGGGTAATGATATGGATATATCAAAATAAGTAACAATCATACATACAGCATATCAATCAATAAACATCCAATTACAATCAACATCCAAATCGACCAATATATTGTTACCAATTATCAATTGTTGGTGTTTAACTAGCAATCAAATTTAATATTAATTTAAATGACATTTTAATTTCATATAAAATACAAATTAATTTAGATGTCAATTTAAACTACCAAACAACAACCAATAAAATATTATCCCTTCATGATTTTAATTTGACTAATATAAGAAAATTTAGTATTACATGTGTAGGTCTAATCACCCACCTTTGATTTTATCCCATAAAATCCGAACAGAAGCGCAAAATCTCAACAGTCTCTAAATTCAACCAAGTCAATTTCATGTTGTCTAGATTTAAGTACGAATCCAATAGAAAAAATCGAACGTGAATCGAAGTTTGTATGCAAAAAATATTCATGTTATATGAAATATTATTAAAATAATAATTGGTACACGTTTAATAAAAAAATCAAAGTTTAATACTTACATTTTTCTCAAGATGAGGCTTTAGGCAAAGAAGGAAGAACAAACTAAGATGAGGGCAGGACGTTTTGGAAAAATGATAGACATGAAATTCTTGTTTCATAAAAGAAAGCTTTTGAATTTGCAAGCTCACGTTAAAATGATTCGTGGAAAGGAAGATTTGAAATGGCGATCTGAATATAGGAAATGAGATGATGACAAAAAAAATGAGGGGACAAGTTTAAAATATGAACAATTTTATGATAAGAATATACCTTTAGCAAAGAACAGTTTGAACTAAATGAATATAAGGTGTGTAGGAGAAACGAAATGCAAATAAAGAAATAAAATTGTAGGTTACTTAATAATAAAGAAATGAAGGTGGAGGGACCAAAATGAATGTCACGCTTTGTTTTGAAAGGTTCAGGCATTAATAATTCATAAGGAAACGTACGTAGGAATGAGAAAGTTTGCAAACTAAAGGAAAGTGAAATTTTGTACAAATAAAAATGAGGTGGCAAGAATTAAATATAACGTAAAGTCTAGGACCAGGTATTAAACAGAAGGAGAAATGAACGGATCAAGTATTAATAATGAGGCAACTATTTTAAATCATATATGGAACAATTAATAAGAAAAGAAATGAAGAGACCGTGTACATCGCACAACCTTTTGAAATTTAATTTTTGAAACGTATTCTTCTTATCCAAATTAATCTTATCAACTCAAATAATACTCAAATTTTTACACAGTTAATTTTTTAAATCAATGCGCAATAAATAAAATTATACTTACCTTAAAAAATGAAATGTTCAATTTGGTTTTCCCAAAATGATTTTTTATTTCAATTAAAATGCCCTTTCTATTAAACATAAAGCATGCGTTTCTTTTATTAAATCTATTAATTGAAATCAATGTCTTCTTTCCTTTTAATTGAAATATTTCGGTTACATTAGTTGCAATTAATTACAAAGTTAGATTTCAAAACAGACAAATTAAAATGGGTGAGAAACAAAGGAGTTGTTTCCTATAGTCTTTTAAACACGTTTATAAATTTGGTGTTTATACACACAGTAATGAATAACTTAAATAAATTATTTTCCTATTCTTGTAATAAATCTTATGCTAAAACACAGTTCAAATAAACAAATATTTCTTCCTTTATATCAATCATTCTATTCTTTATTTTAACGAAATTAAACCTACATTCACAAATGAAACATTTATTTTATTTGATATAAATGTTCTTTTCATTAAATCAAACCTTCCTTATATTTTCACAATAAATAAGCTATGTTTAATTACACTTATTAATTTATGGTTTAGCGTTCTCTCTCCTATTAATTGAAATTATTCAATTATATTAATTTCGGTTGATTACAAAGGTGAATTTCAAAATGGACTAAATAAATGTAATGAGAAATAGAACAATTATTTCCTATCTAATAGTAATTTAAACATATTTATACACTATTGGATACAAATAGGAATTATACATTTCTTACTAAATAATACTTTCTCGTCTCTACAATAAATCTTTGAGCTACTAAATATTTCAAATAAACAAACATATGGTTTCTTCTTTAATAAAGAAACATTTATTATTGTTTATTAAAATTTATTATTCCAATCAGTTCGAAATTTACGTTCAAATAATTATTAATTTCATTCAAAATAATATTATCAAAATACACATTAACATATGTTATCATCCTTACATTACTATAAACATATGTCATTAATAGAAATTTTAATTAAGCTCATAACTTGTATTTCATATCAATAAAATCTTAATTTTTTTATTCCTAACAATTTTATTCAAAAATCTTATTTAATTTAATACCTTTAAATGGTTAAAAATACAGTTCGTTACAATCTCCCCCACTCAAAACTATTCGTTCTCGGAAAGGAACAAGAAAGAATCAATTTATAAAATAATTTAAACTTAGTTATTTTTAATATAACATTTGAAAATAACCCAATTTCCATGAAAAATTTCTAATTCCTAAATTTATGATATTTTTTGGTAGCATTTCCTTTGCGTGGCTAGGTCCGAAAAAATAACAATATCAATAATTACATGGTATACATCTTATTTCAATAATAAAGCATCCCAGACCATGGGAAAACAATAAAATACCACTACAAAAATTGTAATTCAAAAACGTACCTATTTGTTTGGCAAACAAAATTCTATTTATTAAACCAAGAGCAATAGCTATCGTTTCTATAAACCTGTATCTTACTTACATAATCCAAAAGAGTTAAAACTATGTAAAAAAATATATTAGTTGTTCCCATAAACAACACAAGAAACAAAACATAAATAATAATCATAAGCAAACAAAAGTAGCATGACCAATATGTGCAATAAGAGAATCTATCACACATCCATAGCAACCAAAAACTAATGGTTTGTCCAGATTCAGAAACTTTTCATTGTACAAGGGTGATAAATAAACTACGAATTGTACCTTACGCTTAATAGTCATAGATAATTACTTAATAGATTATTCATACAACCTCAAACAATTTGAAGTATCAATTCCTGAATTTCCTATAAGTCAATCCATAAAGAATTTAATGTTATTCAATTTTATACGATGTACACATATCATTTTTACAAAATATCAATTTTGATCGCTTGCTTGAATACACAAATTTCACTTTTGAACTAGTATTGATAACCCGACTACTTTAGTGTGGACTTAGATCCTATTTCTTGATTAGAAATCTCTATTTTCCTTGCATAGACATAAACTAAGATAGAAACTTCAAATTTATATCAAAAATTCGTATCAAATATTCGCCGTCAAGAATCGAGTGAAAAATCCTAATTCGGACTGGTGTGAATTTCCATTAATCATGTATTTAAATAAGGATCCGAACTGTTATGCAAATAAAATGATCTGCACACAACTTACATATTTTATTTCATTGGTTTCTTTAACACATCATTTACCTTTCATTTATTTTAATTTTCATTCATTCATATAAGATCTTTTATTAATTTACATTCATTTACTTACATAACTTGATTAATAGTCATCAATGAATCATTATTCAAGTTAATCTAAATTTAATTCACATTTATTCCTTCAAACATATATATAATAATATCATTAATATTAAATCTATTTACGAACCATTTGCGAATTATTCCAAATATATTCTTACGTTTATAAACATTTTATAAGATTCATCTCCTTTCACAAAACATTATCCAAGTTTATAATTATCTCAGAAAGCTACAACTTAATTTTTAAACATTCCTTGAAACTTACTTTTATTTTACAACAATTTACAAGACATAACTTTACAATTTGTTTACTTTCTTAAGTTCACATTCATTTCCCTAAGTAGCATTCACCTTTTACTATTCAATTTTTTTGTTAAGCATTTCAAAACATTAACTTAAGTTTATAACGTTTCTTGTACATCTTAATTCTTTATTTTTATATGGACATAATTTCATTTTGAAACATTTCTATTGCTTAAGTCTTTTACTTGTATAATATTCCGTTATCTTTTAATTTACAAGTTACAAAACTCCATTTCTTCACAGTTTCATTGAACATTTAGCTTTTAATTTCAGATTTGGAAGTTTCCAACCAATTAAAATAGTCAAAGATTCCATTTTATTTCAATAATTGAAAACCACTAATTAACGAAAACTTAAGAACTAAATATCGAGTTTCATTTTAAATCATATTGAAATAATATAGACGAATATTTTTTTATATGAAATCATACCTAGGAAATTAAAATTAAAATTTGTTCCACCAAACAACTGTGTAACAAAGCTACCATAGTGGTCTTCCTACTTTCAAACTTGAAAATGAATGTCGGTGATGCCGCGGTCATCACCGAAATTATTTTCCAGCGACAAAATATGGGAGTACAAAACTTGTTTTCTGCAAAATTCTTTTAAATACATTTCTTTCAAATCTCATTGAAAAATATTTTACCCAAAAATACTTCCAAATAATACTAATATTATTTTTTTCAAAATCTTTAAAAACCCAGTTTCAAAAACACCAAAACTTAAGTTCTCAAATTTAAGTTCATTTTATTTGTAAATCATAATTTGTAAACAATTCTTGCAAAATTACATTTTCTTATAACATACATTAGTTAATAGTTTCTAGAACCTTGACCAACCATAAATGACAATAATCAAATGTTATCATTTTCAAACAAACATCACACCAAAATAAAAAAAAATATGAAAAAAAATTATTCTTTTAAATACAACATATAATATTAGGTAAAATTATTTCATTTACCTATTTCAAAACAATATAGTGTCTGTTTGCCCTGTTCAAGTGTTTAGAAATCCCTATCGATGCCATAGCGTCCTGTGTACCAACCGAAATTCATAAGTATTCAACAGAACAAATTAACACAATATGAAACATTTTTATAGTACTAACAAATACGCTCTCTCATATATATGCTTGCAACTCATAATAGGGCATTCCATTAACCTGTCTCTTAATGAGTTTATCCTCAACAGGCAAAGGTATCTCTAAATCAAAGCTCTGATACCAACTGTGATGACCCACCGTTTTGAACGGTTTAAATCGACAATAAACCACGCATGTATAACTCAAGCCATTCAAAATGGCAGATTTTCAATGGGGTTTTATAAGAAAATAAGAGAAAAGGAGGAAAAATATACAAAATCTTGCAACGAAATTAGAAAATATAATAATTAAATAAACAGTTCATGAAGCTATTTTACAATATACATTTGATTACACAATTCTACAATAAAATCATAGTACAATCAACAAATACACCAAAATAATGGAGTGGAATAATAATAGAAAATATGGTCTTGCAAACTCCATCTTCATCTTCACGGAATATTGTCTTCAAACACCGAAATACTCAAGTTGACCCGAGCGTAATGAAAACGTGGGTGTAATAGCTTCAGAGATGTTTACGGGATTTTCCATCTCATATCAAGTGTATAACGTGAGTACAATAACACAAGAAATGTTACAGGAGTTTCCATCTCCTAAGGACCCGTTAAACTATCTATATATAGTAAAATATGATATATTTGTAGCGTCTATCAGTAAAGTAAAGTATTAAAATAGCATTAAGACTTTACATTGAACCCCACTGACACATTTTTAAGCATTGTCCTACTGTTTGCCATAGTAGCAACACCATTAACGTCAGTAGTCAGGGAGGCACCGTGATAAGACAACACTAAAGCAAAGTCGTAGTGGTTGCTTATAAGGATGATAAAAGTATGACAAGGCATATGAGGCAATGTCCAAGGTAGAATACTACCAATTCGAGTCGCCTAACTGGTGGTAACCCCGAACAACCCATGAAACAACCCGCTAATTTATCGCTTTGATAAATTGAATTTATTTTTAATTTAAAGATGATGATACATATAATATCATTTTGAGTAATGATAAGTAATATTGAACTTATTTTGAGTAATATTTATGAGAATATTTCCTTAAAGAATTTAAATCGATTAGTGGCATCGTATTTAAATATAGGTTTATTTGAATTAAATCAAGATTTAATGATTTAATAATTATTTTAATTATTAAAATAATTATTTTAAACAGTAATAATTCATTTTAGATAATTATAAAGTAATAATGAAGCATTTATAATAGTTTTAAAAAGATATATTTAATTCGAAAATATAAGGAAAAATTAATATCGCTTTATCTATATATTAGCGATTTTTTGTAAATAATTTTTAATATGAATTTATGTAGTTTTATAAATGAAATGTGACCATAAAATTCATTTAAAATGATAGTAAATTTATTTTTGAATTTTTTTACAAATATATGCACGTTAAAGTAGAAGTTAAAATGTGAGCGATAATCGGTTCTCCAGATTTCAACGATTTAACGAACAAAAGTTGTTCGAAGACGTTCAAAGTGTCTGGCACCTATATGTACATATATATACATACACATGATAACATATATATAAACATACATATATGAATATAATTAAATGTAAGAATGTTATATAAAATAAATAATGTATTTTAAAGATTTCTTAAATCTTAAGCTTAAATAACCAACATATGTATAGGAGATGATGGAAGTGATTGGCATATGGGGGAGGTTCTAGCCATGCATATGAAAGGGAGAAATTTATTGGAGAAGCTTTGAAATGGTAATAAAGTGATGATATATGTATGGATACTTTTACACTCTTCCTTTCCTATAAATACCCTACCATCTTCTCTTCTTTATCATTCATCGTCTTCTTCATAATTTTCAAGCTTTTACCTCCACTTTAATCACTTCCATTCTAAAATTAAATTATGTCCAAATTTATTACAAAAAGAAATAAAATTTATAATATATAGTTACATATAGTTAAACACTTCAAAACAAGCTCAAATCTCCATCTCTCCACCTCATAAACCAACGACACCACCATCCATCACCCTAGGCCATGATCTCCAATCCTTACCACTCTAACCATGAGAAACAAGGCTTGGCCGAGCCACATCAAGGATCCAAGCTCAATTTCATGAAGTTTCATTTTGAGATAGCAGAGCTATAAACGTTTTAAAACTAGTTCGAGTGAAAATGAAGGTGAGAACTCCTAATTTATTATATTATATTTTGGATGATGATATGATGTTGCAAATGGATGTTGAATATGCTTTTATCATCAAGTTTGGTTGTTTTCATATGGATCTTGAATATATATATAAATATATATATGCAAGTCACGAATATACACATCGATAAGCACAAAAGGAAAACACTTTCCTTGAATTAATGGAATGATGTGTATGGAATTGTTAAACCTATTATAAATGATTTAAAATGTATTTGAATTTTTTTATAAACATTCAAAAGTTTTTTTGTGAAGTCTGGAAAGAAATAGAAAATTTGGTCAAAAATAAGCACGTTGCACAACGACAGTTCACTATTTCGCGCTTTAAAATTCAAACAAGTGTAAAAGTTAGAGTTTACCTCAGAATTCTTCGAGATAAGAATTTTCCAAACTATTATATCCATAGTTTTCCAACCAAAAAAGAAAATAGAGATTTTAGTAAGTAGATTTTGAATATGAGTAAAACAAGTTTTGAAAAAAATCTTGAATTTGCAGTTCAGAATCCAAAACTTGATTTCTTGGTAAATAATGTTTAAAATTGTTTAAAGTTGTGGAATAAATCTTATAAATGTTTTAGAAAATTTTAAAAGTGATATGAGTAATAAAAATGGATTTTCAAATAATAAAAAGTCATTTTGATCAATATAGCTAAAAGGCACTTTCCGTAGCGCTTTTTCGCATCGCTTTTCTACAACTTTTGAAATTTAGTTTCAAACTGAATAATTCTTATCCAAATCTTTTATAAATGTTTTCAAATGGATAATTAAGAGTTTTAAAAATGATTTGGAGATTTTCTAGCGTTTTTAAGGAAGTTCAAACAAATGATTTAAAGAAAAGCTATTATAAATAGTAGTTTAATCTTGACTCCAAAAGCCGACGAGTAGATTGAAATTTTCTATCCGTGAGATCTGCATGTGAAGTGCTTAAAATAAGGAGACGTTCAGGAACAACCAATGCTCTGGCTCACCTGACCTCTTTTCTGTACGAGGGATAGATAAGGTCAAAATGTCGGAAAAGAGTTAAGTATAAAAGGATTTAATTTTCCAAATTTAATTTAACTTAGTTTTATGGAGATGATCTTTCGGTACTCAGTGTCAAAGATAGATCAGGGAACTCATACTATCCATGGAATTTAAAAGGCGATTTCATCGTTATTCTGCCCACAGTATTTGTTGAATACAAGGATTAATTTTGAGTAGAATTAGATGATTTCTATAGATTCTGCTCACTTAATATTTACTAGTTTAGAGATTAACATCCTAGATAAGATGGTTTTAACTCGATCAAAAATAATGGTTTTGAATTAAGAAATCCTTGTTAAGATTTACATGAAATAATTTTGGAAATGTTTTCCTATGTATAAAATGAAACAATTCGAATCAGTCCAAGTTTAAAAAAGGGTTTTAAGTAATCAAAGGATTTAATAAAGGAGGTTTAATGATTCTATATATACCGAAAATAATGTTTTAGGAATATATATCTCCAAGAGATATGTTTGATAAAAAGAACTTTATCAATTAAAGAATGATTCCCTATTTACAAAACCTTTTTTTATCGTTGATTGGACCGAAGGAACCGGGGTCGGATCTGGATAATTCCAATCCAAAAACCATTTCGAACCAATGTATGCATTCGAGAACAAAGATCTAATAGAGAGAATGAAGAATGATGACCAGAGATTTTCAAAATAAAAGGACTTCTTGTTGATAATTCTGGTTAGCTCCAAAATACTAAGTAGTAGTGGTCCTTTCATTTCTAAATTGGGTTGCAAGGACTTCTCACTACCAATTCTAGGGTCAATTCCTGATAGGATGTGGTAGGAGAGTGCCTTCGATTCTGTTCAATTCCAGAACGAAATTATATGGACGGATGTCTGACATTGCATTCTTGAGATTTACATCATTGAATTTTATAAACATACATCTTTTTGGTTACGAAAAAGGAAACTTCTCTTAGCTTAACACCCTTCTCTGAGACGTATGAGCTTGGAGGTTGTATGTTTGTGGAAGTCAATAAATGATCGGCAGAACGGTAGTATGGCATTCAAAGGAAGATGACGGGCAATGTGAAATGGTAATTGTTACCTCAAGCCTCATACCCGAAAATGACCGAAACAGGGTTGGAGGCAACATGGCTATATGGATCGGAACCATTAGGGTATGATCATCCTCTTCCAGATGAATTTCTTCCCGCTATGACTTTCGGGATGTAAATTATTAAGGATGAAGGCTATGAGGATCCTCGGATAGGTCGGTAACGATTGGAGTGATGACATATTCGTTACTATGTATGAAGAGGTAGGTTTGTCTTGTGCTGGTGCCTGGTAGAGGACCATCTGTTGGGCTTGGGTACATTCCTCTAGAGATGTACTGCCGAACGGTCGTCCAGTCACCCAATCATTTATAAGGAATCCATTCTCCAATAAGTGCCTGCCAGTTTGTTTGTAGAACCCGTATTTCTGGCTATTATTGCTGAAATTTAATCAATGTAATAATTTCTGCTAAGATTAATAAGTTTACTTACAAATGTTTTCAAAGATATGTCATTAAAAATAATATTAAGTATTTGACGTAGAATGTTTTGTTTATCATAAGGTAAAAAATCGTTCCGTGTTTATGTGCGGCGTGGTCTTATAAGATACCTTTTTGTTTTCAAAACCTGTAGTTTGAGTTCTCACACCAGTCCCATAATTGATCCGGAGTTTATTTTCCTTATCCTTAAACTCTTGGTGCCCTAATTTTCCCTGAGTAGCCAAGTAGTCAGGTTTAGTTTAGAAGAAAGCTGAATGGAGCTCGAAGCATGGAGTCTGAAGATTTTCTGGAGATTCTTATCTATTTCCACCATAGTTTGTACTATAATATTCTGCATATGTAAGGACCGGATTTATAACTGTCCATTTTTAACTTTGGTAAATATGTTCTAAATTTCCGTTGTAAAGATTTTATATTGAAATAACATATGTGAGATTCTGTTCTATCTTATTTTTCATTCCTACCCTTGAGGATCCACTTCTTCGGCACTTGGATTTACGGCACGTGAATATCAAGGATGTACTATTGTCAATTTCTAGGAGTCGAAGAAACAGGCCCTCACATCGTGGTATTAAAACTTAGGTTGTGCGAACACCTGAGCCTGATATAGGTAAAGCACTCATCAAAGATAGGATTAATAATGTCCTAGGATGAGTAACTCATTAGAGATGGGGTTAGTGATTCCCTCGAATGAATGTGAGAGTATTATATATGAGTGCATATTTGTTAACAAACTAGACAAATGAATTCGATTTTATATGGAATCATTTTACCTAAAAATATATAAATGTATGTATTTGAAAGGGAAAGAATATTTTTATAAACTTTTCACAAAGTTTTCGAAATATAAAATAACTTAAACAAAGAAATTTATAAGCTATCTTTAGAAATGAATCTTGAAACATTTTTTGAGTATTGATCAAACCTCTCTACCTAAGAATATGCTAGCAATTACCTGTGTCCAAAAAGAAAAATTGTTTGTCTTTTAGAAACCATATGGGGGAGTTATGCGAAGGGGTATCCTCTGGAGTGGGCTGAGAAGAACAGCCTTATAATTCTCTCCAGTGATGAGGAAGAACTGCCAAAACATCTGCCGAGCAATGGTGGATCTCTGATTAGGGAAGACCAAGCCCTATGTACTCGTAGGGATGAAGATGGTTAACCTATCGTAGGAATGCTTATACCACCCCCAGCTCCTGAAATTATTATGTTCTTGAGCGACGACGAACCCGGGTAAGCCTTGGAGGAAAATTGGGTAGCAGAGCCCGCTAGTTCCATTCTGGAATCAATTAAGGAAGAGGAGCAAACGGAAGAAGAACTAGAACCCGTAGAAGAGGAGGAAGAACCAATTGAGGAGGAATCATAGCAGATGGAATACCTAAACACTATCATATCAAGCGAATGCAGCAATGTGATATAGGATATGAGCGGGGAATTCGTTATATGGCAGGGGCATCGTCTAGTTCATACATCAACTAGAGCGTAATATGAAGCCACAATGAGGAGACTGATAAAGAGGAAGGAGCATTTGAAAATCCATGGGAAGACAATGTGCAAGGATTAGAGGAATTGGAAGAAGGAGGAATCATACATGGGTACCGGTAAGCTTAGTACATGTCCCATGGAATCAGCCATGGTTACCCCAGGGAATTGAAAAAGCACTAAAGGAGGCCGATGATGAGTTGGATAGTGAAGAAGAAGGGGAAAGGAGGTAATGATTGATTTAGGATGTTGGAGTCCACCGTGGTCATTGGACTCAGAAGAGTAGGAATAGAATCGGGTAAATAAGTATGTATGAGTGGCGTGTTTGGTTTTAATGTAGTATTTTGAGTTGTAATAGTTTGAAGAATGAGGGGAAAATCTTCTTTTTTGGACCCTGGTGTTGGAAGGTTTAATGATGTAATAGTACGAAGGTGTATAAATGATAATTGTCTCCGCTTTAGTACCACTCTTTAAAATTAAATATTTAAAGTTAGGTGATTTTGGCTTTGAAAATGAATAAATGAAATAATTTTACCAGCGATCATATTTTGAATATAAAGAATATATTTTTTCAAGTAATATATTTATTTGATTAAGTAAAAGATAATACTTAGTTATTGTCATTGATTGATCGGATGCTTAACTATAAGTACGAACACCTTGTGAATTTAATTTCACAACTTGACTATAAGGTATTCAATAAATGTTTATTAAAGGAATATATTTAAGACAAATAAATCTTATGAATATGTTTTATATACATAATTTTATAAAATGGATTTATAAAACATGCTTTATAAAGGAATTTTTTGAGAATATAAATTTTGGTATTTTCGAAAGGAATTTCAAATGATTTTTGGGGAAGGAGTAGTAATAGTATTATTTCTGAAAGGGGATTTTGAAAAAAAAGATAGTGTGAATCACTTATTTGACAAATTAGTGGTTGTTAATTTTTCAAAGTGTATTATCTTAATTGATAAGTATGGTATGCTTTGATCTTCAAAAGAAATGGTTAATAATGAACGGTTTTGGGTTTGTAATAAACGATTTAGCAACATTTATTTTTAAACCCTTAAATGACACTATGGAAGTAATCTTATAGGTATATTTAGATATTTAATAATGGGATTTTAAAGATAATAACAAGTATTAGAAACTTTTATAAAAAAATAGAAAATACTATAATTAACATATTATAAAGAGAAGTTCATTTTAACAGTGTTTTTGCAGTAATTGTTTTAATCACTTTGATTATATTTTAAAGTAAGTAAAATTTGCTAAATATACTTATAACATTTGAATAAGTATATAAATACTTTTTATGTATTAAAATCGGTATAAGTAAAGAGAATATATATAAAGGAAGTTTAATTAATAAAGTAAGTTTTAACTAAATAAAGAATGTTTTCACATTTGATACTAATTAAAGAAAGTTTATGGTGATTTATCAATTTAATGAATTATTTTAAAAATAAGTTTTCTAGAAACCATTAAGATATGTTTAGGGATGTATTATAATAAAAAGATTACGTAATATAGAGAAGTATCTTTATAAAAAACTATTTACAGCAAGAGATTATTTAAGAATATTTTTTATAAAGTGGAAATTAGCCACAAGGGCCTCTTTAGCAAGTGCAATTAGTTTTTAGGACACACAACTAAAGTAATTACTTTTAAAGACAAAATGCAAAATAATCAGTTTCTAAGGCCTAAAAATCTATGAAATTATGTCGTTGAAAGTAATTGGACTGCTGATTTTGTCCTTAAAAGTAATTATTCTGCTGACTGTGCCTTTGAAATTAATTTCTGTGGATGTGTGTCCTAAAAACTAATTGGACTGCAAAGTTTGTCCTTCTAGTGAAATGCCCCTTTTATAAAAGTATATTTTATAGACTAAAATGTAAATAGCAAAGGTAAAATGATGTTTGAGAAAGATAGATATCCTAATGTTTTAGAAAAAGCGTAAAAGGGAAAATTATGTAATATAAAACAAGTTTGGAATTAAATTTATAAGGAGCTTTATTAACAAAGAAATTTCAAAGGAATTTTGAAGTAAGAACTATAATGGTATTATTCCAAATAAAGGACGATGGATTTCTTTTGGAAAAAAGATAAAAATATTTTAGTGAATAAATAGAAAAAAGGGATAAAATGGTTATATATAAAGAAGTATCTTTATAAAAATTTAAATAAAAGATGAAAGTTTTATGAAATTTTTTCACAAGAAGTTTTGGAAGGTTAATAAAAACATATGAAGTATATGGATTATTTCGACGCATGATTTAATCTAAGATTCGAGTATAGAGCTTTGATGTGTTTAACACTTATCCGAAAGAGGATTTATCACTCGATTTTTTACGACGAACATTGACGAGGGTTTAGCATTAGATGCTAGAATTTTCTGTCATAATTGAGAGCTATACAAGGAGAACTAAAGTTCAGATCGGGAAGCATGGCCAAAGTCCGCACTAAAGGAACGAAGAATCAATACTAGTTCGGATATAAAGTTGTGAATTCGAATTGAAGATCGAATCAAATATTATGTACAGATGATCTATATACATCATACGGATGTAAGTTAAAAATAAATATATATTTTTGGCCAAAACTTAGGTTTTTGTTTTGAGTAATTTCGAAGACGATATTCTTTTAAGATTGGGAGTCTATAACAACCCGCCAATTCATCATTTTGATAAATTGAATTTATTTTTAAATTAAAGATGATGATACAGATAATATCATCAAGTAATGATAAGTGATAGTAAACTTATTTTGAATCAATATTTACGAGAATATTTTCCTCAAAGAATTTATATCGATTAGTGGCATCGTATTTAAATATAGGTTTACTTAAATTAAATCATGATTTAATGATTTAGTAATTATTTTAATTACTCAAATAATTATGTTAAATAAGAATAATTCATTTTAAATAGTTATAAAGTAATAATGAATCATTTATAATAGTTTTATAAAGAGATATATTTAATTTGAAAATATAAGAAAAAATCAATAACGCTTTATCGGTATAATAGGGATTTTCTGTAGATAATTTTTAATATGAATTTATGTGGTTTTATAAATGAAATGTGATCATATAAATTCATTTTGATGATAAATTTATTTTTGAATTTTTTTTACAAATATATGTACGTTAAAGTATAAGTGAAAATGTGACCAATAATTGGTTCTTTGGATTTCCACAATTTAACAAACAAAAGGTGTTCGAAGACGTTCGAAGTGTTTTGCACCTACATGTACATACGTATATATGTTACATACACATGATAACATACATATAAACATACATACATGAATATAATTAAATATAAGAATGTCATATAAAATAAATAACGTATTTTAAAGATTTCTTACTCCTTAAGCTTAAATAAGTCAACATATTCATACATGAGATGATAGAAGTAATGGGCATATGGGGGGGCGAGGTTTCTAGCCGTGCATATGCAGGGGAAAAGTCGGTTGGAGAAGCTTTGACATGGTGATAACGTGATGATGTATGTATGGATACTTTTACGCTCTTTCTTTCCTATAAGGACCCTACCATCTTCTCTTCTTTTTCCTTCATCTTATTCGTCATAATTTTCAAGCTTTTACCTCCACTTTAATTGCTTCCATTCTAAAATAAAATCATGTCCAAATTTATTACAAAAAGAAATAAAATTTATAATACATAATTATATATAGTAAAACACTTCAAAACAAGCTCAAATCTCCATCTCTCCACCTCCTAAACCCAAGATACGACCATCCACCACCCTATGCCGTAAGCTCTACCTCCTTACCACTCTATTCCGTAAGCAACAAGGCTTGGCCGAGCCATATCAAGGATCCAAGCTCAATTTTGTGAAGTTTCATTTCGAGATAGCGGAGCTATATCCGTTTCAAAACTAGTTCGAGTGAAAATGAAGGTGAGAACTCTTAGTTTATTATAGTATTTGTTGGATGATGATATGATGTTGAAAGTGGATGTTTAATATGATTTGATCATCAAGTTTGGTTGTTTTCATATGAATCTTGAACACACACACACAAACACACACACATACACACACATATATATATGCAAGTCACGAATATACACATCGATAAGCACAAAAGGAAATCACTTTCCTTGAATTAATGGAATGATATGGAATTGTTAAACTTCTTATAAATGATTTAAAATGTATTTGAAATGTTTTATAAACATTCAAAAGTGTTTTGGTGAAGTCTGAAAAGAAATAAAATAATTAGTCAAAAAAAACGAGCCGCGTAACGACAGTTCGCGATTTCGCGCTAAAAATATCAAAAAGGTGTAAAAGTTGGAATTTAGCTCGGAATTCTTTAAGAATTTTCCGACCTATTATATCCATAGTTTTTCAAAAATAAATAATAAAGATTTCCATAAGTAGATTTTGAAATATGAGTAAAACAAGTTTTGGAAAAGTCCTGAATTTGTAGTTCAGAATCCAAAACTGAATTTTTTGGAAAATGATGTTTTAAAACTCTTTAAAAATATGGAATAAATCTTGTTAATGTTTTAAAATGTTTTAAAAGTGATTTGAATAATAAAATGGATTTTCAAATAATAAAAAATCGTTTTGATCAATATAGCTTAAAAGGCACTTTCCGCGGCACTTTTTCACAGTTCTTTTCGATTACTTTTGAAATATAGTTTCAAACTGAATAATTCTTATCCAAATACTTTTAAAATGTTCTCAAATGGATAATTAAATTTTTTAAAGTATAAAAATGCCGGAAATGAGTTAAGTATAAAAATATTTAATTTTCCAAATTTAATTATAACTTTGATTTTATGGAGAAGATCTTCTTGTCCTCAGCGTAAAGCTCAAAGAGGGAACTCGTACTATCCGTGGAATTTAAAAGGTGATTTCAACGTTATTGCGTCCATAGTATTTATTGAACACGAGGATTAATTTTGAGTAGAATTGAATGATATCTATATATTCTGCTCACTTAATATTTACTGGTTTTGGGATTAACATCCTAGATAAGATGGTTTTAACTCGATTAAAATAAAGAGTTTTGAATTAAGAAATCTTTGTTAATATTTAAATGAAACAATTTTGGAAATGTTTTCCTATGTATAAAATGAAACGATTTCGAATCAGTCCAAGTTTAAAAAGGGTTTTATGTAATCAAAGGATTTAATAAGATAGGTTTAATGATTCCGTATATACCAGAAAGAATGTTTTAGGAATATATATCTTCGAGGGAGATTTTTGATAAAAAGAACTTAACTAATTAAAGAATAAATCCCTATTCGCCAAATCTTTTTTTATCGACATTGGATCGAAGGAGCCGGCGTCGGATCTGGATAATTCCTATCCGTAAACCACTTCGAACCAATGTATACATTCGAAAAATAAAGATCTGATAGAGAGAATGAAGAATGAAGACCATGGATTTTCAAGATGAAAGGACTGCTTGTTGATAATTCTGGTTATCTCCAAAATACTAAGTAGTAGTGGTCCTTTCATTTCTAAATGGGTTGCAAGGACTTCTCGCTACTATCCTAGGGTTAATTCCCGATAGGATGTGGTAGGAGAGTGCCTTCGGTTTTGTTCAATCCCAAAATGAACTTGTATGGATGGATGTTTGTAATTGCATTCTTGAGATTTACATCATTGACTTTTATAAATGTACGTCTATTTGGTTGCGGAAAGGAAACTTTTCTTAGCTTAACACCCTTCTCTGAGACATATGAGCTTGGAGGTTGTATGTTTGTGGAAGTCAATAAGTGATCGATAGAATAGTAGTGTGGTATTGAAAGAAAGATGATGGGTATGTGATAAGATAATCATTACCTCAAGCCTCATGCTTGGAAATGACCGAAACAGGGTTGGATGCAGCATGGCTATGTGGTTCGTAGCCATTAGGGTATGATCATCCCCTTCTAGATAAATTTCATCTTGCTATGAATTTTTGGATGTAAATTATTGTGGATGTATGTGATGAGGACCCTCGGATAGGTCGGCAACGACCTGGGTGATGACATATTCGATACTATCTAGGAAGATGTAGGCCGGTCTCGTGTTGGTAGAGGACCATCTGTTGGGCCTCGGTACATTCCTCTAGAGATATACTGTTGGAAGTTAGTCCCTTCACTTAGTCATTTGTATGGAATCCATTCTCCAATAAATGCCTACCAGTTTGTTTGTATAACCCGCATTTGTGGCTAATATTGCTGGAAATTAATCGATGTAACAATTCGGCTAAGATTAATAAGTTTACTTATAAATGTTTTCAAAGATATGTCATTAAAAATAATATCAAGTATTTGACGTAGAATATTTTGGTTATCATAAGGTAAAAACTCATTTCATGTTTATATGCGGCGTGGTCTTATGGGATACATTTTTGTTTTCAAAACGCGTATTTTGAGTTCTCACAGCAGTCTCATAACTGTGCAGGAGTTTGTTTTCCTTATCCTTAAACTCTAAGTGCCTTAATTTTTCTTAGGCATCATAGTGGTCAGGTTTACTTTAGAAGAAAGCTGGATGGAGCTCGAAGCATGGAGTTTGAAGATTTTCTGGAGATTCTTATCTATTTCCACCACATTTGTACTATAGTATTCACATCTATAAGGACGAGATTTATAACTGACCATGTTTAACTCTGGTAAATGTATTCTAAATTTCCGCTTTAAAGATTTTATGTTGAAATAATATATAAGAGATTCTGTTCTGTCTTGTTGTTCTTTCTTACCCTTAAGGATCAACTTCTCCGACACTTGGACTTACGCACGTGAATACCGAGGATGTATTAATGTCGATTTCTGAGAGTCGAAGAAACGGGCCCTTACAACCCACTGTGAACTCCCATCCCATAATCAAATCAAGGTGTACCAATCAAGTCAAAATCAATATAGTAATACGAAGAACAGATGTCGCTAGAGGTAGCTAGCCTCAATGGTCAGGACAAGTCATCCTATTTTAGTCATTTCCAATTGACACAAGTGTCGGGGTCTATCCATCATCGTTCTCATTCTTCAAATCCAGCAACGTTCGTCAATCCAACCACTTTATTTTGGATCATCCACCATGTACATAGTAGTTAAAGTGGTTCCGGTATTGACAGAGAGTATGCCAATATCGTCCCCGGTCTCTTTGACAACCAAACGCCATTTTTCATACCGATTGGTTCTTTTAAACTTTAAAAACAAGTCATATTTCATATCAAAATATCGGATTCAATTCAAAATCATTTCGAATTCAAGATAGGTTATACCTTCATATCAGGACATTCGTATTTAAATCAATGATTTAAATCTAAATATTCCCACCTTTGAAACAGTTTGAATATTGAAAATAGTTTTGAATAATTAAAACAGTTTAAACATTGAAAATAATTTTGATAATTAAAGATAGTTTGAATATTGAAAGTAGTTTTGACAATTAAAATAGTTTTGAATATTGAAAGTAGTTTTGATAATTAAAATAGATTTGAAGGTTGAAAATAGTTTGAATATGCGAGATGGTTTATATCTTAAAATAACTTATTATAAAAATAGTTTATATATTAAAATAGTTTATTAAAACCGTTTCTTTCTTTCTCAATATTCTGAACTCATGTTTCATATTCCAAATCACAATAAATTCAATTTTTTGAGTTCCAATTCAAGTAAACTTGATATTCAAAGTCCAATTAAAATTAGCCTCAATTCAAAACAATTTCAAGCTTTACTTCAAATTTAATTTAAATAGTTCTATTCAAAGGTTGAAAGTTTGTGATGACCCGGAATTTTGGGCAATATCAATTTAATAATCTGTATTAAAAATTAAGTTGATTTAATAATTTTCTTTTATAATTGTAATTTAAATTGACAAATTATTCTTTTAAAAGCAAATAAATATTTAATTGGTAAATTTTTATCTTTTAAAGTTAATAAGATATTTTCTATTTATAATATATATATTTGTATATATTGTGAATAGAAAAGCTTTGGTTTGAATTTAATAAATAAAATTATGTTTTCAAATTCTAATATATTTTGGTAATTTGGAAATTATGATTTAATATATAAAGCTTATCAAAGATTATTTAAATAAATAACTATATAGTTTTAAAATACTTAATAAAAATATTTAATTGTTTAAATTTATTTTAAGTTTAAATTTAAATAAAATTAACATAAAGATTTGTTTTACATTCTTTTTAAATATTGCTTAATAAATATGATACATTAATTCATTTAAGTGGGATAAGTAATTTATAAATAGTGAGATAATTCTCTTTTTAGTTATTTAAATTGGCAAATGTGTTATTTTCAAATAATAATAATATGTTATTTTTTATATACAAATATAAGTAGATTTTTAAAGAAAATAGAATTATTATTTTCAAATTTGAATGTGTTGTTATAAATTGATTTTAAATTGGATTTTTAAATTTAATTTGAATTTGGATTTAAAGTTGGAAATTCAAAAGATAGACATTTTAAATATTTTAAAATAATATATTAGCTTTTATCTATAAATATAATTGGTTTTATTATCTTTAAAGTAATTTTTATATATAGATAAGTATTTGTAAATTAATAAATTAAGTATAAAGCTTTTATTAATATTTAAAAATAAGTAAAGATTACTTAAATTACAAGTGTAAATCTATAAGGGCTTAATATGGCGTGTGTTAAATAATAGATAAAACAATATGACAAATGTTGAGAGATTTTACAAGTGTCCTTTATAATTTTGATTTTCTTTTATTTTAAATAAACCACAAATTTACTTATATAAACATAAGCTTCCTTCTCTTCTATTCCTTTTCTATTTTTCTTTTTCAAAAGCTAATAAACTCAAACCAAAAACTCTCTAAAACAAATCTGTAATCTACACTTCCATAAACCAGAAATCAAAATTCTATAACCTCTTAATCATTTTCAAAAATGAAAACCAAAGCCTACATTTCTTAAAACTTGAACACTTTTTCGTCAACCTGAGATAAATGAAGCAAATCTGGAATCAAGCAGTAATCTCTGCAACAAGTTTCAGATCATTACAACCAGTTATCAAAGAAATCACAAAAGGTAAGGCAACTCAAGTTTTAAAAGATTCAAAGGCTGTTTCAAAACAAAAAGGCTCTGTTTTCAAATTAACAGGTGAGTAACATCACTTTTTAAAAGTTTATGTAACGACCCGCCATCCGTCTCCACAGAATGACACATCATTAATAAGAAAGAAAGGGATAGAAAAGAGAAAGAAAGAGAAGAAAGAAGAAACAACACATCAGAATCTAAACTGCGGAACGAATAAATTATATTAATAACATAAGTATTACATAGTATACAACAATTATCGGAGTACACAGATAATACAACACATTCTAGACAGTTATAAACACCTGTCTAGTTATTACAACTCAATACAACTCAGAGACTACACAGAGATACCAAACACAGCGGAACTATATATCTAACGCAGAAGCCTCCTGCTCCATTGCTCCTCCAATACTCATCAAAGCCAACCTGAATCCATTGGCTACTCGTAAAAATTTGAGTACCCAAGAGTTTAAGAAAACAGAAATAAACTCCGGGTCAGACATGGGTTTGGTGTGAGTAACAGGTTAAGGTTGCTTAACTTTCAAAAGCCTTTTGAAAAGAAAGGTATCACGTAAGACTTCCCACACATAAACATGAAAAAGTTTTTACCTTACGCTAACCAAAACATTTGATAGGAAATCCAGTGATATTATAATAGGTCTAGGGTTTTCAAGTAAATATGAAATAGCCGAAATTGTTACATTTGTTAAATTCCAGCTACTAGCCACAAAAGTGGGTAATACAATCAAAATCGTTGGCACTTATTGGATTTTGGATTCCATACAATGGCTGGGCTACTGGGGTACCGCCCGTCGCAGTACGTGGCCTAGATCAACGTACCGAGGAGTACGCCCGCTCCCATGCAACACAAGGCCGGTGTCACGACCCGAATTTCACTCCCAGAAAACCGCGTCATGAATTAAGAAAGAAAGGGATAGAAGTAGAAAAGAAAGAAGAGAAGAAGAAACAACATCAGAATCTAACACAGCGGAACGAATAAATTATATTAATAACATAATACTTTACATAGTTTACAACAATATCAGAGATACACAGCATAATCAATCTCATACTAGACAGTTATAGACACCTGTCCAGTTATACAACTCAATACAACAAACTCTCAGAGAACTACACAGCGGAAAACTAGATATATATCTACTCGCAGAAGCCTCCTGCTCCATTGCTCCTCCACAAGTCGTCAAAGCTAATCCAGAATCCTAACCTGAATTCCCTTGACTACTCATAAAAATTTGAGTACCCAAGAGTTTATGAAAAACAAAAATAAACTCCGGGTCAGACATGGGTCTGGTGTGAGTAACAGGTTAAAGTTGCTTAACTTTTAAAAACCTTTTGAAAAGAAAGGTATCACGTAAGACTTCCCACACATAAACATGGAAAAGTTTTTACCTTACGCTAACCAAAACATTTGATAGGAAATCCGATGATATTATAATAGTGTCTAGGGTTTTCAAGTAAAATACAGAAATAGCTGAAATGCTTACATCTCACATTCCAACATAGTTGGGCACAACTAATACGTACGGCACTTATTGGATTTTGGATTCCATACAATGGCAGGGCTACTGGGGTACCGCCCGTCACAGTACGTGGCCTAGATCACCGTACCGAGGAGCCACCCTAACTCCCCTGCAACACAAGGCCGGACCCGTTCCTTACTGAACAGTTCCGAACAAGACAGCCCCAGCGATTCTAGCTAGCAATCGCCCCATACAGCCGAAATATAAAGGGACTTATAGACAGGGATCAATCTTGCTCTCCAGTGGGCGCTACCCACGAAGCCTTGCTGCACCTCCCCTGTTTTAGCCATTCCCGGTTGATGAGGCTTGAGGCTACGATTACCTTTATAGGACACATCCCTTAGAATGCTCATCGTCCACCTGACGATGTTCTGAAAGCATTCAATCCATACAAGTTCGTTCCGGGTTCGAACGAAACCGAAGGCATTATCTCGTTACACTCATTTTGGAATCACCCTCAGAGTTAACGACAATAACCCTTGCACTCTAATTCACCATCTCGAATCTATAAGGACTAATTCCGTCAACTCATTACGGAATCACCCACAGAGTTATAATGACTCATAGCCCTTACACCTCGAGTCTTCACAAAGCTCCACTTTGATTCACGACCTATCGTTATTTGGAATCGATGTGGTTTTCGGATATCCAAATATGGAAACCCGATCCCGGTCTCATCGAAAACCAAAGCGTGTCTTTTAAGGTCTAAGTTGTTTTAAAAGTTTTTAAAACAATTCAATTACAGTATCTATATACACACAGATAGATAACTTAAAACATAACTGATAATCAACATTATCATATAACAGGTAATCCACATCATCAATATCAAATAGATATCCCATCAATCAATATCACAACAGATAACCTATGTTATCATCACAATACAACCAACATCCATACCACCCAATATCATTTATCTCATTACTGAGATTACAAAGCATCCAAGTCAAACCATTCATCCATAAGCAAAGATTTACTCATCACAATATAGTTAATTTAAAATGAATTAAATTAATCATCTCTATCTCAAATTAATTTAAAATGAATTAAATTAATTCCTTCATCTTTAATTAATTTAAAATAAATTAAATTAATTACTTTACCAAATTATCTTGCTTACTCAATCATTTAATTGATTACAATCAATTAATTCATCATATATTACTTTAATTAATCACTCTTGATTAATTACCCTTAATTACCTTCATGTAATTATTCTTAATTAATTTCACAAATTAATTATCCTCAACTAAACAGTAATTAACTTTTAATTACTCCAACTAATTAATTAATCATAATTAATTACATTTATCCTTAATTAATTACATTAATTAATTACCTTTAATTACCTATTATTGATTAATTAATCATAATTAATCAACTTAAATTACATCATTAATTAAAATAATTAATGATCTTAATTATTTCTTAAATTAATTACTCTAAGTAATTAACAAACTTAATTACTATATTAAACCAAGTTAATTATCCTTAATTAATTCCTTAATTAGTTGATTAATTACTAAATAATTAATCCAAATTATCTCACACTTAAACATCTCCACTTAATTACAATCATGTAATTATTAATTAATTACTTAACTAAGTAAATTTCCAAATCATTAATTTCATAAAGTAATTACTAAAAAAACTCAAATGTTTAAAATTAATTAAACTTAATTAATTAAATTAAACAATTCCATTAAACTAAATTAATTACATTAAGTAATTAATTTCTTAATTACTTTACCAAGTAATTATACTCAACCCATTCACAATTGATTATTATTAAATTAATTAATCTAATTAATCGTAGAAATTAATCATATTAATTAATTATTTAAATAATCCTGGTTAATGACCTGAATTAACCCTTCCCTAATTATTTAATTAAATAATTATCTTAGATAAATTACAAATTTAATTATCTATAATTAAAGTCTAATTATTTAAATACATTAACCTTGATTAAAACTTAAATACTTATTAACAATTTATAACCATTAATTAAAAATCTAATTAATGATCTAAATTTTCAAATTTGATTAACCCCTAAATCAATATGCATTTAACCTTAATAATTAATTAAATAAATTAATTATTACTTAATCACCTTTTTAATAATTTAATTTCAAAACATTATTTCTTCACTTAACTTTAAAATAAAACTTTTCTAAATTATGTTTAAACAAATTTTATTTTAAAACAAAGTGCTTTAAAACTTGTTTCAAAATTTCATTCCAAATATAAGGTTTGAAATGTAAATAGTTTGAACTTATTAAAGTTTAAACATTTATAACTTAACATCTCAATAACTCAATTTATACTTAGTTTAAATCTTGCAACTTCAAATTTTCCTTAAATTTCAATAACTGAATACACATTTAACTTTGTTTCCAAATTTAAACTTAAGATTCAAATTAGCTTTGAATTCAGATTTAAATTTAAATTTTAAAACTCTTTTTAAACCTTAAACTTCAGATTTTAAGTCATTTTATATAATAATTTCAAAGTTGTCAAAATCCTTCACTTTATTTTATAAAACTTATATATTTTTAAATTATCATTCAAACTCATTTTGAATCAAGATTTAAAACCTGTTTTCAGAATTTTGTTTTAAAATTTGCTCTGCACTCTATTTAAATTCAGTTTAAAATTTTAAAAAAAATCAAAATTGACAGGCTTTGTAAAACAGTTTCAGGTTTATCAAAAACCTGTAAAAAACTAAATAAATTTTCTTCTTAACTTTATTAATTTAAACTGTAATTTTAAATTAGCTTGAATTCAAATAAATTTAAAACTTGAGTTTAAATATGATTTAAGTTTCTTAATCATTTAAAATTTCAGGGTTTTACAAAATTATAAACCCAAAAGTTACAGGTTTGTAAAACCTGTAAACAAACAGCTGAACCCCCCCTTCACTAACTCTACTTCGAGTCTGCAACCCGATTCCCCCGAGTCACACACTACTTTACTTCGAGAAAAAACCAGGGTTTACCCGAGTCACCCCACAACTATCCAAACTTCCCCAGTGTCCTACTTCACCGTGCATATGCACGGCGTCGCCGTCCATTTATGATCGTCAACGACCATCACAACTAATCAGTAACCAACCAAGCTACCCACTACGACCCACAATTCAAGCTTCAACCCTCAAAAACAAAATCGAGTTCTTCAAACCCAAACCTGGCAACAACCCTTCCAGGCTTTTCTCCAACCTGTCAACGGCCATCTTCCGCCGTTCTGGCCTCCAGAATGTCAGAGACCTCGACCATGGCTTCCACTACTCCCATACTGCCCATTCCCAGAATATCTAAGCACTCGATCACTCCATCATCTCGAAATGATTAAATCAAATGCCACAGTGAAAACTAGGGTTCCACATAATATTTCCCTACCGCAACCATTCAAATGGAATTCATCATAAATTAGTATTTTTCCTGGCTTCATCTACCCCTTTTCCACTACCAGGAAGAACACCAAGCCTCAATTATCCATAGATCATTAGAATTTCTGAAATTCCATTTTCAGTTCAAACTCCAAAAGCAACTTCATTTACTATCTAAAAATTACAATCTTTGACTTAAAAATCTAATTACAAGTAGTATTTTTAGTTTATGATACTGAATAAATAAATAAACATGTTTGAGATTTAATAGAATCAACATGCATTTATGTTGCTCTGTGTTTACAGAGACAACTCCTGATATTTTAATTATCCAGTTCAAAAAAAAAAAAAAACTACTACAGCATATCTATTTTACTAAAAATTCAAATTCCAGTGTTAGAAACCATATTTCTATTTGTGTTTTAAATTTATAGTACTGGATCTACAAATCATACAGTAAAATTTTAGTTCATACTATCATGTATTGGTGTTTTGATATGTTTCCAGAGACATCAGATTGAATTTGACTTGCATAAATTTTTATCAGTAATCTAAATTAACCTACATAAATTTTTAAACACAAATCAGTTTCTTGAACAACAGAAACAACAGGAAATACTGCATGCAAACAAAACATATCATGGCAACATTATCATCACACAGGAAATGTTTATCTATGTTAAACATTTAGCATGCAACCTAAATAAAATTTTAGATTTTAGAGTTACTCACCCTTTTATTGAATGCAGCCCCTGTGAGTTTGCAGAAAACAAATATGCAGAGCTTGCTCCTCTCTGTTTTGATATGCAGGTGATCCCAGAGACAAGAATGCAGACCCCTGTTTTGACTTCCCTTTGAATTTATATGCAGTTTTGCCTATTTGTTCTCTCTGACTAAAATGCTTGCATGCAGGTGCTAGTTGATGCAGTTGCCAATTCCCAAACACATGCATGCAGGCTTATAGAAATGCAAGCTTGACTTTGATATGCTTCATGTAGATGATGCAGAGGTATTCATTGTGATTTCTGCAGATTTGAATGTGGTTTTGGGTATGCAAATGTGCCATTTGCTTCCAGGCTAATGTTTTTCAATGTATGTTAATGTTTGAGGTAAGGGTGAGTTTGATTATAAAGAAGAGTGGAGTATGCAGGTTCTTTGATTTGAGAATTGAATGAAGGTGGATTTGATTGTGCAGGTTTGATTATGCAGATGTTTAGATTTGAGGATATGCAGAAATAAAACATGCAGATGAATTTTTTTATGAAGAGGAGCATGCAAGTTTAGATTGTTAATAATCTTATGAATGAAGAACTGATCTTTGATTGAGGAAAATGGAAATGAAGTGAAGATGTAAACTTAACTAAATGCATTTCAGATTTTAATAAAAGAAAAGAAAAATTAAAAACAAAATCTTACACTTGTCAAACTATCATTGTGAAATTTGAACACTTGTTAATTTGAATACATAAGAACACAACACATGTTATCCTTAAAATAGTTAATACTAATTACAAGTTAATGTATATGTAAACTTAGTATAAGTTGTTGGTTTATTTTAAAACATGTTTATGAATTTACAAAAGAAATAAGAACAACAATGATATACAAATTAACTTATACATATTAAAGATTAAGTCAATATTGTTTTTATGAATCTCTTTTTATTTAATTAAAAATCATTTTGTTTGATTATTCTAAATTTAAAACTAAATCCAATTAAATTTAAAAACATTTCAATATTTTCTTATAAATTTTAAAATCACATTTTTATTTATGAAATAAAATTTAAAACTTAGTATCAAATTAAAATAAAATTTCCAAATTGAAATATATACATTACAATTTTAAAACATGATATATTTACAAATTTCAACCAAAGTCATTTATTAAATTTTGAAATGCTTAGATATTAAATAAAACAAATTCCCAAATTACTATAATTAATAAAACCAGAAAATTATCTATATAAAAATTGAAACAAAACCAATCTATTTAAAATATAAACCATATATTCATATTGTAAATAGAAATCAATTTATTATTTTTAAAAGATAAAATAACCATTTTAAATAATTATTGAAAAAGATTATTAAATTTATCTGAATAATTATCATCAGAACATCAATATCAATTTAATTTTAATTACAGATTATTAAATTGATATTGTCAAAAATTCCGGGATGTTACAATCCTTCCCCCTTAAAAGAATTTCGTCCTCGAAATTTAAAACAAAGGTAATTTAATAATCTTATTAAATTTTAATTTAAAAACACAAGCATATATCAAACCTATGCTAACAACCAAACAACCAATTCAACCAATTAAAAAAAATCTAATTATCTAGACAAATTCTAGATGAAATTCTTATCGAGTTTCCCCAGTGTATATATATATATCCACCGGGACACTCGCTCTAGAAAATCCAAACAAACAATACTTTGAAGCTACTAAGCTCCAATACAACTATAACTACAACACTAGACAAGATATCAGACAACAAACGAGTCTGACTCAACAATCAAAACTCCAGAACTTCTGGTTCCATAACCAGAGACAGATCATACGCGTACTCCCTCAGAGATACGTGAAACTCATCGAATCCCAGTTATCCAACTGGCAATTCAACCCTATAGATCAATCCCTTATTCTCCAAGATAACAGAAAAGATCCAAAACACTTCAGAGCTACTTCTCAGACTTATCAAAACTTATAGCTCACTTCTGATCGGAGAAAACTTATCAAAATTAATCTCCGTCTTCAGAGCCCAAATCCCTCCGACTCTTATCCACAAAACTCTCCAAACAATCCTGGCTACCTACAGCCTTCCTGATCAGCTCAACCTTCGCTGATGTCTCTATAACAAACTAGACCAATCAACTTACCAAAATGATCTCCTCAAGATCAACCAAAATCAAAAACTCAAACTCAACTTCTCAACATCAGAAGACAACAACTCACTTCTCCTGTCCGGGAAAAGAAAAGCAGATACACTTCCTAACTGCTTCCGCTGCTCAACTCTGATCCGAAGAAGAGAATGCTGAAGAAGAACACAAGTACAATAGGACAACACACCCCAGAAATATGGTTCAACAAATCCATAAGAAAATTCAGAAGTTCTCTCAAAACTCTAAGCTGTTATTCCAACTCAATCTCCTTGGAACCATTCTTCTATAAAGCTGAACCATCCGAACCATTCCTGGAATTCCAATCGATAAGAAAGCTCAATCTCCAGATGCGGACAGAACTCTGACTTCCTGAAGACATTCAGAAAAACTCAGATAACCCAAAAGAACTCTCAAACAATCGCAAGTCACTTTTGCGATCCACTAAACCAAATCCAAGTAAAACTGTTCTTTCTTAACCAAGTAGAACAGCTTATTCTTAAATAGCCAACCTATCAAAGAAACGGGTCCACTTAACTGCTTAAGCCAAAAGATCTCTTGCCAACACCGAGAACATTCCAAACTGCACTGCTGCCACAGATGCCAAAGAATTCCAAAACAAAGCTCTCCGAGAAACTCGGACTTCAAAGCAAACAGAAACTCCGGCTGAACACAGCCACAATACTGAAGCAGACTCACCTCCTTAAACTTGTTTCAACGAAAACATCTTTGGGAACATCCATAGTCACTGCATCTCATCACGCAGCTACTACTTCCCGAGGTATTCAAAATACCATCACTTACTTGCTCCAGCTCATCCAAGCAGATCCAAACACTACTCATCAACTTCAGAAACAAACTCCGAACCTTAACAGGTTTCCTTCAGAGATCAATGAAGTTCTTCATCACTACAGAACTCACTCGAGACGGTATTAGGACTACAGTCTCGACAGATACACTTCCAACCTCAAACATTCAGACTCCAACCAATGGTAGTAATCGTGTAACACACAATACTACCCCATCTACCTTCATAACTTATATTGGAAAACCTGAACAGGTAACCCAACAGATAGGTAGAAATAAATATATATATATATATTAAAAATTACAAATACGCTCTCTCAAGAAAGACACCACTACAGAGCCTAGGTATTCACTCAACCTAACGCTCCCTAAAGAAAGATACACTTCAGAGCCTAGGTATTCACTCAGCCTAATGCTCTGATACCACAATGTCACGACCCGAATTTCACTCCCAGAAAACCGCGTCATGAATTAAGAAAGAAAGGGATAGAAGTAGAAAAGAAAGAAGAGAAGAAGAAACAACATCAGAATCTAACACAGCGGAACGAATAAATTATATTAATAACATAATACTTTACATAGTTTACAACAATATCAGAGATACACAGCATAATCAATCTCATACTAGACAGTTATAGACACCTGTCCAGTTATACAACTCAATACAACAAACTCTCAGAGAACTACACAGCGGAAAACTAGATATATATCTACTCGCAGAAGCCTCCTGCTCCATTGCTCCTCCACAAGTCGTCAAAGCTAATCCAGAATCCTAACCTGAATTCCCTTGACTACTCATAAAAATTTGAGTACCCAAGAGTTTATGAAAAACAAAAATAAACTCCGGGTCAGACATGGGTCTGGTGTGAGTAACAGGTTAAAGTTGCTTAACTTTTAAAAACCTTTTGAAAAGAAAGGTATCACGTAAGACTTCCCACACATAAACATGGAAAAGTTTTTACCTTACGCTAACCAAAACATTTGATAGGAAATCCGATGATATTATAATAGTGTCTAGGGTTTTCAAGTAAAATACAGAAATAGCTGAAATGCTTACATCTCACATTCCAACATAGTTGGGCACAACTAATACGTACGGCACTTATTGGATTTTGGATTCCATACAATGGCAGGGCTACTGGGGTACCGCCCGTCACAGTACGTGGCCTAGATCACCGTACCGAGGAGCCACCCTAACTCCCCTGCAACACAAGGCCGGACCCGTTCCTTACTGAACAGTTCCGAACAAGACAGCCCCGGCGATTCTAGCTAGCAATCGCCCCACACAGCCGAAATATAAAGGGACTTCTAGACAGGGATCAATCTTGCTCTCCAGTGGGCGCTACCCACGAAGCCTTGCTGCACCTCCCCTGTTTTAGCCATTCCCGGTTGATGAGGCTTGAGGCTACGATTACCTTTATAGGACACATCCCTTAGAATGCTCATCGTCCACCTGACGATGTTCTGAAAGCATTCAATCCATACAAGTTCGTTCCGGGTTCGAACGAAACCGAAGGCATTATCTCGTTACACTCATTTTGGAATCACCCTCAGAGTTAACGACAATAACCCTTGCACTCTAATTCACCATCTCGAATCTATAAGGACTAATTCCGTCAACTCATTACGGAATCACCCACAGAGTTATAATGACTCATAGCCCTTACACCTCGAGTCTTCACAAAGCTCCACTTTGATTCACGACCTATCGTTATTTGGAATCGATGTGGTTTTCGGATATCCAAATATGGAAACCCGATCCCGGTCTCATCGAAAACCAAAGCGTGTCTTTTAAGGTCTAAGTTGTTTTAAAAGTTTTTAAAACAATTCAATTACAGTATCTATATACACACAGATAGATAACTTAAAACATAACTGATAATCAACATTATCATATAACAGGTAATCCACATCATCAATATCAAATAGATATCCCATCAATCAATATCACAACAGATAACCTATGTTATCATCACAATACAACCAACATCCATACCACCCAATATCATTTATCTCATTACTGAGATTACAAAGCATCCAAGTCAAACCATTCATCCATAAGCAAAGATTTACTCATCACAATATAGTTAATTTAAAATGAATTAAATTAATCATCTCTATCTCAAATTAATTTAAAATGAATTAAATTAATTCCTTCATCTTTAATTAATTTAAAATAAATTAAATTAATTGCTTTACCAAATTATCTTGCTTACTCAATCATTTAATTGATTACAATCAATTAATTCATCATATATTACTTTAATTAATCACTCTTGATTAATTACCCTTAATTACCTTCATGTAATTATTCTTAATTAATTTCACAAATTAATTATCCTCAACTAAATAGTAATTAACTTTTAATTACTCCAACTAATTAATTAATCATAATTAATTACATTTATCCTTAATTAATTACATTAATTAATTACCTTTAATTACCTATTATTGATTAATTAATCATAATTAATCAACTTAAATTACATCATTAATTAAAATAATTAATGATCTTAATTATTTCTTAAATTAATTACTCTAAGTAATTAACAAACTTAATTACTATATTAAACCAAGTTAATTATCCTTAATTAATTCCTTAATTAGTTGATTAATTACTAAATAATTAATCCAAATTATCTCACACTTAAACATCTCCACTTAATTACAATCATGTAATTATTAATTAATTACTTAACTAAGTAAATTTCCAAATCATTAATTTCATAAAGTAATTACTAAAAAAACTCAAATGTTTAAAATTAATTAAACTTAATTAATTAAATTAAACAATTCCATTAAACTAAATTAATTACATTAAGTAATTAATTTCTTAATTACTTTACCAAGTAATTATACTCAACCCATTCACAATTGATTATTATTAAATTAATTAATCTAATTAATCGTAGAAATTAATCATATTAATTAATTATTTAAATAATCCTGGTTAATGACCTGAATTAACCCTTCCCTAATTATTTAATTAAATAATTATCTTAGATAAATTACAAATTTAATTATCTATAATTAAAGTCTAATTATTTAAATACATTAACCTTGATTAAAACTTAAATACTTATTAACAATTTATAACCATTAATTAAAAATCTAATTAATGATCTAAATTTTCAAATTTGATTAACCCCTAAATCAATATGCATTTAACCTTAATAATTAATTAAATAAATTAATTATTACTTAATCACCTTTTTAATAATTTAATTTCAAAACATTATTTCTTCACTTAACTTTAAAATAAAACTTTTCTAAATTATGTTTAAACAAATTTTATTTTAAAACAAAGTGCTTTAAAACTTGTTTCAAAATTTCATTCCAAATATAAGGTTTGAAATGTAAATAGTTTGAACTTATTAAAGTTTAAACATTTATAACTTAACATCTCAATAACTCAATTTATACTTAGTTTAAATCTTGCAACTTCAAATTTTCCTTAAATTTCAATAACTGAATACACATTTAACTTTGTTTCCAAATTTAAACTTAAGATTCAAATTAGCTTTGAATTCAGATTTAAATTTAAATTTTAAAACTCTTTTTAAACCTTAAACTTCAGATTTTAAGTCATTTTATATAATAATTTCAAAGTTGTCAAAATCCTTCACTTTATTTTATAAAACTTATATATTTTTAAATTATCATTCAAACTCATTTTGAATCAAGATTTAAAACCTGTTTTCAGAATTTTGTTTTAAAATTTGCTCTGCACTCTATTTAAATTCAGTTTAAAATTTTAAAAAAAATCAAAATTGACAGGCTTTGTAAAACAGTTTCAGGTTTATCAAAAACCTGTAAAAAACTAAATAAATTTTCTTCTTAACTTTATTAATTTAAACTGTAATTTTAAATTAGCTTGAATTCAAATAAATTTAAAACTTGAGTTTAAATATGATTTAAGTTTCTTAATCATTTAAAATTTCAGGGTTTTACAAAATTATAAACCCAAAAGTTACAGGTTTGTAAAACCTGTAAACAAACAGCTGAACCCCCCCTTCACTAACTCTACTTCGAGTCTGCAACCCGATTCCCCCGAGTCACACACTACTTTACTTCGAGAAAAAACCAGGGTTTACCCGAGTCACCCCACAACTATCCAAACTTCCCCAGTGTCCTACTTCACCGTGCATATGCACGGCGTCGCCGTCCATTTATGATCGTCAACGACCATCACAACTAATCAGTAACCAACCAAGCTACCCACTACGACCCACAATTCAAGCTTCAACCCTCAAAAACAAAATCGAGTTCTTCAAACCCAAACCTGGCAACAACCCTTCCAGGCTTTTCTCCAACCTGTCAACGGCCATCTTCCGCCGTTCTGGCCTCCAGAATGTCAGAGACCTCGACCATGGCTTCCACTACTCCCATACTGCCCATTCCCAGAATATCTAAGCACTCGATCACTCCATCATCTCGAAATGATTAAATCAAATGCCACAGTGAAAACTAGGGTTCCACATAATATTTCCCTACCGCAACCATTCAAATGGAATTCATCATAAATTAGTATTTTTCCTGGCTTCATCTACCCCTTTTCCACTACCAGGAAGAACACCAAGCCTCAATTATCCATAGATCATTAGAATTTCTGAAATTCCATTTTCAGTTCAAACTCCAAAAGCAACTTCATTTACTATCTAAAAATTACAATCTTTGACTTAAAAATCTAATTACAAGTAGTATTTTTAGTTTATGATACTGAATAAATAAATAAACATGTTTGAGATTTAATAGAATCAACATGCATTTATGTTGCTCTGTGTTTACAGAGACAACTCCTGATATTTTAATTATCCAGTTCAAAAAAAAAAAAACTACTACAGCATATCTATTTTACTAAAAATTCAAATTCCAGTGTTAGAAACCATATTTCTATTTGTGTTTTAAATTTATAGTACTGGATCTACAAATCATACAGTAAAATTTTAGTTCATACTATCATGTATTGGTGTTTTGATATGTTTCCAGAGACATCAGATTGAATTTGACTTGCATAAATTTTTATCAGTAATCTAAATTAACCTACATAAATTTTTAAACACAAATCAGTTTCTTGAACAACAGAAACAACAGGAAATACTGCATGCAAACAAAACATATCATGGCAACATTATCATCACACAGGAAATGTTTATCTATGTTAAACATTTAGCATGCAACCTAAATAAAATTTTAGATTTTAGAGTTACTCACCCTTTTATTGAATGCAGCCCCTGTGAGTTTGCAGAAAACAAATATGCAGAGCTTGCTCCTCTCTGTTTTGATATGCAGGTGATCCCAGAGACAAGAATGCAGACCCCTGTTTTGACTTCCCTTTGAATTTATATGCAGTTTTGCCTATTTGTTCTCTCTGACTAAAATGCTTGCATGCAGGTGCTAGTTGATGCAGTTGCCAATTCCCAAACACATGCATGCAGGCTTATAGAAATGCAAGCTTGACTTTGATATGCTTCATGTAGATGATGCAGAGGTATTCATTGTGATTTCTGCAGATTTGAATGTGGTTTTGGGTATGCAAATGTGCCATTTGCTTCCAGGCTAATGTTTTTCAATGTATGTTAATGTTTGAGGTAAGGGTGAGTTTGATTATAAAGAAGAGTGGAGTATGCAGGTTCTTTGATTTGAGAATTGAATGAAGGTGGATTTGATTGTGCAGGTTTGATTATGCAGATGTTTAGATTTGAGGATATGCAGAAATAAAACATGCAGATGAATTTTTTTATGAAGAGGAGCATGCAAGTTTAGATTGTTAATAATCTTATGAATGAAGAACTGATCTTTGATTGAGGAAAATGGAAATGAAGTGAAGATGTAAACTTAACTAAATGCATTTCAGATTTTAATAAAAGAAAAGAAAAATTAAAAACAAAATCTTACACTTGTCAAACTATCATTGTGAAATTTGAACACTTGTTAATTTGAATACATAAGAACACAACACATGTTATCCTTAAAATAGTTAATACTAATTACAAGTTAATGTATATGTAAACTTAGTATAAGTTGTTGGTTTATTTTAAAACATGTTTATGAATTTACAAAAGAAATAAGAACAACAATGATATACAAATTAACTTATACATATTAAAGATTAAGTCAATATTGTTTTTATGAATCTCTTTTTATTTAATTAAAAATCATTTTGTTTGATTATTCTAAATTTAAAACTAAATCCAATTAAATTTAAAAACATTTCAATATTTTCTTATAAATTTTAAAATCACATTTTTATTTATGAAATAAAATTTAAAACTTAGTATCAAATTAAAATAAAATTTCCAAATTGAAATATATACATTACAATTTTAAAACATGATATATTTACAAATTTCAACCAAAGTCATTTATTAAATTTTGAAATGCTTAGATATTAAATAAAACAAATTCCCAAATTACTATAATTAATAAAACCAGAAAATTATCTATATAAAAATTGAAACAAAACCAATCTATTTAAAATATAAACCATATATTCATATTGTAAATAGAAATCAATTTATTATTTTTAAAAGATAAAATAACCATTTTAAATAATTATTGAAAAAGATTATTAAATTTATCTGAATAATTATCATCAGAACATCAATATCAATTTAATTTTAATTACAGATTATTAAATTGATATTGTCAAAAATTCCGGGATGTTACAGCCGGAACCATTCCTTACTGAACAGTTTCGAACAAGACAACCCTGCAGTTGGTGCGCAATTCCAACCGCTCACTAAGCCGAATAAAAAGGGACCTCTAGACAGGGGAAAATCTCGTCCTACTTGGGCATGACCCACTTATCCTTGCTGCACCTCCCCTGTTTTAGCCATTCCCGGTTGATGAGGCTTGAGGCTACAATTACCTTTAGTGAACACATCACTTAGAATGCTCATTGTCCACCTGATGATGTTCTGAAAGCATTCAATCCATACAAGTTCGTTTCGGGTTCGAACGAAACCGAAGGCATTATCTCGTTACTCTCATTTTGGAATCACCCACAGGGTTAACGACGATAACCCTTGCACTTTGAATCATCATCTCGAGCCTGTAAGTACTATTTCCGTCAAACTCATCACGGAATCACCCTCAGAGTTATACTGACTAATAGTCCTTACACCTCGAGTCTTCACTCTTCACATAAGATTCACGACCTATCGTTCATTTAGATCGATGCGGTTTTCGGATATCCAAATATGGAAACCCGATCTCGGTCTCATCGAAATCCAAAGTGTGTCTTTTAGGTCTAGGTTGTTTTAGAGTTTAAAACAATTCAATTACATAATCTACATACATACAGATAGATAATTCACAGATTCACAACAGATAATTATCATTATCATAACCACAGATAATCCATACTATCATTATCAAAAGATAATCCATATCATCAACACAATGCAACCAATGCATCCATATCACTCAACATTACTAATCTCATAGTTGAGATTCCAAACCATTCAAGGCAACCAGTATCATCCATTTATAAGCAATGATCTATAATCATATCATCTATAATTAATTTAAAATGAATTAAATTAATTACATCATCTCTAATTAATTTAAAATGAATTAAATTAATTACTTATCTCAATATAAATCTTGCTTACATCACCATTAATTATTACAATTTAATTAATTATCCTCTAATTTATCATCTAAATTAATCACCCCTAATTAATTATACTTTAATTAATTTCACAAAATTAATTACTCTAAACCAAAATACAGTAATTAACCTTTAATTACTTCATTAATTAATTAACCATAATTAATTACATTTAACCTTAATTAATTACAATTAATTAATTACATTTAATCACTTATTATTGATTAATTAATCTTGATTAATCAATCTTAATTACATCATTGATTATATTAATTAATGACCTTTAATTATATTTAATTAATTATCTTATTTAAATTAATTTCATCCAGTAATTAATCTCAATCAAACCATAATTATTAATCACCTTTAGTAATTAATTGCCCTTAATTACTTATTAAATTAATTACTCCTTAATTAATTTCTTAAATTAATCCCTTGATTAATTACGAAAAATAATTTAATCCTATTTACTTTCACAAACCCAACATCATCCACTAATTACATCCAGTAATTATCTTTAATTACTTCACTGGGTAATTTTACTTTATTAATTACATCAAGTAATTATTATCAAACCAATAAGTGATTAAAATTTATTAAACTTAATTAATTAATTTAAATTAATCACAATAAACTCCATTAATTACATTAAGTAATTAATTTCTTAATTACTTAAATAAATTTCACAATTGATTATCATTTAATTAATTAATATAATTAATTATTTAAATTAATCACATTAATTAATTATTAAATAATCTTAAGTTAATGACCATCATTAACCATTAACCATACTTTAATTACCTCTCTTAAGTAATTAACTTTCATTAATCAATATTAATCTTGAATATCTAATTAATAAACCTTTAATTATTTAATTAATTAAGTGTTAACTGTAACTTAATTAATTCTAAATTACTGGACTAATTAATTCTTAATTATTAGTTAAAATCTAATTAATAATCCTTAATTACAAAATTAATTATTCCTAATTAATTAATGTTAACCGTTAATTAATTATTAATTACTTATTTAATTAATCCAAATGATTAATTAATCAAAGTAAATTAATTATCCATTAAATTTCCTTATAAATTTAATGAATACAAATCTTTAAATTCTAATTTACTTAAAGTTCAAACTTTGTTATTAATCAAGTTACCATTTACAAAGTACTCTAAAAAAATTATTTTAAATTTACTTTCAAATTTCATTTTTAAATTTACGATTTAAAATTGAATTCAAATTATCTTTAACAAAGTTTTAAAACACATTTTTAAACCTTTCATTCACAAGTTTAAGAATTTCTCATTTAATAAAGAAGTTTAGAAGGTTTTAAAACTAAATTCATATCTAAATTCAAATCAATTTAAATTACCTTTTGAACATTCAAAATAGTCTAAATCATTTTAAATTTTAAAACTTTCCTACATTTCAAAATGAAAATACATATTTAAATTTGAATTCAGATAAATCTTCAGATTTTAAACATCTTCTTATACTTTAAAACTTTATTTTAAAAATTCAACTACTTAATCATTTTCAAAGTATTTAACCATTCAAGTTTTAAAGTCTTAATTTATTTTAAACTGAGATTTAAACTTAAATTTGAATTCCAGACTTTAAACTTGGATTCAAATTTTGGTTTAAACCTTTTCCTTCAACTTAAACTTCAGTTGGAATTTTTAAACAAAACATTTTAAAATTTACTTTTAACTTAATAAAGTTTTAAATAATTTAAATTTATAAAACTTCCTTAAATTCCAAACTAGAATACAAAAGTTATTTGGATCCATACCCAAAATCTGGTTTAAACCTTATTTTAAAAAAAGACTGTTTATAATCAAACAGACATGTTTCTAAAAAAACAAAACCTGTAACAACTGCATTTACCCGAGCCAACTCGAATTCTGCTTCGAGTCCTCCTTCCATAAACTTCAAGCAACCCTTACACAATCTTCGAGTAACTCAAGTAACCCTTCTCTGCTTCTACCCAGCTAACATCAGGAATTAAAATTTGCACGGTGCACATGCATCGTGCCTACGATCATCACCAGCCACCTCCGGTGGTCTCACCACATCGACGACCAATCCCACGTCCAACCACAACCATCAGATTACCCATTAACAGCTCGAAATCGAATTCGAGTTTATTCTAAAACCTGGAACAGAAAAGTCCAACCCCAACCAAACCTGACATCGCCAAGATCACGGCCCTTCGACCACCGAAAATCCAACAACTCCGGCTGTGCTTCCACCCACGACCAAACTTCCATCTGCCCAATTCTCATCCAACTCGATCATCTCTACAGGTAGCACTGACCAATACAAATTACCTAGCTTAAACTAGGGCTACAGGTAGCAAATCATCACCACAGTTCCCATGTTGATTTGCATCAACATCAAATATTTTTCCCGGCATCAATGACTACTCCTCCACCTACCAGAAGAACCCCGTCACTTCAAATTGCCGTGATCACCCAAAAACCCAAAACCCCCCTTTTTAGTTCAACGTAGAACTGCACCTTTTCCCTTAGTCTATAAATTATGATTTTTGTATTGAAATTCGTATTTTGCTTTGTGTTTCCATTTTATATTACTGAATTCATAATTTACAAAGTTTGATTTTCACTTTGTATAACAATAACTACTGTTTCTTTTTTTCTATTTCCCAGAGTCACTCAGATGAATTTAGCTTAAATATGTTTTTGAAGCATTAATCCATGATAAATCATACAACCTTTGTTTATAAACTAAGTCCTATTAACAATTGTTTAAAGAGCAAATGAATTTAAATCTAAATAGGAAGCTAGAATTTTAAACAGGAGATATTCATAGGGGAATAAAACATGCATACTGCAGATTTCATATTCATATATACATACTACAGATTTAACCATAGAAATAACAGCAACCATGTTTTATACTTAACCTTCAAAAAAAAAGTTACTCACTTGTTATAAAAGAAGAACAGAGCCTCCATATTAGTTTTTGAAGAGCCTGAAAACTGAAACCTTTTTTTTTTTTAAACTTTGCACTTCAATGCTTTTTGCTTTCAAACTTTGAGTTGCTTTATCATCTAGAAGTGCACTTTGATTCACAATACAATTGCATGCAGACAACTCCAGATTTAAGAAATGCAAGCTCAAATCAAATTTGCTTTTAAAACAGATCTGCTTCCCAGATTCTTGAAAATGTGCAGGCTATCTTTGTTTTGATTTGGAAAAAAATGGTTTGCATGCTATTTGAAATTTGATTTGCATGATTTTTGTTTGAGGAAAGTCTCAGGTTTACAAATTTGGTTTGAGAAGTGGATTTCAGAAAGTAAATGGATCTGCGTGCTTTGATTCAATTTGGAAAAATGATTATGCATGCTTCTGATTTTGCTGGATTTGAAGATGTTTCAGATTTTAATTTTTTTTGAGGAAGTGTGTTTTTCTTTTGCATTTAGATTTAGAAAAAAAATAAAATGAAATGAAAGATGATATGTTTATAAAAACTAAAATAAATATAAAAAGAAAAAAAATTAAAAATGCCACATGTCTCTAATTCTAACATTTGTCAATTTGTAGAGTTTATTGATTAACACATGTCTCATTTTAAAGTTAATTAGTTATAATTAGGTTAATTTGTATTTTATTAAATGTTAATACAAGATAAATGTAAATCCATATTTAATATATTAGTTAATATGTATTTATTTATATGTAGAAAATTTTAAAATGAATAAATCCAATTTAATTTATAAAATGAAGCTTATACAAATATTTCAAAATCAAAACAAATTAAAAATATTTATACTTTAAATTTTAAAGCTTTGAATTCAAATTCAAATCAAGTTATATATATACATATATAACTACACAATTTAAATTTTGAAAAACAATTATTTTTATTAAAAATCTATTTGTTAAAAACAATGTATTATTATTATTATTTAAAAACAACATTTGATAACTATAAATAATTTATTAAAGAAATTATTTCTTCATCAATAAATTATTTATTTTATCCAACTATATTTTTAAGAAATCAAAATAAACCTTATTGTTATTTATTTAAATTTAAACTTGAGTTAAACATGTTTTAAATCATTTCAATACTTATCTTATGTATTTAAAAATTATTTAGTTATTTATTATATATATATTTTTTAAAAACTTAATATCAAATAAATCAATTTAAACAAATTAAATTTCAATTTTATCTATTTAAAATCATATCTTATTTATTAAATAACTTTTTTAAAAGTTTAACTTTTAAATAAAAACATAATTCCCAATTTTTACTAAAGATAAATTTTTATAGAAAACAAGATTTATTTATTTATTAGATTAAAACAAGATCTATTTACAATATATGCATATCCTATATACATTATAAATAGAAAGCAATTTATTAGATTTAAAAATATAAAATCTATCAATTAAATATTTATTTTAATTGGATTATTAAATTAATTCAAATCTTGTTACAAAGATTATCAAATCAATTTAATTTTTATTTCAGATTATTAAATTGATATTGTTTAAAATTCCGGGTTATCACATTCCTCCCCCCTTAAAAGAATTTCGTCCCCAAAATTTAAAACAAAGGTAATTTAATATTAATTTTAAAACACAAGCATATACCAATGATATGCTAACAACCATAGCAATCAATTCACCCAATCAATCAAACCTATCTATCCAGATAAAATTCTGGATAGAGTTTCCTCGGGTTTCTCCGGTAAAAATATCGGGATACTCGCTCTATAGATTCCAAACAATCAATATTACTAAGCTACAAAGCTCTCACTCATCTAGATCTACGGAACTAGACAGCATATCAGACTACAGACGAGTCTGACTCAACAACCAAACCACCTGAACAGCTGGTTCCAAAACCAGAGATAGATCATACACGTACTCCCTTAGAGATACGTGAAACATATCGAATCCCAGTTATCCAAACTGGCAATTCAATCCTGAAAACCAAATACCAATACAACCAAAACACAGATGAGATCCAATACATCTCGGAGTTAGCTTTCCAGCCTTACCCCATCTTATAGCTTCTTTGATCGGAGAAAACTTATCCAAAACAAAACTCTGACTCCAGAATCCAAATTCCTTCGCCTTTTATCCACAAAAATCTTCTAACGATCCTGGCTGCCTACATCCAAACTGATCAGCTTAACCTTAGCTGACGTCCCCCAAAATAAAAAAGTTGGACCAAAAACAATCTAACACAACGATCTCCTCAAGATCAACCAAGACCAAGATCACCAACTCTACACTTCAAACATCAGAAGAACAAACTCACTTCTTATATCCGGAAAAGACAACACAGATGCTCTCCCAAACTGCTTCCGCTGCACAACTCTGATTCGAAGTAGATAAGAATGTTGATGAAGAACACTAGCACAAACTGGACATCACTTCACAGAAATATGGTTCAACAGATCCATAAAGAAAACTCAGAAGTTCCTCCGAAACCTGAGTTGCTTCTCCAACCTCTAACTCTAGGAACCATCCTTCAACTAAACTGAACCACCAGTTCCACTCCTGGAATTTCAGTCGATAAGAAAACTCAATCTCCAGATGCTGACGAACCTCTGTCTTCCAGAAGACATCCAGAAAATCTCTGACAATCCAAGAAAACATTCAACTATCGCAAGTTACTTTTGCGATAAACCCAGTCCAATTTTCAAAGAAAACTGTTCTCTCTTTACCAAACAGAACAGCTTACACTGGCCTATCCAATCCATTCAAGAAACGGATCCACTCTACTGCTTCTGAACTTCACCTCCAGAAAAACTACTCAGCTAAGACCTCTCTGTCGGCATACAGAACATTCCGAGCTGCACTGCTGACACCAATGCCAAAACTTCCTAATCCAAAGCTCTCCAAGGAACTCGGACTTCAAAGCTAACCACAACATCCTACTGAATCCAGCCACAACATCGAAGCAGAATACTTCCAAAACTTGTTCCAAAGAAATATCTTCGGACACATCCATAGTCGCTGCATCTCATCACGCAGTTACAACTTCCTGAGGTACCAAAATACCATTACTCACTTCTGCCCAACTGATAGATCCCAACTCAACTCACCAACTCTGCACAACTTACTCGAGACAGTATTAGGTCTACAGTCTCGACCAATACACTTCCAACCTCAACATCAATCTTCAACCAATGGTAGTAATCGTGTTACACACACACCACTACCTTATCTACCTTTATATCTTATATTTGTAAACCCGAACAGGTAACCCAACAGATAGGTAGAAATATATATATATATATATATATATATATATATTAAAATTACAAATACGCTCTCTCAAGATAGACACCACTTCAGAGCCTAGGTATTCACTCAACCTAAAGCTCTGATACCACTGTAACAATCCGCCATCCGTCTCCACAGAATGACGCATCATTAATAAGAAAGAAAAGGGTAGAAAAGAGAAAGAAAGAGAAGAAAGAAGAAACAACACATCAAAATCTAAACAGCGGAACGAATAAATTATATTAATAACATAAGTATTACATAGTATACAACAATTATCAGAGTACATAGATAATACAACACATTCTAGACAGTTATAAACACCTGTCTAGTTATTACAACTCAATACAACTCAGAGACTACACAGAGATACCAAACACAGCGAAACTATATATCTAACGCAGAATCCTCCTGCTCCATTGCTCCTCCAATACTCGTCAAAGCCAACCTGAATCCCTTGGCTACTCGTAAAAATTTAAGTACCCAAGAGTTTAAGAAACCAGAAATAAACTCCGGGTCAGACATGGGTCTGGTGTGAGTAACAGGTTAAGGTTGCTTAACTTTCAAAAACCTTTTGAAAAGAAAGGTATCACGTAAGACTTCCCACACATAAACATGAAAAAGTTTTTACCTTACGCTAACCAAAACATTTAATAGGAAATCTAGTGATATTATAATAGGTCTAGGGTTTTCAAGTAAATATGAAATAGCCGAAATTGTTACATCTATTAAATTCCAGCTACTAGCAACAAAAATGGATAATACAATCAAAACCGTTGGCACTTATTGGATTTTGGATTCCATACAATGGCTGGGCTACTGGGGTACCGCCCGTCACAGCACGTGGCCTAGATCAACATACCGGGGAGTACGCCCTCTCCCCTGCAACACAAGGCCGGAACCATTGCTTACTGAACAGTTCCGAACAAGCAATCCCGCAGTTGGTGCGCAATTCCAACCGCCCACTAAGCCAAATAAAAAGGGACCTCTAGACAGGGGAAGATCTCGTCCTATTAGGGCATGACCCACTTAGCCTTGCTGCACCTCCCCTGTTTTAGCCATTCCCGGTTGATGAGGCTTGAGGCTACGATTACCTTTAGTGAACACATCACTTAGAATGCTTATCGTCCACCTGACGATGTTCTGAAAGCATTCAATCCATACAAGTTCGTTACGGGTTCGAACGAAACCGAAGGCATTATCTCGTTACACTCATTTTGGAATCACCCTCAGAGTTAACGACGATAACCCTTGTACTCTGAATCATCATCTCGGGCCTGTAAGTACTATTGCCATCAAACTCATCACAGAATCACCCCCAGAGTTATACTGACTAATAGTCCTTACACCTCGAGTCTTCACTCTTCACATAAGATTCACGACCTATCGTTAATTTGGATCGATGTGGTTTTCGGATATCCAAATATGGAAACCCGATCTCGGTCTCATCGAAATCCAAAGCTTGTCTTTTAGGTCCAAGTTGTTTTAGAGTTTAAAACAATTCAATTACATTATCTATATACATATAGATAGATAATTCACAGATTCACAACAGATAATTATCATTATCATAACCACAGATAATCCACACTATCATTATCAAAAGATAATCCATATCATCATCACAATGCAACCAATGCATCCATATCACTCAACATTACTAATCTCATAGTTGAGATTCCAAACCATTCAAGGCAACCAATATCATCCATTTATAAGCAATGATCTATAATCATACCATCTATAATTAATTTAAAATGAATTAAATTAATTACATCATCTCTAATTAATTTAAAATGAATTAAATTAATTACTTATCTCAATATAAATCTTGCTTACATCACCATTAATTAATTACAATTTAATTAATTATCTTCTAATTTATCATCTAAATTAATCACCCTTGATTAATTATACTTTAATTAATTTCACAAAATTAATTACTCTATACCAAATATAGTAATTAACCTTTAATTACTTCATTAATTAATTAACCATAATTAATTACATTTAACCTTAATTAATTACAATTAATTAATTACAATTAATTAATTACACTTAATCACTTATTATTGATTAATTAATCTTGATTAATCAATCTTAATTACATCATTGATTATATTAATTAATGACCTTTACTTATATTTAATTAATTATCTTATTTAAATTAATTTCATTCAGTAATTAATCTCAATCAAACCATAATTATTAATCACCTTTGATTAATCACCTTTAGTAATTAACTGCCCTTAATTACTTATTAAATAATTACTCCTTAATTAATTTTTTAAATTAATCACTTGATTAATTACACAAAATAATTTAATCCTATTTACTTTCACAAACCCAGCATCATCCACTAATTACATCCAGTAATTATCTTTAATTACTTCACTGGGTAATTTTACTTCGTTAATTACATCAAGTAATTATTATCAAACCAACAAGTGATTAAAATTTATTAAACTTAATTAATTAATTTAAATTAATCACAATAAACTCCATTAATTACATTAAGTAGTTAATTTCTTAAATAAATTTCACACTTGATTATCATTTAATTAATTAATCTAATTAATTATTTAAATTAATCACATTAATTAATTATTAAATAATCTTAAGTTAATGACCATCATTAACCATTAACCATACTTTAATTACCTTTCTTAAGTAATTAACTTTCATTAATCAATATTAATCTTGAATATCTAATTAATCAACCTTTAATTATTTAATTAATTAAGTGTTAACTGTAACTTAATTAATTCTAAATTGCTGGACTAATTAATTCTTAATTATTAATTAAAACCTAATTAATAATCCTAAATTACAAAATTAATTATTCCTAATTAATTAATCTTAACCATTAATTAATTAGTTTAAACCTTTAATTACTTATTTAATTAATCCAAATGTTTAATTAATCCAAATAAATTAATTATCCATTAAATTTCCTTATAAATTTAATGAATACAAATCTTTAAATTCTAATTTACTTAAAGATCAAACTTTGTTATTAATCAAGTTACCATTTACAAAGTACTCTAAAAAAATTATTTTAAATTTACTTTCAAATTTCATTTCTAAATTTAAGATTTAAAATTGAATTCAAATCATCTTTAACAAAGTTTTAAAATACATTTTTAAACCTTTCATTCACAAGTTTAAGAATTTCTCATTTAATAAAGAAGTTTAGAAGGTTTTAAAACTAAATTCATATCTAAATTCAAATCAATTTAAATTACCTTTTAAGCATTCAACATAGTTTAAATCATTTTAAATTTTAAAACTTTCCTACATTTCAAAATGAAAATACATATTTAAACTTGAATTCAGATAAATCTTCAGATTTTAAACCTTCTTATATTTTAAAACTTTATTTTAAAAATTCAACTACTTAATCATTTTCAAAGTATTTAACCATTCAAGTTTTAAAGTCTTAATTTATTTTAAACTGAGATTTAAACTTAAATTTGAATTCCAGACTTTAAACTTGGATTTAAATTTTGGTTTAAACCTTTGCCTTCAACTTAAGCTTCAGTTTGGAATTTTTAAACAAAACATTTTAAATTTTACTTTTAACTTAATAAAGTTGTTTTAAATAATTTAAATTTATAAAACTTCCTTAAATTCCAAACTAGAATACAAAAGTTATTTGGATCCATACCCAAAATCTGGTTTAAACCTTTTTTTTTAAAAAACTGTTTATAATCAAACAGGCAGGTTTCTAAAAAAACAAAACCTGTAACAACTGCATTTACCCGAGCCAACTCGAATTCTGCTTCGAGTCCTCCATCCATGAACTTCGAGCAACCCTTACACAATCTTCGAGTAACTCAAGTAACCCTTCTCTACTTCTACCCAACTACCACCAGGAATTAAAATTTGCACGATGCACATGCACCGTGCCTACGATCATCACCAGCCACCTCCGGTGGTCTCACCACATCGACGACCAATCCCACGTCCAACCACAACCATCAGATCACCCATTAACAGCTCGAAATCGGATTCGAGTTTATTCTAAAACCTGGAACAGTAAAGTCCAACCCTAACCAAACCTGACATCGCCAAGATCACGGCCCTCCGACCACCGAAAATCCAACAACTCCGGCTGTGCTTCCACCCACGACCAAGCTTCCATCTGCCCAATTCTCATCCAACTCGATCATCTCTACAGGTAGCACAGACCAAAACAAATTACCTAGCTTAAACTAGGGCAAAAAGTAGCAAATCATCACCACAGTTTCCATGTTGATTTGCATTAACATCAAATATTTTTCCCCGCATCAATGACTACTCCTCCACCTACCAGAAGAACCCCGTCACTTCAAATTGCCGAGATCACCCAAAAACCCAAAATCCCCCTTTTTAGTTCAACATAGAACTGCACCTTTTCCCTTAATCTATAAATTATGATTTTTGTATTGAAATTCATATTTTGCTTTGTGTTTCCATTTTATATTACTGAATTCATAATTTACAAAGTTTGATTTTCACTTCGTATAACAATCACTGCTGTTTCTTTTTTATTTATTTCCCAGAGTCACTCAGATGAATTTAGCTTAAATAAGTTTTTAAAGCATTAATCCATGATAAATCATACAACCTTTGTTTATAAACTAAGTCCTATTAACAATTGTTTGAAGAGAAAATGAATTTAAATCTAAACAGGAAGCTAGAATTTTAAACAGGGGATATTCATAGGGGAATAAAACATGCATACTGCAGATTTCATATTCATATATACATACTACAGATTTAACCACAAAAATAACAGCAACCATGTTTTATACTTAACCTTTAAAAAAAAGTTACTCGCTTGTTATAAAAGAAGAACAGAGCCTCCATATTAGTTTTTGAAGAGCCTGAAAACTGAAACCTTTTTTTTAAAACTTTGCACTTCAATGCTTTTTTCTTTTAAACTTTGAGTTGCTTTATCATCTGGAAGTGCACTTTGATTCACAATACAATTGCATGCAGACAACTCCAGATTTAAGAAATGCAGGCTCAAATCAAATTTGCTTTTAAAACAGATCTGCTTCCCAGATTCTTGAAAATGTGCAGGTTGTCTTTGTTTTGATTTGGAAAAAAAATGGTTTGCATGCTATTTGAAATTTGATTTGCATGATTTTGGTTTGAGGAAAGTCTCAGATTTACAAATTTGGTTTGAGAAGTGGATTTCAGAAAGTAAATGGATCTGCATGCTTTGATTCAATTTGGAAAAATGATTATGCATGCTTCTAATTTTGCTGGATTTGAAGATGTTTCATATTTTAATTTTTTTGAGGAAGTATGTTTTTCTTTTGCTTTTAGATTTAGAAAAAAAATAAAATAAAATGAAAGAGAATATGTTTATAAAAACTGAAATAAATATAAAAAGAAAAAACAAATTTTAAAAATGCCACATGTCTCTAATTCTAACATTTGTCAATTTGTAGAGTTTATTGATTAACACATGTCTCATTTTAAAGTTAATTATTTATAATTAGGTTAATTTGTATTTTATTAAATGTTAATACAAGATAAATGTAAATCCGTATTTAATATATTAGTTAATATGTATTTATTTATATGTAGAAAATTTTAAAATGAATAAATCCGATTTAATTTATAAAACGAAGCTTATACAAATATTTCAAAATCAAAACAAATTAAAAATATTTATACTTTAAATTTTAAAGCTTTGAATTCAAATTCAAATCAAGTTATATATATACATATATAACTACACAATTTAAATTTTGAAAAACAATTATTTTTATTAAAAACCTATTTGTTAAAAACAATGCATTATTATTATTATTATTATTTAAAACAACATTTGACAACTATAAATAATTTATTAAAGAAATTGTTTCTTCATCAATAAATTATTTATTTTATCCAACTATATTTTTAAGAAATCAAAATAAACCTTATTGTTATTTATTTAAATTTAAACTTGAGTTAAACATATTTTAAATCATTTCAATATTTATCTTATGTATTTAAAAATTATTTAGTTATTTATTATATATATATATTTTTTAAAAAACTTAATATCAAATAAATCAATTTAAACAAATTAAATTTCTATTTTATCTATTTAAAATCATATCTTATTTATTATATAACTTTTTTAAAAGTTTAACTTTTAAATAAAATCATAATTCCCAATTTTTACTAAAGATATATATTTTTATAGATAACAAGATTTATTTATTTATTAGATTAAAACAAGATCTATTTACAATATATACATATCCTATATACATTATAAATAGAAAGCAATTTATTAGATTTAAAAAGATAAAATCTATCAATTAAATATTTATTTTAATTGGATTATTAAATTAATTCAAATCTTATTACAAAGATTATCAAATCAATTTAATTTTTATTTCGGATTATTAAATTGATATTGTTTAAAATTCCGGGTCATCACAGTTTAAGTAAAAGAAATCTGTTTGCATGTTCATATATGGAATTAGTATGTTTGTATGTATATATATTATTGCATTTCTGTGTATATATGTGAATGTATGGATGTGTACTTGGCTATTTTATCTGTGATTAAATTGTTCTTAGTTTCAAAACTAAGAATTCAAACAAAATTTATTTTCTCTTGATCTAGTCTTTGTTAGGATTTAAGTCTTAAACAAAAATTAGTTGTTTCATCATAAAGTAAGTTTTAAAAATTTATTTAAGTTAAAATAAATTTGGAAACTCACTCGAAATCAAAAAGAACAGAGCAAGCTAAATATAAGTGAAAATCCAAACATCCTAATCTATGGTTTTAGGCATATAATCTGAAACCTTATTCAAAAACATGATTTTTAAGAATGAAATCACAATTTTTAGAGGTATATCGAACGAGCAGTTCGAGTTTGATCAGAATTTGAATTTTGGGTGATTTCTGATGATCTCAGTGATCTGGGAAGTTGCGATCATCACTGGTGGTAGTGGAGTGATTGGAGACTTTGGAAAAAATGGCAGTGAGGTGTATAGGTTACCGTGGCGGTGGTGGATGATCAGTAAAGTTTGTAAACCTAGTTTGGAGCTTGATCGGAATTGGATCCACCACGGCATCTAGGGTGGAACAAGTGCCACCAGATTTAGGGGAATGGAAGTAGGGATGTTGACGAGGTCATGGCCGGAGATTCAAGTACTCCAGTGGTCGGAAGAAAGAGCACGTGGGTGTTCCAGGTTTTGGGTTATTATCCAGGTTTGAGCAGTATAGCTCGAATTCAATTTTGAAGGAGGATTGTAGTTTGGATGGTCGGGATTGGATGCGTGGGTGATCGCCAACATGAAAGAAGGTGTCCTGGATGGCTGGAGTTGGTCGGAGCCACCGTGCATGTGCACAGTGCATTTTGTTGTTTCCTGGTGAAGTTTGGAAGAAAAAGGTTGAGTACTCGAGTTTTCTCAAGTCATTTGAGTGTTTTACTCGAAGTTTTGTAAGGATTGACTCGGGGTTTCATAGGTTGGCTCGGGTCATTTGAGTTGTTTCAGGTTTTAAACCTGACAGGGATTTTAAAATATAAAATGAATTAAAAAATGTAAAGCAAGATTTAAACAAAGATTTAAATCAAATTTTAAAGTTTGGTTTCATATTAAATTTGGTAATCTGATTTTGAAATAAATAAAGTTTTATTAAATCGAAATGTTTATATAAGTTTAAAAGTTTAAAGTATTATTTTTTAAAATGAGTTAGTTTTCCAATAAAATGCTTAAAACTTTATTTATATAAAATTATTTTATAAAAGTTTCTTTAATATTTAAAGAAGTTATATAAATTTGTTTAAACTTAAATTTTCAAATTAAATGATTACGTTATTTTTAAAGGCTTGTTTTTAAATATGTAATTTGGTTTAAATTTTTCCTTATATAAATTTCTTTTATAAATGATAAATGTTTCTTTATATTATTTAAGAGGATTAGAAATTGTTTTATATTTTGATAAGTTAAATCATTTTTAAATCTTAATTAAAATGGAATTTAAAAGTAAATTTAAAAGTGAAATGTTTTAAATGCATATGTTAACGAAAATTAAGTCATCAATAAAAGAATGGTTTATCTTAAAGATAATTTAGGTTTCAATGATTAATGGTTAATTAAGTTAATTAATTAATGATTTAGTATTAATTAATTAGTAATTAAGGGTTAAGTTAATTAATTAAAGAATAACTAATTGGTAATTAAGAATCATTAATTAGATAAGTATAGATTTTTAATCAATGATTAGTAATTAATTAATCAAGTAATTAAAGATTAATTAAGTTATAGTTAAGCACTTAATTAATTAAGTAATTATAAATTAATTAATTAGTAATAAAGAATTAATTAATTTGTATTAATAATGGTTAAGTAAAGTTTAATTACTTACGGAAAGTAATTAAAGAATTTTTAATAGTTAATGAAGACCATTAACTAAGGATTATCAAACGATTAATTAATGTGATTAATTTAAGTTAATTAATTATATCAGTTAATTAAGGATAATCAATTATGGAATTGGTTAAGTATAATTACTTAATAAAAATAATTAAAGGAATTAATTACTAAATGTAATTAATTAAATAAATATGATTAATTTAAGTTAATTAATTAGTTTAATTAATTTAAGATAATCATTTAGTTGATTAAGTATAATTACTTAATGTAATTTATAAAGTGTAATTATTTAGTGAAGTATTTAGTGGGTGATTCCTGGACGTAATTAATTGAAGGGTGATTTATTCATGGAAGTAATTTGAGTTTAATTACTTTGTGTAATTAATCAAGGGATTAATTAAAGATAATTAATTAAGGAGTAATTAATTAATTAAGGAGTAATTGATTAATTAACTAATGAAGTAACTAAGGGTAGTTAATTACTGAATGAGATAAATCTAGGGTGATTAATAAATGTGATTAATTAAAGATTAATTATTAAATGTAATTAATTTAAATAGAGTAATTAATTAAAGTAGTAATTAGGGAATCATTAATTAAGTAATTAATGATGTAATTAAGGGATGATTAATTAAAAGGTAATTAATCAATATAAGTAATTAGAGGATAATTAATTAATGTAATCAATTAAGGATTAATGTAATTAATTATAGTTAATTAATTATTGAAAGTAACTAAAGGTTAATTACTGTAAATGGTTAAGGATAATTAATTTGTGTAATTAATTAAGACTAATTACTTAATGTAACTAGAGAATAATTAATCAAGGATGATTAATTAAGATGAAAATTAGATAATGATTAATTAATTGGTTCGTAATTAATTAATGGTTAAGTAAGCAAGATTTATAGTAATGGAAGTAATTAATTTAATTTATTTTAAATTAATTAGAGATGGAAGTAATTGATTTAATTTATTTTAAATTAATTAGAAAGGATGTGATTAATAGATCTTTGCTTATGGATGGCTGATTGATATTGAATTCCTTGAATGGTTTGATATCTCTGATATGAGATATGTATTGATCTGTGATATTGAGATGCTTTGGTTGAATTGTAAGAATATGAGTTATCTATTGTGATATTTTGGATTAACTATATGTGTAAATATAGATAATAGAATTGAATTGTTTTAACTTTAAAACACTACACCAAACAGGCCATTTTGTCACACTTTTTTCGTTTCATTTTGTCACGGTTATTATTGTTGGAAATTTATAACAGTTATTATTGTTACACTGTATTATCATGGTTATTTCCGGGACAAAATTTGGGCTTTTCGTAAATAATTAGAAGACATTGGGCAGAGTTGTCATTTATATTACAATCCTTGCTTCAGATGTTTGTCATGCTTCTGGCTTCTATCTTTCTTCCTTAAATCTAATTAGGTTAAAGCCGTCGCAGGAGTCGCCCGCCTATCGCCGTGTATATTTTGGTTTTTAATTAGCATCTATCTTTTGTTGCAAGTCGCCCGCCGATCGTCAGGTAATAATTTTCGTTTTTAATTTGGTTTGGTATGTTTTAAGATTGTTTATTTAGGGTTTTGTATGTTTTAAGGGTTTTGTCTTGTTAAAGCTTTTGCATACATTTGGTATTGTATGACGGACAGTGAGGAAGAAATACAACGATCAATATTGTATTTTAGTGGGTTTTGTTTCATAATAATGGAAAATTAGGAAAAAGCTAAGCTGTGTAAACCCTAGTTAGATTCTGTTAACCTGTAACGGCAAAGAAAGTAAGCAATACATTGGGCTGGGAATGAATCAAATGGGTTAGAGTCAGCCTTATGTCTCTTTTGTGGTTTGCGTTTCTACTTTCCTAGATATGTAGTTTCAATTAGTTGTAGCCAAATGAAAGGCTGAGATACAAGTGCAGTCTTATGTTCACACTCGAATAATGATAGTGGAATCTAATCATCCTGATTTGACCATATGGAATAGATACGATCCACAATGATATTTGACAAAGTAATACCCCGATCCATTGTTGAAGAAGACAAACTTGTCCAAATACCGAATAACACTTTGATGATGTCGATTAAGAAACAATTATTGATGTTGATTAGTCCATTTTTATGAGTTTGTTTGTCAATGGGTGGTGGTATTATGTTTACACTGCATTCTGATAAAGAGGTAAGTGAGATTGTTTTGTCTCCACCCACTTTTCCAATGGAAAGCGAGTTTGGGTAAGGAATAACAATGTATTGTCTCTGTTCAAGTCATAGATAAGAAATTATTAATGCCTCGAATAAAGTTAAATATGAGACATTTTAAATTGTATGTATGTTTATTTGTTGGTGCGAATTGTTTGTTTATATGTGTCAAATTGTACGCATGTTTATTTTTTCGATACTTTTTTTGAATATTTATGCATATTTTATATGTAAATTATATTTTAATTATTCTTTTTTATGTGTTAGGATGAGCTAGTATTTTTTGTGATAAGTTTATTAGTATTAGATAGTGGGTGAGACGAAAGATGACGTTATGCTTAATTTTTTAACTTATAACCCATGTGTTGGATGCTTTTACAAAAAGGTCGGCACTAACATGAATACTTTAGTATGTTTTGTCACAAATGTTGTTTAAAACGCAACTGATATTGCTTTTGCTTAGAAACCTCTTAACTTACTTGAATTTGATTTTTATCATTTGTTCCAAAGGTCTTTGAATCAAAGTAGTGAAGCTGAAACATCACGAATTACAATGAGAAACTCTAAGACATATTAAAAAAGCATAAAAAAATGAACAAGAGTATTTTATGATTTTGTAAGTTTATAAGTGACATATGGCTTAAGGCAAGTCAGGCGTATGATATGGATTATGTACTATAACAGATAGGTATTACATGACCCGACTTTAATTGATTGCTTGAATTAAGTAACGTGGTTCAAACTGAACCAGATGTACAGTGTAAATGAAATATATAGCTGTATTACATTATGAAGATAAGGTTACAAATTTTGTTTTCATGTTGGAAGCATCGTAATAAAGTCATAACTGTTTCGAAGTAAAGATGCCTATCTTGATGTATAGCAGAGCTGCAGGTAGGAAGGATAAGATATAAATGAGCTGAATCCTGTAGTAAAAAAACAAGTGAAATTGACTTTGTAATAGAGTTTGTTTGGTTTACAAGACATCCATAAGGTTGCCATTTATTTTTTTGGTAATTTATGGTGATATGTATATTTGTATATTATATTGTTATTGAACCATATATTTACACAAATTTAATATAGACAAAGTACATGCCATTGCATATTTTTAACTGCCGTATGGGTTCATTTGTTCTAAACTAAGTTTCTTTTGATGAAATTATGGCAAATACTGACTCATACTCTTCATCTAAACCATTCATTATCATGAGAATTAGCTCTGTTTCAGACTTTATGACCTACAGTCTCTCAGTATGTTTTAATTTTGGTGAGATATTCCCTCATGGACATTTTTTCTTTTCTAAGATTTTGCAGTGACCTCTTATAGTTTATTATTTTTGCAGCTCGGTGTGAGTTAAAAATTCTCTCAACAATATTCCATATTTCAAACGATGAATTACACCCAATAATTTGAGATAAAAGATTTACACTAATAGATGATAGAAATCGAGAGGATAATAAGCTATCTTGCCTCAGATACATTATGTATTCTGGGTTGTTTATTAATCCTCCTTCTTTGTTTGTAGTCATTTTGGGTGGAATGGCAACAGTTCCATTGATAAAGTGTTCAAGCCCATATCCCCCAATGGCAGTCTCAACTTGATATTTCCATAGCAGAAAGTTATTTTCATAAGCTGTATGGAGATGATTTGATTCTTGGGTGTTACAAGAGAGATGGTGGTGGTTTCAATAGGGGATGTGGTAGACGAAGCCTCATCATCATTTGCCATGATGAATCTTTGAGTTGCTGAGTTATGATTCTTGGAAGGACATGTTGAAATACAGTATTGTATTGAATTTTAGTTTGTAGCCGGATCGGTGGTGAAATTTTATGGAAAAATAATGAGTAGAGAACCAAGAACTCTTCTCTGATAAATTGTAGCGAGCAGCCAGGTTTCGGGATGATGAAAATTGACTGACTGAAACTTTGGCGAGGCATACTCAACAAGAATTGATTAAAAATGTGATTGCTTGAACAATCAGTAATGAAAATTGAAGGTAACAATGTTCTCCACTAATGAGATAAATTCTAAGGAGAAAACACTGCCCAGAACTCCAAGTGATGAAGCTTTTCTGATGGAGTTATGGTAGTGATGGTAGTTTCAGCTAATGATGCTGCTTGGCTAAGGCTCTGATACCATGAAAGAGTTTGTAAAGATTTTTGATGAAATGCTGATTGTTTTATTGCTAAAGAATGAATAATAATCATGTTACATAGCTTCGGTCTCTTTACATACAGTACCTTATGCATTTACAACTGTTATAGGATTATAAAAATAAAAATAAAATACTGGGCCTGATGGGCTTTTGATTCTTGTACCCAAACCGCTTTATAATGAGATGCTATTACATGATCTGATGTCGTTCATTCTCTATAGAAGATGTATTTGTTGGTTGTGGGATTGGGGTTTGGCAGTGCATTTTTTATTCCTATAGAAGATGTATTTAAAGTTATGTTGATAAATGTTCCGAATCAAATAACTCGTAAAGCAATATTTAGTGCGAACAAATAATGCTCTGATATTCATATTTGTTCTTCTTATAGAAAAATTGTATTAACATTTTTCATTGTAATATAATTGATTCGGACGTTGGAATTAGAGTAGTAATCATTCATGAGGTACCATTCTCAAATATCAATAAAATTAGAGTAGTGATCTTCTTGTAGAAAAGTTGTATTAACATTTTTCTTTATATTAACATTTTGCTCTGATATTCATATTAGCATGTTGTTAATGCTTCGTTTATGTATTAATGTTGTATTTACATAAAATTGTAGGAACAAATAAATTTTCTAGCTAATGTCGAATCCTACATCGAGAGAGTGGATTAGAATTCGGCATAGGAATACCAATGAATATATAGAAGGAGTTCGATATCTTATGGAATTCGCGAAGAGTCATTCACCACTAGACTTTGGACTATGCAGCTGTCCTTGTATAAAGTGTAGGAATTCAAAAAAGTTGGCTTTTAAATTAGTAGAAAAACACTTGATCATTCATGGTATGGATCCAACATACGACGAATGGGTTTTCCATGGCGAGAGAAGTGACAATGATGTGGTGGTCAATACTACGCGACATAATACCTATGAGGCTTACAACTCTAATCAATTTCAAGAACAGAACCATGTAGGAGATGCGCTTGAAGGCCTTATTGATGATGCATATAGAGTATATGGTAGCGTTGAAGGCGTCGGTGATGGTAACCATTGGAAAAAGTATCGGGAATACAAAAGAAAAGCGAATGAAAAATTATACCCTTCTTGTGAAGATGGTCTTACAACATTAAGTGTCATTATAGAGCTTCACAATTTAAAAATATATTTTAATTGGTCAGGAAACAGTATGACCGAGTTATTGATACGATTGAAGCGGGGGCTTCCAAAGGCAAATACAATACCGGAGAAGTACTCGACAATGAAACAAATGTTAAAGGATTTGGGAATGAAAGTAGAGTGTATACATGCTTGTGAAAATGATTGTATATTGTTTTGGAAGGAATACAATGATGCGTTCGAATGTCCACGTTGTCATACGTCGAGATATAAAGTTAAAAATCAAGGGGAAGTGGTAAAAATGACAAAACAACCTCGAAAAGTTTTGAAATATTTTCCAATAACTCCGAGATTAACAAGGTTGTATACTATACCATGGATAGCTCGAAAGATGTTATGGCATAGTGAAGCAAAACCTTGCTGCAATTCCATGCGTCATCCAATTGACT